>MJUT01004938.1:295366-325975 GCA_002080005.1 Gigantidas platifrons
ACTAAATATGATTCTAGCTGTTTATATACTGCTTTTTCTAAAATTTTTGATATAATACACAGTATACTTATTGGTCTATAATTTCCAACCTCTGTTCTATTGTTTTTCTTAAATAATGGTCTGACCCGTGCTGATTTTAATTGATCGGAAACTATACCACTCGTTATTGATAAATTTACAATGAAATTGATGGGCTTTGTTAGTGCTGTAACCGCATCTTTGACGAACCTTGCTGGAATGTCGTATAACCCTGTGCTTTTAAATGAATTAAGATGACACAATTCCTTATATATAAATTCCTCGGACAAAGGACTTATTTCAAGTTGTAATCTATTGATATTAACTCTACTATAAAACTGTTGGAAAAGAGTAGAGGCTACATGGAATATATTTGGAGATGGAGGCAACTTTTCAACAAGCTTCGATGCCACGGTTGTGAAAAAATTATTGAAAATGTTTGCGATGTCATTTAAATTATGACAATTTTGACCATCCACCTTCAGAACAACACAAGCATTGTTTTTTTGTTTTTAACTATAACCTAAAGTTTTCAGCTGTTCCAATATTTTTTTCGGAGCGTTTTTGTTTTCTTCAATTTTATTTGCGACGTATTCTTCTTTAGCCTTTTTTACATTTCTTTGTACCAAATTTCGCAATTTACAGTAATCCAAATATAAATGTTTACTACCTGTTTTTTTTTATGATATTAAATATTGATCTCGGTTTCTAATATTATCTAAAATTTCTGAAGTCATCCATGGTTCGGAATTCTGTTTAATTTTTATTTCTTTATATGGAGCTATTGAATTTAAAGTTGATTGAAATAATTTTCGAAAAATTTCCCATGCTTGATTTACGTTTCTGCATAGATAGAGTTCCGACCAGTCAGTTTGTTCAAGTTTTTCAAAAAAGGCTTCTTGTGTATAATGTTTTAATGATCGTATACGTACAGTACTCTGCTTACCTGTGTGTTCTCTAGTTGTTTTTCTAGTGCAAAAAATGACAAAATGGTCACTAATTCCAACTTCAATGACACCGGATTGGCAAATCTTTTCACTAGTATTACATAAAATATGGTCTATTAATGAACTACTGGATGATGAAATTCGCGTTGGTTTGGAAATTAATTGTTCCAATGCATACATGTTAAGGATATTCGAGTATTTTTTGTATATATCAGAATTTTTGTTTTTCATACAAATATTAAAATCGCCAAGAATTATGATTTCACACTATTATGTTTTCTCATAAAAATCCTGAATTTATCTCTCAAAAACTTGGTCAAGAACTCGAATCCTGTAGTGAATGGCTCGTTGACAACAAACTTTCTCTCCACCTTGGTAAAACAGAATGCATTCTTTTTGGTCCAAAGAGAAAATAAAAAAATGTAACTGGATTTCAAATTAACTGTAATGGTCATATAATAAATTCACAAAATAGTGTTAAATATTTAGGCATTGACATTGATCAAAACCTGTCTGGCGAAAAAACAGCTAACTCTATTATTAAAAAGGTTAATTCCCGGTTGAGGTTTATGTATAGAAAGGCAAATTGTCTATCTGCCGAAACGCGGAAAACTTTAAGTATGGTACTTATTCAATGTCATTTTGATTATTCTTGTTCCTCCTGGTACGCTGGTATAACTCGTGCTTTAAAAAACAAATTGCAAGGTGCACAAAACAAAACAGTTAGATTCATCAAAAGCATGGGCCCAATAACTAGTATAAAGCAAGCTGAATTATCTAGTCTAGGATTTTTAAATATTGAAAACAGAGTAAAACAGCTTCGATTGAACCATGCTCATAAAATCTATAATGATACATGTCCTTCTTATTTGAAAAATAATTTCATCAAAATTAATGAACATCATGCCCATAATACTAGATCAAGTCAGATTAATTATGTTACACCAAAAATTAAAGGCATCGAATCAACAACATTTTACTACAATGGAATCCATGATTGGAATTCTCTACCCGATTCGATCAAATCCATCAATGATTTGCAAAGATTTAAAAAAGAAGTGAAGTGCCACCTGATACATACCAGTGAAGAACGGGAAAGACGTGTCATATCATAATAATGACAATTATATATACATATATATTTTCATAGATAATGTACTTATTTTAAAATTAAGTAATCCCTCTACCCGCTCATGTTGATCTTTTAATGTCCACTTGAACTTTAAGCTGATACTTATAAAGGACCCCATTGGAAATAAGCTGAATGGCTTTCATGGGCTATCCTTGGTGAGAAAGTTCTCAGCAGCTACAATTGGTGGATTGAAGTTTCAGTTAAAGATGGCAGTTTTATGTTTTAGTTTTAACTTAGCGAGAAATTTTTAAACACTTGTGTATGATGTTGAAATTTTTAAACCTAAATATATTTTACCTTTTACCTTTACCTAAAGACAATAAAACTGCAGGAAGCGATCAAAAGAAGAAAAAACCCAACAACAACACAAAAGGACCACGACATATTCCAATTGAAATGTAGACCAATGCTTTAAAAGGGTTGCACCAGTTAATGAGATCCCATTCCTCATAATTATATCTTAATCATACGATATCCACTAGCAATACAGTTGTAAACGTACAATTAAAAAACCTATGCAGATTCGCTTCAACATAAGACAAAAATCATTACTACAATAATTTGCAACAATATGGTTATAGTATGGAGCGAAAATCTCATTTAGACGCGAGAAACAGCTAACTAAAGAGGCTGATGGATGAAATATGAATTATTATGATATTACTGCAAGTAAACAAATGTAATATCTATTCAATAGGCCAATTATGATGGATTTGAGAAAGAAGAAATGATGCAGCCATATCTGATTAACACAACATTTTTGTGATACCTATTCTGTCATCTACACACCGATATTTGCTTTAGTAACTTTACGTAAATAAGAATGTCTATTTGACAAGAGTATACATTTATATTACATCTACTCGTGTATATGGCTACGAAAATATAAGAGTTTGAAGATGCCAAAGAGATTCAAATTCGGATCAATATTTGTTTTTCATCGACATAGTTCCTCAGAACGAGACTTGCTTATTTATATATTTATGTGTTTTTCACATTACATACGGTAAATTTAACATTTTACAGGATTAGTACCAAAGATCTAGTGAAATGACAAAAGTAAAAGTTATAACCTCGCTAGAAGCCTCTGAAAAAGTGGTAAAGGAATTATTGTGTCTGGATGTAGGTGTCGTTGGAGTAAATTGTAAAGGAAGTGACGTGGGACCTAAAGGTAAGTTGTTGTTTATTTACACCAATCAAACCAAAGGGCTATTAAATAATGCTTGAGGTGATTTTTGTGATGGTTTAGTCTGTAGAAATCCAAGTAAGCATGTTGGTCTAATACAAAGCAGACACCATTATCGGAGGTAAGTTGTTCTAGGCATTATATGGCTGAAAAATTGCCAACGCTGCGTTTACTCAAAACTTATTCACTCACTAAAACGTATATTTCATCATAGAAAATTAACTAAAAAAATGCAGTTTTGTTTTAACTTTCAACTATCTAGGGTGGACTAAACATTGCTTTAACGTAGATGGAAGGTTAATTTTACTTCACCACGACTTAGGTAAAGTATGGTCATTGATTTATATTTACATCAGCGGACTTTTGGGTTTGGTGTGCATCCGAGGTAAACAAAATATGGTATCATATATTATCATTTGCAAGTTTGTCCAGTTGACATTCTGGTCCCATACGTAAGCGAGAGCATTTGGTGAATGATATTAGAAAAATCTCAACTCGTAGCTTGATAATACTGCTATATAGTGCCAACAGCTCTTTACAATAAAACAACAACGAAGTTAAAAGTTGGATTGAATTAAAAGGTGTTGTCTTATGGTTTTTAACGCCATCGGTAGCCACGACACAGAACATACTTGAATTGGCGTCATACAATTAAAACATCTGAACGTTTTCAATCACCAAACTCGAAATATCCGTAATTCTCTCCTTTAAGGGACTGTTACCAACATTCATTGTCTAATATTTATACTACACGTTGATTAATGGTTAAAAATAGATATTACTTTTAATATATCATTAGTGTAAAACACAAAGCAAATAAAATCATAAAATACAGCAGAAACACTATTAAATAATATCAGTGGAGAATTCAATTTTTTTTATTATGTAGGTCGTATTACTCAAGTAACAGTGAGTACATGTGATGATGATGTTTATATATTTGACGTCAGACGCCAACCAAAAATAATATTAGACGGAGCAGTGATACGACTCTTCCAGTCCAGAGAACTAGTCAAAGTAAGATGTCTTCCAATTCTTTTGTTAACGATTCCTTAAACGTATTAAAAAAAAAACATTGATATACAACTTAGTGCGCACAACACGTTTCTGGGTTAATTTTCATCAGGTTCACTCAAACTGAAAAAGATGATAGCGCCAAATAATTCAAAAATCTTTGTAGAATGTGCATGCCAACAATTCGTAGGAGGAAGCATGCTGACTAATTATATAAGATTACCATATTGTTACTACTGTCCTTTTTATTTCAACCTTTCCAGGTTTTTCATAACTGTAGTGCTGACTGTTCAGCTTTAAAGAAACTCTATGGCGTGGATGTTAATAACTATTTCGATACTCAGGTATGTACAATAAGTCCTTTACCTATTAACGTCAAAATTGTACACTTTTTTCTTTTTTTACACCAGTCGCTAAGTTTCCGAATAGTTATATTGTGACACATTTTTACAACACCCCGAACACATACTTAAGTAGTGTTGTTTGTTTGTTTTTTTCCCCTTATTTTTTAGTTATGTCTGTTTCGTTGTTGTTTTTTTTTTTTCTTTGTTGTTATTTGTTGGTTTTATTTCTGTTTGTTTGTTTGTGTTTTTTTGCGGGGGGGGGGGGTTGACAGTGTGGAATGTTTTGTTTTTCATTTTAATACGATATGACTAGATGCATCAATACCTTGACGCAAGAACGACGTCGATGTTCATGATTTACATGTATATCATCGTTTCATTTGACTATATTTTAAATATTGGGAATGTCATCTTTGCTTGATTTGGATGTTTTTTGTTTTATACAACCAAGATACAAAATGTATCCACTTTTCCACTTTTCTTTTACATTTTTCATTTCAAAATATGTATTGTCATTTTCTTTTATAGGTAGCATTTTCGACCATTCTAGAACAAAGTGGGTTCCCTCCAAGAAAGGTGTCATTGTCACATTTGTGTGAGAGATTTGTTATAGATAGATACGAACCAGATCGCACACAGCAGGTATTTCTCTTTTTTGTTTTAATATATTGGATTTGTAAAACGAATTGGCATTTTGAAGTACCATGAATATCAGAAACAACTAACATGTACATTTAATTAACTATTCGTCCGTCGTGATATAATACATATTAGGACAAACATAATTTTAGTATTACTATTTTTAAACAGCCCAAGGACTTCCTTAATATTGAACAAGGATATATTCCGTTTGTCTTTATCACAATCCGCGATCATTTCCTCATTCATGATTTATCACCGGGTTTGTACCAAGAGTAGCACGACAGTTGCAACTAGTGGAGTAGGTACTGGATAACCTTCCGGAGCACATGAGTTCGCCTCCGGTTTGTACCAAGAATAACACGACAGGTACAACTAGTGGAGTAGGAGCTAGATAACCTTCCGGAGTACCCGAGGTTCACCTCCGGTTTGTACCAAGAGTAACACGACAGGTGCAACTAGTGGAGTAGGAGCTGGATAACCTTCCGGAGCATCTGAGGTTCACCTCCGGTTTGTACCAAGAGTAACACGACAGGTGCAACTAGTGGAGTAGGAGCTGGATAACCTTCCAGAGCACCCGAGTTCACCTCCGGTTTGTACCAAGAGTAACACCACAGGTGCAACTAGTGGAGTAGGAGCTGGATAACCTTCCGGAGCACCTGAGGTTCACCTCCGGTTTGTACCAAGAGTAACACGACAGGTGCAACTAGTGGAGTAGGTACTGGATAACCTTCCGGAGCACCTGAGTTCGCCCATGGTGGCATACCTGTTTCTTAATCGTTAGTTTTCTGTGTAATGTTTTGTAGATCGTTGTTTGTCCTTTTTCTTTTGAAAATTATATGCATGTCCTTCAATACACGGCTTAAAATTACGCCATTGGTATCTTCAAATCTTCATTAGATAAATGTATAGGGTATATCGTGACATATATGTGAAATACTAGTAACATACAATCCATATTATCTGGTCTAACTAAAGCTTAATAATGCTAGTACGTTTGTCTTGGTTTTTATCCTTGCTCTCGTTTTGAATTGTATTTTATATGCGGATCCTTTCATTAGTGAACATCGCTTTTCACCCCTACAGCTAGTTGTTCTTTCTGGAAGTTTATTATCATAAAAGAAATTACTTTATTTTTCTAAGGGCCGTCGTGGTCGTATGGTAGTTGGATTTACAATTACCCTTGCAATAAGTTCGTTTCCCGTTCATGGCAAGGTGTGCTCGATACAACATTATGTGATAAAGTTTGCCAGTGATTTTCGATAGGTAGGTGGTTTTCTCCGGGTACTCCACTAATAAAACTGACTTCCATGCTATAACTGAAACATTGTTGAAAGTGGCGTTAAACACCATAAACCAGATCACTCAACCAAACCATTAATTTGTCTTTTATATAGAAGCTGCTGATTACACATTTGGTACATGCATCTTCATTTCTTACCTACCATTTAATTTCGTTATTTATATACATGTATAGGGAAAATCGATAACTGTAGACATATGTCATCAATAATAAATTATTATTGTACCATTTTATTACCCCCATTAAGTGCATACAAAATCCATGTATACTATAAATATCAAATTGAATATTTACTTATACAGTAACGTTTGCTACAAACAACAATACTTTAGTTGAACAATTTCTTTACAGATGAAAATGACTGACGTAAATTTCTGGGCTTTACGGCCAATAACACGTGAAATGATCGACATATCTGCTGCCGATGTATTACCATTAGTTCAAATATACTTCAATCTTCAACAGTAAGTATTTACATGTAAATGTATTGCGGAATGTCTGTCCCATCCGATTAACCATATTTACCCAAGAAAGATTGAATTCTCCTATACAACAAATTTCATGGCCATCGTCTTCGTGATCATATGGTAGTTGGATAGCACACATACCTATGCAATCAGTGCCTTGTGAGTTCGAATCCCGCTCAGGCGAGGTGTACTCAATACAACATTATGCAATACAGTTGGTCAGTGACTAGCTACAGGTCGGTGGTTTTCTCCGGGCACCCCGGTTTCCTCCACCAATAAAACTAACCGCCACGATATAACTGAAATATTGTTGAAAGTGGCATTAGACACCATTAAACAAGCAAACAATTTAGTTTGTCAGTGACTTGGTTTTCTCCGGTTTCCTCTAGATACCAATAAAACTAACTTCCACGATATAACTGAAATATTGTTGAAAGTGGCGTTAAACACCATAACCCTAACCCCTACATCCAATCGTCGAAATTGCATATACCGGTATTTAACTTAAATATTATTGTCACAATCATTAGATTGCCATTTGTATTTTTTTGCTTTTTGTGTTTTTGAAATATGTTTTGCCTGTTTATGACGTTTGTCATTGATTTGTGAACGTAGACTACTCCTTATCAGAAGTATTTGGGTTGTTCTAATTTTAGAATACTAGTAATCCAGTTTCGTTTATCGGATTTAGTTAATTCAATAAGTGTTCCTCATAATCTAATACCATTAAAAAATGTATTACAACGCACTTTAATGTGTTAATGATTTTTTGCACTCTCACTACTAGTTGTCGGTGCATTAAGTTTTACGTCCGACCGTCGCGCATTTGATTTCTGTTCAACGAAACAAGACCCCCTTATGCAAATTATGCGAAATTGATACAAAATGTCAGGGATCATAAACAATAGGCTAAGTTTGATTTCGGACCTCACCTCCTTTTCTGTTTTGGAGTAATTTTCTCAGGTTTCCGTTTAATAACTTAAGTTCCACTTGTGCACATCATTTGAAATTTATACACACTGTCAGTGACCATAGAAGGAGGCAATGTTTGATTTCGGACATTACTACTATTTCCGTTCTATACCTTGAATGCCAAAAATCTACATACTCCTCATGTTTCTGTTAGTAATAATGTAAGTTTCATTTAAGCCAATCATTTGAAATCCGGCCCGGTCTTTTTTTTTGGAGTCATGACAAAACCGGATATGTAACAAGAGTAACACGCTGGATGTTACTAGTGGAGCAGGAACTGTTTACCCTTCCTGAACACATGAGTTCATCACCGGTTTTTAGTGGGGTTCGTGTTACTCGATCCTTAGTTTTCTGTGTATACTGTTTTTTTTGTAAATCAATGTTTGTCATTTGGTTCGTTTTCTTGTGGTCATTATGTTGTCTGTCCTTCTTCTATTTCCGGCTTCTGATTATCCCTTTGGTATCTTTAAATTTATAAACAAGGCAATAGATCATACAAGGTGGGCCAAATTTTATTTCGAGCTTTTTTTTTATTGGATATATGATTTGGCGAAAAAAATAGCAATGATATCATCCGCCCGGTAGTTTGTGTAATTACGAAACTGTCATGGCTATGATCTAATCTCCAATAGCATACAAATAAAATGAAAGAGGAACACTATACCACTATACATAAATTGTGCAAAATGATATACAAACTCGCTGTATTAAATATTATTGACACAGCCATGTGTTTCCCTTTGTATTATTTGCCTAGATATTCTTTATTTTGGAGAATGTAGATTACTCCTTTTTAGAAATATTTGGATTGTTCTAATTTTAGATAAACCCGTTTGTTTATCGGATTTAGCTAATTCAATAAATGCTCCCCATAATCTAATACCATTAAAAGAATGTAATACAACGTACTTAAATGTGTTAATGATTGTTTTTAAATCAACCAGATCAAGTCTGAGGTCACATATTAAAATTTGTATACAATGAAACAAGATTACGCAAAGATATTTGGTAAATATCAAAAGTTGAAAAAAAAACTATTATGGTATGGGAAGACAGTGTAAATAGTGATGGTCAATAAATTAATCAATATCAGCTAAACGAATAATTACCACCTCTCATCTCACCTCACCTCAAATTATTCAACACAAAAATACCAAGACATAATTATGTATATATATTATATATGAAGATAGAAATTCAGGCCAGTGCTTGTGACAGGTAGCAGATTGTAGCGGGGTTTAACTTGTTACGGGATCTCAACCCTCATTTGTATAACTATTTATAATTTTATCTCGAACAGCAATACAGATATAAACAAACAATAAAAGAAACTTTACGCATTGTGAACTTTCCGTTTATATGTAGCACCATTCCAGCAGCGCTGGCATATGGAGTATATATCTCTCAGGAAATACGATATTCCAGAGCTTATGGATCAGATGGATACATGTCTGCTACCATGAAGTAAGCTACTGAACCAAGTTTTCCAAGCAAGTTGACAAGTTGAAGTCATCTCTTCCAAAGTTTTAGGGTCACCACAATGACCTGGTAAAGCATTACGGAATATCTGTGTCACAAATGACCACGGATATGTTCCGTTTATTGCAATCACAATCTCGTCCTTTATTCAGTCATGGATTATCACAGGTATTTAAAAAGTGTAAAACAACGAATGTCACTAGCGGCACAAGAAATGCCTACCCTTCGGGAGTACCCAGGTTCACCCCCGTTTTTTAGTGTGTGGTTCGTGTTGCTTTTACTTTAGTTTCTATGTAGTGTTTCAGTGATTGTTGTTTGTCCTTTCCTCCTTTTTCTGTTATCCATTGTATTGGTTGTTCTTAAACATTAATAACAAGTGTTTCTTTTATTTCTTTTACAGCGATCTATCAACGGACATGATCAGCTGGTTTGAGGCTAAGTGTATTGATAACAAATTCAACAAAAAGAGAAATACAAAAGAAAAATGTAAAAGACTAAAAAAAATAACAAAGCAATAGGATACTTGTGCATACTATTTTATTATTTAGGAAATAAATCATGATAGTCAAAACTTTGTTGGAGAATTTAACATGGGTAAAAGTATTTTTGTAAAAACTTTTATCGCTCGCTATCGCTTGGAATAAATGTTGTACGAAAGAAATGTCGTCCAGGTTAAAATGTCATGCAAATTTGTGGTCTCCATGATTTCAATTTGATAAAAATACGTCTCTCTCTTTCACCCTATACTGATTTGTGGCGGCATGCGATATTTGAGGAAACCTCCTTACCTGTCAAATGCGGATGACCCTATGCTGGAGTCGAATTAAGGTTCCGATTGGGAGACTATGAAAGCGTTCAAATTTCAGATTAAACTGCTTTGTTTACTAAGAACAATTCGATTGGTGGAAAAAGACCATAACCCATATTTATCATATCATTAAATATTCATGACACCGGGTCACTCGCAGTATGTAACCCCGTAAAGGGGGTTTCTTCAGATCGCCAACGACACGACATTTCCGTCAAGGGGGTAAGTGGGAGATGTGATTTTAATCAGATTGCCATGATCTATTTCGATTCTAATAGGGACCAATTGTACTTATATAAAGCTTATTTCTTTCGAACCGTAAGACAATATGGGTATTGTATTTTATACAATCCACTAACATTCCTCATGTTCATGTTTACATTTGTTTTTTTTTCTACACAGACAAATACCCCATGTTACAATTAAAAATGTAAATAACAGACATTTTCCAATCAGATAGCATTTTCATATCATCAGTAAAAACAGACAAAATGCAAAAGGAAATAGTAAAATAAATCAGTAACCAGATATTAATGTCACTCAAGAATGATTACCACAATTTGTCTGTCCAGCCAGTCGGGTTACACAAATAACAAAAAAAAAAGAAAAAAAAGAAATTAAAATAATTTTTAGTTAGTATGTTAGTATGTAATTATCATGCTTATTTTGTACGATGTATGTTACAGTGACTGTAAGATAAAGAACAAAAAATCAAAAACAAATGGTCGTATAATGGTTAGATTTACAACTACCTATACAATCAATGCCTATCACCACTAAAGTTGCGAGCTCGAATCTCGATCATGGGAGGTGTACTCGATACAACATCATGTGATAAAGTTTGTCAATGGTTTGCGACAAGTCGGTGGTTTTACTCCGGGTACTGCGGTTTCCTACACCAATAAAACTGACCGCGACGATATAACTGAAATATTGTTGAATGTGGCGTTAAGTACCATTACTATAACCCCTAACACATTTACAACGTTATACCTGCTATCATTAAAGGTGAAGTAATGTGTGCTGTTCATTTTCAAAATACTTTATGTATTAAATGTATTACTTATAGGTTTGATAAAGTAAGACTTGTCTTCAGTGACTAACCTACAATTACTCTTTGCAAAGACCAAATTCCTTTTCAATTGCTAGTTTAAATTATTCTTTGCAAGAATACAATTTATCAAATTATGCTTATTATTATCGATAAATTACAGTATATTACAGTAGTCATAGGAAAGAAAAACATAGATGTCCATTAACGAGGTTATATTTACCGATACTATTTAAATAAATAAATATGTGCACTATATGTGTGTGTCCCCACATTCAACGATTACAAGTGTGTACTATTGTGACATTTATTATGTTTAAAAGGGGGAAATGTATTATGTATTCTTTGTCTACCGCTTGTCTACTGTGCTGTATGGACTGGTTTAATTGTCTGCATTTTATTTTTATTATTATTTATGAAGCAATTGTAGAAATGATTTTTATTTATTTTGTCTTCTTTGAGCAATTACATTTAATATATATGTTATCATTGTTTTGCAATTTATTTTGTTTTCATCATAAATAAAACTTAATAAGATAATAATGAAGTATTTTTTTAAATTATATATAGTTATCGTCGATAACTAACAGCTGATCACGCTCTGATACATGTCGTCTCCATACACCACATGTGGGTCAATTCATATAAAAAGTGCGGTTGCGGATTTTTTCCACCAAACCGATTTGTATTTAGTCGTTTTCGTAACAATTTTTGACATATTACCATCACTCAAATTTTTAATATTAGACGGCTTGCACAGATTATCAATGATAAAATCCGCATCGGTGGTATATTGGTTAGCGTGCTTGCTTCGGGTGCAATAGATCGTGGGTTCGTGTCCCGATTAAGTCAAACCAGAGACTACAAAATTGGTATTTGTTGCTTGAACTACGCTAAGCACGTAGTATTAAGGAGAAAGAGCAAGGACTGGTTAGCCCGGAATCAGGATAATGTGTCCGAGAGGTCCGACATGTCAAATCGAGGACTGTTGTTTCAGTGAGCTAGCACTATAAAAATAAAACCAAGCGTGTTGGCCTAGTAAAAAGCGTACCTCATCACCATATCATTGAAAATTAACTTGTTCTAGCCATGATATACTCATCAAAGATACGATATTACTAGTCGATATACCATTCATCGTCTACAACCAATAGGTAATTACGACCCATTCATTCCCTCTTATCAAATTGAAAAAAAACAATCTGTGTTTTGATTGGCTGTAAAACAGCGGAACGGGATTATTCCAAATGTTTTAAAATGTTCCATGAATAATTCCCGACTACGATCTGAGAGCATCAGAGCGTGACCAGCCTCCTGTGATACTGCCGGGCGATGTTGTAAGATATTATATTCTTTATTTTTTTAAACAATTAATTCTAACATTGTCTTCTTTTGTTTCATTCTTTCATAAATTGATGCAGATAAAATATATATCTAGATATTAACTTAAAATTAAGAATTTTCCGCGACATCTAAATTCAAAATGTATGTAAATTGAAGGGAAGTTACAATTTTGATAGTAGATTTGATTTTGATTTGATTTTTGGTGTTTTAACGCCACTTTCAACAATATTTCAGCTATATCATGGCGACCAGTTTTAGTGGTGGAGGAAGCCGGAGTACCCGGAGAGAACCACCGACTTTTACCAGTTGCTAACTGGTAAACTTTATCACTTGCGGCTGCGAGCCGAGTGCACCCTTTTTGTAATTTACAAAGCCGGGCGCGAACCCACGCCGTATTGGTGATAGGCTTGTATGAGTTGTTAGATCCAGCGACCTAACTCATTGAGCCACCCGGGCCCCCTTGATAGTAGATTATGCAGTAGATTATGCAGTTGATCTGAGAAATAAATTTCATAAGATACATGTATAGTCAGATCCTATGGCACCGCGGGTTCTATGGTACCAATTGTCGACGAGATCTTTTTGATTTGAGTACCACGGTGCCATAGGACACCGATATACATGTACAGATCGTATTAATGAATCCACGAAAAACACGAAAATTGAAACTCAAATTTTATAACTTTCCCGTTTTCCGATTTTGTCCGATTTTTTATATGTTATTTATTGATATCAAATCTCAACTATTTCGCAAAAACTATTTCTGTTGCAATTGTTTTTAAAGCTAAACCTTTATCATGACTGTAGTATAACTATATATTCATCTGATAGGTGAATAAAATCACCCAAAGTACCTTAGTCTAGACCTGCTACGAGTCCCTTTCGTATGGATTATCCCTTGAAAAATTGCTGCTATGGAAGTTTATACTTTGGATGAGGACATGCATTTACTAATAACATTTCTTTACCGATTACAACCACAGGCGCTCCTGGCACGGAATTACCTCCCCCTTTTTAAACTTTCTGTTTACATTATTTATTTTCCATAACATTTCTTTTTATTAGTTCATCCCATATATATACTCTGTGGATTATAAGAGTATGATCTGATCGACACATGTAAGTTGCTGTTAACATAAGATTGTGTGAATATGGACACGAACAAGTTACATAAGGGAAAAAGAAATGAAATAATAAAGACATTTTATTGAAAATAAATGTGTAAACAGAAAGTTAAGAAAAAGGAGGGGGAGGGAGTTAATTCCATGCCACGAGCTCCTGTGATTACAACGATAAATGGTCAGTTTATTTATTGAAGTTAATCATAAACAAGGGACATGTAACAAGTCTAAACTTTGTCGACAAATGACTTCACACATTGTCTTAAAAATCTCATTATACTGTCAATTATCTGGTGTATAAATCTTGATAGAACATCGGAAATGCTTTCGACATCATGAGTTTTCATCATCTCATTTATCCATTGTAAATATGATGTCATGCGTGTGTAAACATCAGGATACCCTACCTCTAGACATGACCGAACACCCCAGGATGTTACGCCAAGTAACACGAAACTGTCACCAATCTTGCACACTAATGGTCCACCGGAATCACCCTACAATACACAAAAGCATTCTATGATAGTAAATTCATAGTGAAGTTTGTAGTTATTGTTAAATTTCACTGAAAAGGTTGCCACCAGGGAATTATTATATTTCATATGGAATGTAGTATATTATATTTCATATGAAATGTAACTATATTATTTGTCATGGAATGTAGTATATGTTATATGGAATGCAGTATATGTCATATGGAATGTAGTATATGTCATATGGTATGTAGTATATGTCATATGGAATGTAGTAAATGTCATAGGGAATGTAATATATGTCACATGAAATGTAGCACATTACATAGTGATACCAAATATTGTAATATTGGCAACAAATATCATACAATGTAAAAGAAATTATCATATACTTACTCACGCTATGTTTAATTTTGCATATGTGATCAATTCTAATGGCAATCATTTAACCAGCTGGAACAAATGTAGAGGGTTGATATGGCATGTGATATGACAAATGCCATATACTAATCTATATTTAATTTGTTCCAACTGGTAAATGAAGGATTGCCGAAGTCATAGTATATAATTACAACATTTGTTTTACCTGACACGATCCAGTATCACCTGTTCCTATACATATTTGACTTTCTGATATGACTCCTGACCATGTATCATTACAACTGGCTGTAGGTGTTTCTAATACCTTCAAATGTTGTAGATGTCTCATATCTACGTTCACATCTTATACAAAAGAAACAAAACAAATAATATTACTTGTCTTCACATTCGGTACAAAGTAAGAAATTGTGTTTATAAGGCAACACTATTTATAATGGAAACAATAAAAATGAAATGAAATAACTCGTACAACTTGCTTTGTCTCTATTGAATTGTTGAAAGTGGCATTAAACACCAAAAATAAAATCAAATCTAATCTATTGAATTGAGTAATTGAATATATTTGTGAACACGATTTCATATTTGTACGTGTAAAGCAATGGATGCATAAATAAGAAAAGACTGTTACCTAGAAATGCAAATTATGTCCGTATTTTCCGATCTTAAACCACTTTGGTGAATTTTAGGGTTGGTCACGTGTCCGAAATTGTGTTTATTCCTCTCATATCATGATCATATTCTATCACTGTAAGTCTTTATTTTACATTTTCTATCTACATGCACCTAATGCATATATATATTATATTTAATTCCTTTGTATTTGTAACATACGTTACTACATTATGTGATAAAGTCTGTCAGTAACTTGCGGCATGTCGGTGGTTCTCTTCGGGTACTCCGATTTCCTCCACCAATAAAACTGACCGCCAGGATATAACTGAAATATTGTTGAAAGTGGTGTTAGACACAATAACTCTAACATATTTGTAACATACCTTTAGTATATCCCCATCCACTTATATAGCACCCTGTCTCAATGTGATAGCTATGATTATTGACCGGAAGGCAGGCTGTTCTAACAAAGTGACCAGATATGCTTACTGGGTGTACAAGTCGTATTAGGGCAATATCATGAGGTAGACCATCAATGTTACGTCTATAGCCTGGGTGCTACAATAACAATAATTATGTGGATAAATATATTAAAAATTAAAATGTTGCACATGAAAGTCATTTCCTTTTGTCACGGGGTTATTATCGTTTCGTTTTAGAATATTTATGAAAGTTTATATTTTAATTGTTGATTTATTGATTGGTGTTTAACGCCAACCTTAGCACTATTTCAACCATATCGCGGCGTGAACAAATTATATATTATATTAACTCATATATTAATTGCCATTTCCTTTGGTTGAAAAGTGAAACACAAGAGATGGGAGTTCTTTTTTATTATCATTTATACACTCTTTGAGTCAACCTATATTGATATAGGTACTTACTTGTATCCACATCTCTATTTCTGCTTTCACTTCATTTCCAGTCTTAACTACCTTATGATGTTCACCAAGTGTTAAATTTACTTCCTGTATCGTTTTACTGAAAATGAAACCAATGCTTGTTAGTTTAATTATGATTATTGTGCACAAAAATGTATTGAAAATGTCTATGTGCACTATGAATTTGAACAATTATTAGCTTTATGTTGAATTACATGTTTATTGGAGATTATGTGAAAATGTCTCCTGTGCTCAAAGTTGTAGAATTTATATGAGCAATTAAATCGCCACCAGTGAGTGAAACATAGCATAAGAATAATCACAAATCAGAGCAACAATGATCGCATAATATGAACGTAAACAAAAGACCAAGTGGTACAGAAGTCAGCACCTATTTATGTGCATTTTTTTTTATATAAAAAGCAACAAAATCATAAAAATGTTGAAAATTAAAATGTGAAGAATGATCTAATAACAACTTGAGAAGTCGCTATTATCGTATTTAATATTTACTCTATAAAATAGAAACGTAGATATCTAATTTAGTGTGCACGAGGGCACTAGACGCATTTCTAGAATACGTTCATCAGGCAAGCTCAAACTCGAAAGATTAGAAAGCCAAATAATTTAAATATTTAGGAGTAATAACACCTAAAGGAATAAACAGGATAACCAAAATCGGATAAGGTCACCCACCCCGGAGTGCGGAGAACCTTATAGTGTTATTAATAATTACATTATATAGGAACTAAATTTATGTTTACTGTATCGTTCATAATGAACAACAAATAGTTATTATACAATTTTTTTGCATCATTTCTTCTTCTCTTTTTTTGTGTTTAGTAGTTTTCTGTCCTTTAGGTATACAAATCTGAGGCCATACCTATCAAGACAATGAGCGGCAGTGACGATCCATCTATTGGTAATGAGGGTACCTCCACAGAAATGACCGGATCTGTCATCCAGACTGACCATCCAAGGCCATTCACCTTCCAGTGCGGGATCACCTCCTACAATTCTCAGAATTGGGTTTGATCTTGTCTTGGTTATTCTTGTGACCTTTCCACAAACATCTGTATCTGTAAATTAATTACGTTGATGGTATTATACGTAAATCTGGTATATCAAGAAGACGAATAAGGTGGAGAAAAGTAAGCAATGTAAAATATTAATTGCTTCTATTTTTTTTTCAAAAGGAACAAGATAGTGTGATCCAATAATTTACCAACTCTTGAATAAAGAAAAAAAAATATTCATATCAATGTAATGGAATATATATTTAATATTATTATAAAACTTCAAAAATTGAAATATGTTTTTCACGTCAATAACACATTTTTTTTAAAAGCAGGAGTTATAGATTATAATAAGATACTTCATTCATGGCTGATGTAAGTGAATGTATATTATTCAGCTGGACGTTTTTATTATAAAGATGAAGGCTTACTGTATATGCGTTGGTTTTAAATGTTATTGGGGGTGTGCACTACTGTTTGTTGAGCCAGAAATAAACCATCGTCGGTAACCCACGACAGATCACGCTCCGATACTCTTCATTCAACACTCGTGAGACATTTGAGAGAAACTCCTTTACCTGGATATGGCGGTTCTGGATTAACCGTTGATGGAGCTGGTTGACAACACGTTTTCCCATCACGACAAAGGCGCCATGTATCAATAAATCCTTGACAATCGTATGTACTGTTTATACATATACCTCCTCTAGGTGTACATGTATCAATATTTGGCAATGGCGGTCTTGGGGGTCTTGGTAGAACCCCTTCGGCTAGAAATAGAAATAAACACCATATACATGTAGTATACCGGTAATAATTAATACGAATTGAAACTAATATATTTTTAACCAGCATCAGTAGAAATAGTTTAAAATATTTAAGAACAGTAAACAGCATATATTGTCTCACTGAATTCGATATAATTTTTATATATACATTTTTATATTAAAAAACTAGGGGTATTGCAGGCAAAGCTCACACAGGTACACCCTGCCACACTACTTTAATCTTGAAAGGGCAAATATTAAGAGAAAAATATTGTTTCTTCGAAATACGGGCGTATACCTTCCATCCATCTCTATATAACAGTGAACTACAAACATATCAAGTATTTTGAATGCATTTAACATTTTGGAGCCGTTCACGAGATACATTACGATATGCGATATATATTCAGTTGAACTAGGTATGTGACCTTGACCTGGAAGATAGACATTTCACCTTTATTTGTGACATACTCTCTAGAGAATAAGGTTATTAGTTATTAGTATCTTTCCAGATAGTCAGAAGTCAAAACTCTGTATATTTGCATATGCACAGTGGAACGAAGTTTGTGACCTTGACCTAGAAGATAGTCATTCCAACGTTACTCACGAGAGACACTCTCCAGATGTGGGCTACAAATATGCAAAGCTTCAAGGAAAATGTTGCATCGAACACCACTATGCATATCGAAACAATAAATACAATGATAAATACAGTAAAAAATTGTTTCTACTCTGATGAAGTGTTAGACAGGAATGTAATTACTTGTATTGTGACTTTGGAAGAGCTTAAACGATAGCATTATGCGGATTCCCCCCTTATATTAAGCTTACTTCGTCCCTCTCTGCTACACTTTTAAAGTAAAATATTGTATTCAACATTTCATTATGTAGAAATAATGAAATGTAAACTAACTGAAATATATATTGTTTCTTCATTATATGAGAGAATGTAATATTATACATAAACTATAATACGTTTTTGTTCAACCATTTTTTCTTTTTGTTTTTTTGCTTTTGATTATTATTTTATTTTTGTTTTCATTGTTTTTGTAAAATTAAGAACCCATAAAAGTCCTTTTTCCGAAAACCACGAAAATTGAAACCCACGAAATTAAAGACACCCACAGTATGACATCTCTAAATTGCAAGCGTAAAAAAGCCATTTATTTCCTTGCTTGGATATGGTGGTTCTGAAGAGGTTAACGAAGCTGTAGTGTGTTAACACATTTGACCTTCACGTCAAAGATGCCATGTATCAATAACTCTTAGACAAAACATTGGTAGTGGCGCTAAACACCATAATCATAACCCAAAAAAATATAATTAAACTTAATCAAACTTCTAATTATGTAATACTTACTTTTATTAATGAAAACCAAAATTAAAATGCAGAACACTAAATGTACGTTGACACTAAACATTTCGTAATAACATCAGTAACAATAATTTGGATTTATATAACATGGACATAAAACTTGATTGGTGTCAATAAGTATATGTAAATTTACAAAGACCCCATAATACTTACCCTACCATCATAAACCCATCCTCATGGCTGTCGTTTGATTTATTTCACTGTTTTGTTGATCATCAAAATATACTACACGTATAACAACTATTTCTCCTATTATTACGGCGTATAAATCCCGCTGAACCAGTGATGGAAAAATCTGTAATCCTCTAAAGGATTAAAATGTCTCGTGCCTTTCCCCGCATTAATTTCAAATTTTGAAAAAAGTTCGTGTTAAATAATGGGAGAAACAAATTCTCCTTCAGTTGCCCATGTGGGTTACGATATTTCTCCACTCTCGAGAGTTAAATTAAAAATTTTAACCCCTCGCCTGACGGCTTGAGGTTAAAATTTTAAATTTAACTCTCTTGAGTGGAGAAATATCGTAACCAACGAGCAACTGAAGGAGAATCTATATAGAGCCACGCGTATAGAAACTCCCTATCTAGTGTGTGATATCCTTATGACGTAAATATAAGGTAATAAAAACGTAGATATCAAGTTTAGTGCGCATAACGCGTTTCTGGAAAGAAAACACCTTCATTAGCTATGTCAAAGTCAAAAGATGTGTGTTACCTTTCACATTTATTGCCAAACAAAATTATGATTATTTAATGTCCATGTTGCAACATTGCGACGGGTTAAACTATTGTAAATTTTTCAGAAGGATGTAGAATTATTTGTTGCTTGATCAAATACAATTTATAATGTAAGATTATTTGTTATTTATTACTCGTTAAAAATATAGATAGGTTATGAAAAAAATGGCGAAAACATTGGTTTTCAGTGAACAGTAATACTGTAGAGTATATATATATATATACAGTCCGACAAAAGTTAAGCACCACCTGACTTGTTTCAATAATATCTTTTCTAATAATGAACTTGTTTCAAATCGGTTTGTTCTTTTCGTTGCCTGTACACACATACTTACTTACCTGTGAAACAGGTTATTGATCGATTTTTATTTATGTGTATATGACAAGGTGTGTAAAGTGCCACGTGTACTTTTCAACATTTGTGTTTGCGAACGAAAGCTGATTTTTTTTGTGTAGAGTTTTAAGTTTCATTTTCTATTGGTTTGGTATGGTGCGGCGAAAATTAACCATACCAGAAAGGTGGCAAGCTGTTGGCATGCATAACGGTGGTTTTAGCCATAGAAGGGTGGCAGACCATTTCAGGGTTAACCATTCCATCATTGTACGACTGATGCAGCGTTTTCGTCAAACGGGGAATGTTACTGACCGTCCACGTGCAGACAGACCTCGCAAAGCAACGCCGAGAGAGGACCGTCCCATATCCAGACGGGCGCGGCAAAGGCCGTTCAGTACAGCTGGTGCACTTCATGGTAATTTAGCGTTTGGAGGCCACATTAGCACACGCACTGTAATCAGACGCCTCCACCATCATGGAATGCGAGCGCGACGACCCATAAAACGTCCACAGTTGACATTACGTCATCGCCATGCTCGATTTGACTGGTCACATGATCATTTGGGGTGGACTATTCGCACATGGAGACGGGTCCACTGGTCTGATGAAAGTCGTTTTTTGTTACGCCCTACCCAAGGTCGTGCAAGGGTTTGGCGCCAACGAAACACTTCATTTCAGGACAACCACATTTTGGGCACAACTGCTTTTGGGGGTGGGGTGTAACTGTCTGGGGTTGTTTTTCCTTTGACTGTAAGATGGACTTGTACATTCTTGATGGTAATCTGACAGGCCAAAAATACCGTGACAATTATGCTCGCTCCACGCGTAGTCCCCCATTTCGACAATCATGCGTTGGCTGACAGGCCAATGTTCATGGACGACAACGCTAGGCCACATAGAGCCCGAATTGTACAACATTTTTTACAGCAAGAGGCTGTTCAGACAATTCCATGGCCTGCGATGTCGCCAGACATGAACCCTATAGAGCATGTATGGGACTTTATTGGCCGAAAGATTAACCAACGCATTCCAAAATGACAAAATATTGAGGAAATAAGAACTGCTATCTTACAGGAGTGGCAACAATACCCCCAAGAACGGCTTAGGCGTCTTGTGCGAAGCATGACGATGCTTGTTACAGAACTTCACAATAAACGCGGTGGATATACTCGTTATTGATTGTTATGCCTTACACATACGCACAATAGATGCATTTAAAAGTTCTTAAAATCTGAAGACTCTGCATTTTAATGCAATGTTATAAACTTCCATCAAAGACAAACTGGTTTTACGTTTTTCCAGCGCCTGTTTTGAACCCCATTATTGCCACGTCATAGTCACGTCTTTCAGGATGATAAATACTTCGTAGATTGGTAATTTTAGAGCCCTTGGTGTAGTCTTTTAAGAAGTGTAAGACAAATGGTGATATATATTTTATTGTTTTAACACTATTGATGTAGAAAAATATATCGATAAAAATATAGGGTGGTGCTTAACTTTTGTGGGAGTGTATATATTGTATGCATCATGTCATTTGCCGAATCTGATATGCTTTTGATTGATTGATGCCAAGTGCTGAAATCTCTATTCCTTGGTGTCCAACACATAGTGTGTTGTGTTTTTCTTCGTCTTGTATACCCTATGCGGCCAGTTTCTCTGGATTGTCCACTTTTTGATTGCTCTTTCGGTATTCTCTAACGTTTATCGAAATCTTTACATTGAACGTTGTAACTTCTCCACGTCAGGTATGCAGGTACACATTCGAAGCAACTTACTAAGATCCCTCCTTTTTTTTTCTTTTTCTTTTTTTTAAAGAAAAAGCAATAATTAAATTCACGACTTTAGTCTGATATTATCTCGAAACATTAGACAACGGTTTCATGCCATATATTTTGTGGGTATCCATTGACTGATATTATTTTAGTTTGATTTGATTTTGTATGTCTTCCATATATAAAAAAAAATATATATACGTTCTTAAATATTTAGTCTGATATCCTAATGACCTTAAACTTTTATCAGTGTCAAATCCGGACGTAACACTGTCGTTTTTAGAAATTTCCTATCAATGTAAAATTAGTGATAAATTTCTAAATAAATTAAAAATAGCTTTATTTGTAAAGGGTGAATGGGAGTGTGATAAGAAAAACGTACAATCATTTATAGACATGGCGATATCGTATGGAAAACAACATGAAAAGATTTGTACAAAGACATTTGTTTCCACAATTGCAGTTCTCTATATTGTTAGTGATTATAATAGGTAAGAATTAAGTTTTTGAGCAATTAGTTGAAATAATTATTTACGAACAAGTTCTATTGTTAGGACCTTAAAATAATGATATTATATTGTATTACTAGTTTTCTGTTTAGTCGATAGAGTTAAAAGGTGATAATGATAAACAAGTTTATAAATAAATGTTAGAGAAAATCCGAAAGGACAATCAACAATGTACAATCCAGAGATATGGACAAGTTAACATTGGGAAAAAGACCGAGAAAAAGATAAAACGCAACACAGAAAACTAAAAGATGACAAAAAATAGACTTTTCATAATTCTGACATATACATAAAATAATGGTGACACATAAGGCAGAGATATGACAGCACGATCCACAATAAAACTAATCAAACGATTATGTACTGATTGGAAAGGACCATCAGCTTCTCTTCCCAAGCGTTTGATATGAAGAGGTAAATTACAATTAATAAATTATTCTGAAGCTAAATATGATGATATGAGCTGATGTCGTAGCTATTGGTAAATCTAATATTGCGGCTATATTCAGGGTGAGACCAAGTTCATCAATATCTAAGCATAATGGATCGTATCAGTGGTGTAATGGTTAGTGTGCTCGCCTTGAGTACGCTAGATCGTTGGTTCGAGCCCCGATCGGGTCAAAACAAAGACCATGGAATTGGTATATAGAGCTGCTCCGCTAAGCATGCAGTAGTAATGAGAAAGAGCAGACTGGTTGGCTCGGACCCAGGATAATGTGTTCCGGGGAAAACCACCGACCTGTCGCAAGTCACTGACAAACATTATGACATAATGCTGTACACCTCGCACTGATCGAGATTCGAACTCACAACATCAGTAGTGATAAGCATATGTAGTTGTAAATCCACCTACCATACGATCACGGCCATGATGACCCCACTACTTAAATTAAAATAGAATGAACATACAAAGCGAACTTCCAAACACCGCCATTAATGTTCCTGACATTACATAATGTAATTCCATTGAAACAATAACGGTGCTGTTTTAAATACGTGGGCTCATAGCTCTTGATAAACTTTATAATAACATTAGATAATACCTCCTATTTAGATAAATTATGTCAGAATATAAATAAAAATAATCTTAAATCTAATTTTGTGCTGTTTATTTTCCGTACTTATTAAAATAGATGTATGCATGTCTGATATCAGCTGCGACTTTAACAACGGGAAAATGTGTGACGACTGGCAATTTGAATATAATTCATCAGTATGTGCTGCTAACTGGACAATTTGGAAAGAAGCGACGCAAACAGTCAATACTGGACCGTCAAGGGATCGACTTTATAAAGGTGCTCATAGTAATTTCATGCTTACACAAGCATAGATAATTTGATGCACACGACTCGTATTTGCAATATCCTTTATCAGATACGCTCATAATAACACAATGGAAAACCTAATAATTTAAATGTCGTTGGTAGCAGGTAAACCAAAGGCTTAGACAGGACACCAAAATTCGGCTAAGGTTATCTATGTCTGAGGGAGAATTACGTATGTCTTGATAAATTATTTCACTTAGGAACAGTAAATTTCAAGCATAGACATTCAATGCACATATCACTGACTACTGGACTGACGCTACCCTCGGGTACTAATAGCCTAGCTACATATTTACCCTGTGATAGTAATGAAAACATACAAATCTAATTTAGTGTGCATGACGCGTTTCTGGAAAATTATTCACCAAACACTCTCATAGTGACAAGGTTGGAAAGCCAAACAACTCAAGGCTGTTTGGAAGCAAGTAAACCAGGTCTTTAACAGAAAAGTCAAAAGCGCTGATGATTACCTATGCCTGGGATAGATTGGCCTTGGTTTTAAGAAATTACATTATTTATGAACTGTAAATTTGAAACATACATATATCTGAAAATTCATATTAGTGCCAAAGTATTGACAACTGGGTGGATAATACTCTCTGGTACGGACTTATAATCCACATGTATAAAATATTGTTAGAAGAGGAAACACATTTCTATCAAGCAGATAGATCTCAAAACTATTTTTGATATCCTTTAAGAAATGACGCAAATTCGAGTATGTACATTGTAAATACACCATACGCTTGATTAGATTTAAATAATATCGTACAGCAGATATACTAGTGACAATGGTTACATAAACGTAACAGAATACCGAAGTGCCAGCCAAAACAATTGACAATTCAGAGAAATTGGCAGCCTAGGGTACATAAGGCGAAAAAAATACAAAAACACAAAACAATATGTGTTGGACACCACTATACGCAAACAAATACGAATAACGTAAATAAGACATCAGCCCTCCTACAAACAACTGGAGGTAAAAACAAATTGAACATAGTTTGTATGCGGATATCGTAACGGACATCATAACCCGGTAACCTTTCTACTTCAATAAAATTCTCTCTATTACAGACGGTTATTATATTTATATGGAAACAACCAATCAGAGACATCCTGATATTGCCGTATTTTACACACCTGTCCTTAAATCTGTGTCTGATGTAGTGAATACTAGTTTTTGGTACTACATGCATGGAGTGTTTATACAGAATCTCAAGCTTTACATCCTTCCGTTTGGTTCAGTAGATGACCGGGAACTCGTTATGACAATTGCGGGCGAACAAGGCAACGCATGGAAATTTGCCAGTGTTTACTTTCAGCCAGCAGATCCATTTCAGGTAAATTACAGTTACAATACACATGTATGTTAATTAACAGTGTTGGGAACATTGCAAATTAATTTTCCGGATAACACATTCGAAAGAAAATAAAACATCCGATAAATAAATAGGTAATGACTTTAACTTAGATGTCAGACCAAAGATGAAGCACAAAGTAAGATAAAGGTGACTTGAAAATTGTACCAAACAACCAACCAAGTCTCCATGGTTACATGGTCCTAGCTGAATCGTGAAGGTTAGTTTTATTGGTGGGTATAATAAGAATACCGACCTGCTGCAATTAACTGAAAATATTGATTACATGAAATTGTTTCGATTACATCGATCTCGCAATTGGGCGCTAATGGAACAAATAGCCCCGTTTATAATTGTTAAGGAACCCTGATTGCTACACGTATATAGTTATGATTTTCAATTATCTATTTCAATAGTCATGCACATGTAGCTAAACATGATTTGTTCACAGACAAGAGGTTGTTCCACAATAAATGAACAAAATACCTCAACAAGATGACAATAGACACTAAGTAGCATTATGAGTCACTGCAGTGTGTTTATTTTAGATTGGATATGCTTCCTCTTTCCTTGGCATCAATGTTTATTGGGGCCCGGGTGGCTCAATGAGTTAGGTCGCTGGATCTAACAACTCATACAAGCCTATCACCAATACGGCGTGGGTTCGCGCCCGGCTTTGTATATTACAAAAAAGGGTGCACTCGACTCGCAACCGCAAGTGATAAAGTTTACCAGTTGCTTGNCCATGGTCGGTGGTTCTCTCCGGGTACTCCGGCTTCCTCCACCACTAAAACTGGTCGCCATGATATAGCTGAAATATTGCTGAAAGTGGCGTTAAACCACCAAACAAAATCAATCAATCAATCATTAATTAACAGTGTTGGGAACATTGCAAATTCATTTTCCGGATAACACATTCGAAAGAAAAAAAAATCCGATAAATAAATAGGTAATGACTTTAACTTAGATGTCAGACCAAAGATGAAGCACAAAGTAAAATAAAGGTGACCTGAAAATTTTACCAAATAACCAACCAAGTCTCCATGATTACATGGTCCTAGCTGCATCGTGAAGGTTAGTTTTATTGGTGTGTATAATAAGAATACCGGCCTGCTGCAATTAACTGAAAATATTTATTACATGAAATTGTTTCGATTACATCGATCTCGCAATGGGCGCTAATGGAACAAATAGCCCCGTTTATAATTGTCAAGAGGCACTGATTGCAACACGTATATAGTTATGATTTTCAATTATCGATTTCAATAGTCATACACATGTAGCTAAACATGATTTATTCACAGACAAGAGGTTGTTCCACAATAAATAAACAAAATACCTCAACAAAATGACAATAGACTCTAAGTAGCATTATGATTCATTGCAGTATGTTGATTTTAGATTGGATATGCTTCCTCTTTCCTTGGCATCAATGGTTCTTGGGGCCCGGGTGGCTCAATGAGTTAGGTCGCTGGATCTAACAACTCATACAAGCCTATCACCAATACGGCGTGGGTTCGTTCCCGGCTTTGTAAATTACAAAAAGGGTGCACTCGACTCGCATCCGCAAATGATAAAGTTTACCAGTTACTTGTCCATGGTCGGTGGTTCTCTCCGGGTACTCCGGCTTCCTCCACCACTAAAACTGGTCGCCATGATATAGCTGAAATATTGTTGAAAGTGGCAATCAAAATCAACGTTTCTTTCTCTGTATTCGATATATCTTTATTTTATTTATTTAAGGTAGAATTTCAAGCAACAGTAGGCTCGACGTCTTCAGATATAGCAGTCGATGACATTACGATACAAGGAACAGGTAATGATATAAAAACCAATAAGATCTTTTGTTTTTGTAGTATATACCCGACAGGTGAATACAGGTTGGGATATTCCAGGAAAGTATGGATACTGTATGTCGTTCGCACGGATTAGTCCCAATTTATAAAGGGAACTACGCATACGGTTGGTAATTAATTATTCATGCAATAATGAACATGCCAGACATAGCGTGCTTACTGCACCATACTTAGAATCAATTGTTCTCAGTTTCTTTTTGCGTTAATCGATTTTTCCATTGTTGTCTCGTCTTCCACGAATATACAACTATGTACTGTAATGTAAAGATATACAGAACACAATATCTTATATAATTTCAAAAATCCTTTCTGATTAAGTATTATAGCCGACAATATTACTTGCTGGCGTATGAAATATATAATTGAATGTAACTATGTAGAGATGACTTTGTCAGTTGGTTTAACTTGTGTTCGATCCAAATATTATATAATTAACAATAAAATAAGTTTAATCCAATATAAACTGATATAGATGGGGGTACATATGCCTGTATCTATTGTCATTGTCAACCATATAGCATAGAGTACATATCTACAGCATGCTATAATCCAACAATTGCACAAATGCAGTCAGATTAATATCCATTTAAACATACCTTAAATGGCCCCACTATAAAACCAATCACTCTCTAGAAAGAGCAGCCTTGCTATGCCCATTAATGAATAGTACAATTACTTTTAAACTGTATATAACGGGTAACTACTAATAAAGGGCGCATTTGTAGTTTCCATTGAACGCCCTTTATATACAGGTTTGACTGTAGTTCCAAGATAGAACTATTAAAATAATGTCTTTGTTGTCATTTCAGATAAATATATACCAAGTACTGTTTCAGTCTTGCATGTCAGTAAGTATTACACAAGCATAGTTTACCAATGAAAAAAGGGGGTAGAAGTGGTTTATTAAGTAATTTTTAAGTTAAAATTGCACATATTAACCTTTCAAAATTGTTTATTCTTAATTAAGGCTATTGGTCAAATCGATACTAAAGGGGTAATCAGAATCCGTAAATCGAAGGACACGCAACACAATGGCCTAACGAAAAAGGACAAACAACGGTCTACAAAATACTGCACAGAAACTAAAGATCGAACCCAACTAAAAACCAGAGATGAAGTCATGTGCTCCGGAAGGGTTAGCAGTTCCTGTTTCATATGTGACACCCGTCGTGTTACTGTCAAACGACATATGATATGGAAATCGTGTTGGACGTAAATGAATACAAATAACATAGATAAAATATGAACCCTATCCGTGGTCATTTGTGAACCAGCTATTCCGTAACGGTTAACGAAGTCATGGTGGCGAGCGTAAAGCATTCGACGTGATGACTTCAAATTAATAAATAAGAATTCATTGGTTCAGTAGCTTCCTCGTTAGCAGCAACCATCTAATAAGGAAATCCTGATAAGATCCACAAGTTCTGGAATATTGAATCAACTGATAGATATATACTCCATGTGCAGGTGCCGCTGGGATGTTGATACATATAAATGGAAAGTTCACAAAGGGAAAATTGAAATCATCCCTTTGTCGTAACGTTTACATATATAAAAGGGTCATCAGAAGCCGTAAATCGAAAATGGACGAACATTACAATAACCAAGAAAAAAACAAAGGACAAAAAAAAACAATCTACAAAACATTACACAAAAATTGTATGTCAGGGGTGAACACAAGTGCCCCGGAAGGATAGTCAGTTCCTGCTCCATATGTGGCACCCGTCGTGAAATTTGGCATTTACCTTTTTTATGTTTTTTCTTGTTAGTTTTTTGTTTGTTTTGTTGTTGTTGTTGTGTTTTTGTATACTTATGCATCCATTTCAATTGCTCCTTTTTAGAATCTGCATTAACAACTATTGTTGTCACGGGAAATACAAGTGAGGCTGAAAGAGATAACGCGGTCCCTCTAGAATATATAATCATATGTTCTGTTGGAGGTCTTCTATGGGCTGTTATCCTGGTCCTGTTATGTTTATGTATTAATAGAGCTGACAAACTCGCACATTCCATGCGATCTATTGCATGTAATACCACATTCACAAATGATGGTACGAATTTTCCACTGGAAACGCAAGATTTTGTAGAGCATAGTGATGACATATCGTATGGAAATATTGAGCTTGTTCTTGATATAAATCGACTAACAATTAATAAAGACCAATGCGAAGCAAGGTTATGATTACTAATGTGTAATGTTTTCTGGATTTCAAGCCATTTTAATCCTGCAATGACATATTCATATAAAAATTGTGCAACATCACTGTATCTTTTTAATTATTGTCTTGAATAGAATTTCACAATAAAAATTGTCAATAAAACAATGTTCCGACCACCATTGACGCATGAGCTACCTGCCTGTGAAGAAAAGAAAAAGAAAAAAAAGAAAATGATCCGCAAACAATAATCCCATAACACACGGCAGTCAAAACATATGTGTTAATACGAACAGTTTGAAGATGCCGTAAATCGAAGACGCACAAAACAATACAATAGCCCACAGAAAACGGCAAAAGGACAAACAACGATCTACAAGTCAGTTACACAGAAAACTAAAGATCGAGCAATACGAACCTTAATAATAACCGGAGCTGAACTTGGGTGTTCCGAAAGGGTCAATTATTATTTTATTTAAAATAATACAAAGCACCATTACATAGCACAGTTAATTAATATGATTCCCTGTAAAAGTAAACATATTCTGTTCCATTATTCGAAAGTAATTTCAAACGTCTTAGTCAGAGACACATTTCACAAAAGGTTGAATGTCAAAGTTTTAAACATTGACCATCCTGTATTATCTGTTTCTATAACAATTTTGAAGTTGGCAATTGTATCACAACTTACCATCGTATTTATAACAAAGTAACACGACGGGTGCCATCGCAGAGCAGAAACTGTTGACCTTTCCGGAGAACCTATGTTCACCCGCGTTTTTATTTGCTGGGTTCGTGTTTCTCAATTTGTAGCTTGCTGTATAGTGCTTTGTAGATAATTACGTTTTCCATTGTGTTGTATGTTCTTAAATTTACGAAAGAAAAAGTATGCCTTCTACTTGTGTTTTTTGTATGTGAATAATTTCACGACCAAAACAATTCTTATCATATGACTTGCTATTAAGATAATACTATTCTATATCAAGGGTAAAAAGTCACCCACCCATGAACTTTGACGTTGGTTGGCGAAGAACCCGATCTTCATGATTTTTTCGTGTTAGTGAAGATAACTATGAAAGACTTCTGTATGCTTACTAAAGTTTGGAATGCCTTATGACTGATCGATACTTGAAGTGAAATATCTTTGTATCTTCAAACTCTTATTTTCACGATATGTCGCGAATGCAAAGATAGAGGTGGAGAGGGAAACAAAACAATAATCAGATGAA
>MJUT01004938.1:330761-358986 GCA_002080005.1 Gigantidas platifrons
CATTCCGTCTTGGAAATACCAAATCTACAGATTCATCATTATCGCTTTCCTCCGTGGTTGAATCATTTGCTGTTGTTGGCTGTTTCTTCTTACTAGCTCTTGTCCTTGGTCTAGGTACTGGTTTCGGTGGAACTGTAATCGGTTTCTCTTCTTGTTGATTTCTGTGAAGATATCCCACTGGCAACAGTAAATTCCTATGCAATGTCCTCTTTCTACCTTCTCTGTTCTCTTTCTGGACAACATAAACTGGGATGGCTTCATTTGGTTGCTCCAAAACAATGTAAGTATCCTCTTCCCATTTGTCTGTAAGTTTATGTTTTCCTTCAAATGCTACTCTTTTCACCAAAACTTTATCCCCCTTTTCGATAGTAGCTCCTCTGCATTTCAGGTCATAATAAGCCTTCTGTTTGTCCTTCGCTTTCTTTGCTGACTCTGAGGCAAGTTGATAAGCCTGTGCAAGTCTTTCTTTGAGCTCCTGGATATACAGTGACTGTGGTTGTCTATCTTTCTCCTTCACAAGTCCAAATGCAAGATCTATTGGTAATCTTGGATGGCGACCAAACATGAGAAAATATGGTGAATGACCAGTGGCATTATGTTGAGTACAGTTGTACGCGTGGACTAAAGGTGCCACATAAGCTTTCCAGTAGGATGGTAAGGTGTTGTTCTGGATTTTCGGATTCCAGTGAGATGACAAAGTTCCTGGATCAGCTTACTTTCGAATGATGGTCCTTGATCTGAGTGTATCCTTCCCGGAATCCCATAGTGGACAATAAAGTTGTTGAATAATGCTTCAGCCGTTGTTCTTGCTGTTTGATTCCGAGTGGGGATGGCCTGCGCATAGCGGGTGAAATGATCTGTAATGACCAAGATGTCCTGTTTACCTCCCTTGGATGGCTCTAGGGTAAGGTAGTCAATGCAGATTAACTCCATAGGCTGAGTCGTGGTGATATTGACAAGTGGTGCTTTCTCTGGTTCCTTCTTCCGCTTTATGCAACGTTCACATCTGTGTATCTGGTTTTCCACGTCTTTGTACAATCCTGGCCAGTAAAACCTTTCTCTTATCAGACTGATGGTCCTGTCTTTTCCTGGATGGCCAATCTCATCATGTAGTGCTTCCATAACAATCTTGATGTAAGATGCTGGAAATACAAGCTGGTGATGTTGCTGTCCATCAACTGCCACTTCGCGATACAGGACGTCATCTATGAGTCGAAGATGAGAAAACTGTTTCTGTATTGGAGTTGAAGGTGTCTGTCCTTTCTTTGGTGTATGTCCTGCCTTCAACAGTTTAATGCAGTGATGAAGTGTTGGATCTTTAGCTTGTGCTTCCGACCAGTTGATATCGGTTGATACATCCATATGCATATCGAGCTCGCTAGAGTTGACGGCATCCGGTGATATGGCATATGCCTCAACTAATGGGGTCTGCATACTTCCACATATAGCCTTAATGGATTTCTGGTCAATGGTTGCCAATCTGGATAAACTATCTGCATCTGCATTTGACTTTCTCGGTCTGTAATGGATCTCAAAATCATAAGTAGTCAAGGCAGCAAGCCAACGATGTCCGGTGGCATCCAGTTTCTCTGTGGTTAGGACATATGTAAGTGGATTATTATCCGTCAGCACCTTGAATGTGTGTCCATACAGGTAGTCATGGAATTTGTCTGTAATTGACCACTTGAGGGCAAGAAATTCCATCTTGTGTGCCGGATAGTTCTGTTCTGCCTTTGTTAATCCTCTGCTGGCGTATGCAATTACGCGAGGTGTTCCTGCTTGTTCTTGGTAAAGAACTGCTCCGAGACCTTGACCACTAGCATCGGTATGCAGCTCAAATGGCTTAGCATAATCTGCGTATCCTAGAATAGGTGCAGATACAAGTCGTTGTTTTAGTGTTGCGAATGCCGTTTCCTGTTTGTCGCTCCACTCCCAAGGTCTCTGTTCATGATTCTTCTTTTTCGTCCCTTTCTTGGTAGTTGGCGATGGCATAAGCGACGTCAAAGGTTTCGCAATCTGACTGGAGTTGTCGATAAATCTTCTGTAGTATCCAACAAAGCCGATGAACTTCCTCACATCCTCTGGTGTTTTCGGAGTGGGCCAATTGGATACTTTGTCGACTTTCTCTGGGTCGGTCTCTACTCCAGCTTCGGATACTATATGTCCAACAAACTTGACTCTGGGTTTGAAGAAAGACCATCTTTAAGCGTTCCATGTGTTCCTCATAAGTATGACCAAAGATAATGATGTCATTTATGAAGACGCAACAAATACTCATATGGAGGTCCGCTAGGCAGTCTTGCATCAGTCGTTGATACGTGGCGGGAGCGCAAGCAAGTCCGAAAGGCATCCTGTTGTATTCGAACAGTCCTAAAGGGCCTACGGTAAATGCTGTCCGTTCCTTGTGCTCCTCCAATATTTCCACTTGATGAAATCCGGATCGCATATCAACTGTCGAAAAATAGTGGTTCCCTGCCATACAATCTAGCATATCCTCAGTCCTGGGGAGAGCATAAGCATCTTTCTTGGTCTTCAAGTTTAGTTGTCTGTAGTCAACACAGATTCTAAGGGATCCATTCTTCTTCTTTACCAATACAATATTGGATGCATATGGGCTATGCGACTTCCTGATGACTCCGGCTCTCAGCATTTGATGTAGATGACTCTTGACGTCTTCATACATAGCTGGAGGTATATGTCGATAGCGCTGCTTGAATGGTCTCTCATCTTCCAATTCAATTCTGTGTTTGACTGAAGCAGCATGTCCTATATCATAGTCATCCTTAGAAAATATGTCTTGGTATGACATGATAAAGTCTTTTCCTAGTTGAAATTCTGTTGATGATAAGTTGCCAGTGGATATCTCTATTTTTTCAAGTAATGGTGGTGAAAATTCTTTATCCTTGTCAATAGGTGAGTCTTGAATAAGTACAGGTTGAAGCTCACAAATAATGGCATTAGGTGGAATAGTCACTGTTCTTGTGGTAATATTGCTGACTTTGACATGAAATAGTCCATTCTGTTGATATCTGTAATCTATAATAGATGGTTCTATATCTAGGTCTGTAGGGATAAAAGATGATTCTGTTGGATGAGTCATAGCAGGTGTAAGATGATAAGGTATCTCCTTAGTTGTCATAGCCTGGATGGTAACATTGGTGTTTGGTGGTACAATAGTCTTAAGATGTTCTGCTGATTTCACCAAAAATAGTCTGTTGTTGGTCTTGCGGAGTTCTTTTTCACGTAGTTGGATGCAACGAAACGATGAATACCATGGTGTTGTTAAATCTGCTGTTTGAAGAAAGCGAATTCCAAACCGATCTTTGTAGTTTTCCATAATGACTGATAATATGTTGGTGCCTAATAATACTGGTACAGTGGAATGGTACTGACTATCTGGAATTATCAAGATCAAACATAAAGGTCTCATGTACATTTACAAAGATATAGCTGCTCAAACTTGATTCTCTACCAAGACAGTATTCTAATAGATATAATTAACTGTACAAATACATATAATAAATGAATAAATGACGCTACGTCCGTATAATTGACAGACGAATATTTACGCATGATTTACTATAAACATAAACACACGACATAGGTAAAACATAAGTAACAAGACACAAACAGTACATGACTGAACTAAAAATAAACAGATAATACAATTAATATAAAATACATTGATCTTACCATATATGTGGTATACAGGTTAGACAATGATCTACACAAGTGCCTGAAGTGGTCTAAATCACACCATCTCAATACATAATCTACATTATTCTGGTCCTGTACAAAATATAAAAATACCCTTCATAAATCTAATGAATAGATCCAAAACATGTAGTTTACAAGTAATGCACAAATCTGGATCATGTATTAAATAATACTCTGTATACAAGCAATGGAAATATAATAGTAATTCTGTTTTCATGAACACATGAAAATAACTGCTTTCAATAAAACTTGTTTGACTTTCATAAACATTCATTCTGATTCTATCAAAAATACATTACTCCCGGATTCATACTAAAGGAAAACTGTGCAAAATATTAAAGAGTAGAAATGTTAATAACTGACCTGGTTAGTATTGAATTTGTGTCCAGAATATATGTAATTGTCTGATAAGTAAAATCTATTGTTCAGAAGACATTTTTTCTCGACCTGTTCTCACAAAGAGCATATTCAAAGAAAATGAATCCTTAATGACTCGAACCAATCAGAAATTAGAATTAGAAACACATGACTAACTGACCTATGAACTTAGAGAATAGAAAGAATATCTAAAGATGCATAAAGGAATAAGAATGATGAAAATATGAAAAGAAATGATGAACTCATACAATATACTAAATTACTAATTAATATTAACTACTCTAAAATAAGAAAACCAATATTAATTAAATATTAATCTGTCCACTCTATCACATATACAATGAATGAAAAGAGATGAAAAAGAAACAACAAAACAACTAAAATATATGCACATACAAATTAATAAACAAAAATGCATCCTTAAATTAGTTTTGTTTAATTTATTTGATATGCAATTGATGAATATTTTAAAACAGACTTTAGTTTACCTATGCTTAAAACCCTTTTGTTCTCCTACCTAGTGTCATGTAAACAATTACACAATTATCACTTCCACAACATAAAATATCTTACCTGTACCTATCAAAATACAAAACGTTGTGTCAACTCAAAAATACCACGAGGCGTTTCCCGAATATCGTTGTCAGGTACGGTCAAATGCAAAAGATTGGAAAGCAAAATAAATTAACAGGTTTTTGTTGCAAGAAAACTAAAAGATCTAAACATGATAGCTAAAATCGTCTAAGGTCACCTATGCATGAGGGAGGAGAACGTATTTATTAATTATTACACTGTTTAGGAACTGTAAATTGCAAATATGAATAAATCTAAAGTTATGTCTTTGCTGAAACGTTGATTGCTGGGTGGATGATACCATCGGAGATTAATAGCCAACCAGGAAAGTAAATACGGAAATACCATACTAAAAACATGTCTATTGTATTTTATCTTGTTTTCCAATTTGTTAGACGATACCAATAACCGATTGGAGCCGACAACTGTCGATTTCATATGAAGACACAGCGCTGATCCGCTTATCTTCATCCTGATAGCCAAAGTGTCACAAGTAGATACAACCGTACACTTAATTGTTATAGGAATGTCTCTTTCATGCGTCATGACGCGCTTGTTAAATAGTGAACTTATTAATGAGGGCATCACCAGTTATTCGTCACACGGATTCACATTTTGGAAGTGCACATGTATATTCTGCATATTGTGTAAAATTCGGTTAAAGATAAGACATTTTAATAAAATGAATAAAAAATTAAACTCACCTTCAAATGTCTCTTGACACGTTCCTGATAAGGGGTGCGTGCACCAAGTGTATATTTTACGATAACTGTCACATATCGAATTGCCGTATGTTGTAGAAAGCTTTAACAAATAGATTAGCCGGCTCAAAGGAAAAGTAGAATCTAGTAATCAGTTTGTGTCCGTCGTTCTCCAACGTCCATCATCATTAAATTTAAACTTAACATTTCAATCCTCCTCGCTGACCTCACTTAATCAAATAATGTGATGAACTTAGATTACAGTATGTATAACATATATTATTATACCTCAGTTATAATTTTCAATATAAAAATCAACTCGATAGTTTTACTGTTTTTCCAAGCTTATGTCGAGAAGTTTATTTCACACCGGTTAATAGTTTCCAACTATTTGACCGACACTTGCAAGTGTCAAAAGTACGTGATTTAAACTTTTATGTCTGAGTCAATTGCGCGATTTAAAAGATCGGATAATCAAAGTCGGAATTTAAATTGAAAAATAACATCGGTGAAGGAATGAAAATGTTCCGGAAATTCATGACTTTTTGTCTGATGACTTTGCTTTGGCAAATGTATTGAATGATATATCAAATTTTGAAACAGGTCAAATTTCAGTTCAAAATAATTCACAGACTGAGGCTGTTACAAATACTCCAACTTTAAATACATTTAGAATTCCAGGAACTCAATCTACTTTTGGATTAACAATTAGCAGTATTAATAATTGCATAGTGAGCTTTAACTTTCATCAATAATTTATCATTTTAAGATTTATCTTCTTGATGTTCAAAAAAGTTTATTCTATTTGTGGTTAATATTGTTATAACCAGTACTTGTCTTTTTTTACTGCCACATCAATTATTTTACCTTCATCCAACATTTTGCATCTGACGTCTCCTTCGGTATTATTAAACACTTATTAACTAGATACAGGCCCTGGATCCTTTAACTTAACAGATATTTCGTATCGTTTGCGTTTTTCGTTCGTTTCGTTTGCGTGTATCGTTCGTTCATTTTTCGTTTTCCGTTCGCTTGCGTTTGGTGCGTGTAATTTGTTCGTTCGTTTCGTGTATCGTTCGCCAGTTTAATTAAACGAACACACGAAACGAAATACGAACAAACGATACATGAAACGAACGATACACGAAACGAAATAATTACTACAATTTCAATCTTACTATTACTAAAAAAAATTAATTAAAGTGTAAACACAATTTTACATATACAAAACTGTATTTCCTTTATTTACATGTACCAGTAATTTAGTACAATAAGGGAAAACATATTGAATACGTGCATTTTTTATATAATTTAAGAAATCATATACATGTATGTAAACAAACGCCTCTGGCAGTTTCACCTGGGAAATACATGCACTGCAGGTGTGAAATGTCAACGCTTGCATTTGTAATTTCATTCTAATTATATTTTAACAATTATATGACCTTTTGAAGCCACACACCTCTCGGACAGCTTAACCGAGAAAATAACTGATACACTTATGTCTGGTTGGAATTGTCAATTCAGATTCCGAATAATTATAAATATAAATTCTGTATAATTATATAAATAGAAAGTCATAGCTGGAAGTCAGATATATGAGATTTAAAATTTAACCATAAATACAATTATTAAACACATTGGTAATATAAACTAAATGTATTTAATATAGATTGTATTATCCTATTATTTTACCGACTAATTTATCATTTATATATATAACTTGCTTATAAAATATAAGATTACAGAAGTTAATCACATCAGTTTGCACAAAAGTCATTCAAATAATAACACGATACTATTCGTGTATCGTGCGTTCGCTTCGTGTATCGTTCGTTCGTTTCGTGTATCGTGCGTTCGTTTCGTGTATCGTGCGTTTGTTTCGTGTATCGTGCGGTCGTTTCGTGTATCGTGCGTTCGTTTCGTATATCGTGCGTTTTTCGTGTCGTTCGTGTGAAGCGTTCGTTCGTTTTTCGTTCGTTTGTTTTGAATGAAAAGGGGGAGATAACTCTGCTACTAACCGTGTATCAAAAACTACTGATCGTGTATTGAATATACGCGGTTTCCACGTGTTCACTGTAAACCAATGATATTCCTAGAAGTTTGTAAGAAGTAAGATATTATTTGATAGGTTGCAATGACGTATAAAATATCAATTATACGTATAGAAATATATTAATTAGAACCTTAAAATCTATAGTTATAATAGATGTGTACATCTTACGTAACGTGAGACCGGTCGATGTTTCGATTTATAAACTAAGGACTACCACGTGCACTGTCTTGAATAAATGAGTTTATACACAATTACATGTAGATATAAAAAAAATTTCGTCTGAAATTAGAACATATCCCAAAGTAGACCAAAAAGTTCCTTTCGCTTTGTTGTATTTTGAAAAACATTAATTGTAAAGGCATAAATAAAATTGATGATTGACGAGTAATATACAACGATTATTTTGAGCCCAAATTTGATTGGAGTTAGTTGTATTTTAATGTCTTTACGGGGGACATGAAGTATGACATATAAATACTGAATTTATGGGGATACCAGCGGGTTATTTTTGGTCAACAGTGAATCCTGGAATTGCACTGCAAAGTGTTGAATATTCTATGGTAGAACGTAGTGGAATCATGTACGTTTCAGAAAATGTATGATGTTGGAAAGGTTAACCTTCAGACAAAATGTTCTAAATAAAAACATAAATTTAGTTGAAAAATTCAAAGACATTATTTAGTGTTTTTACACTGCCACGGCGAACGACCACATCTCGCATGTTTCACGGTGCTTAACTCTTTTCCTCACCCCTTGTTTCCGTGTAAATGTTTGCTTACTTTGACTAAATAATATAGAGTGCTCTCCCTTGTTAGTAACTAATGCAAAATAATATCTCCCTTTAAACAAAGTCGAATTATTTTTACAGGTTTCTATCGCCATTGTAGTAGTATTTAAGGATACGGTCCATACATTTTATTAGAAAAGACATCTAAAATACTGTAAAGGCACGGATGTTTATCGATAAATCAACAATTTACTCCAACAACGGAAAACAATTTTGCGGGATATCTAACGCCCGTGTAGCTTGTCTTACCACAGGGCCTGGGTAAAACAGAAACATCTGTTTCACCTAAAGTAACGGACTACTTTATTCAAAGGGTGAGAAATGTGTATCTATCATTATCAGTTCCGAAATGTATACCCGTAAATGAACATGCATTTATTCTGCGCGCGCGTGTGTGTGTGTGTGTTTTTTTTTAATATTTCTACAAAATGAAACAAATAAAATATTGTCATCATGCCAAATAAACTAAATTTGCTTAAATATCCTGACTTCAAACAAAAATGTGTATGTCATCTTATTTTTCTATTTTGGGGAATATTTGCCCAGTAGAGATGGCCGATTTATTTCTTACAGTTATGCACGTGTTCTCCTAGTATTTTTCCTTAATACATATTTTTAGAAAATGATATGTAAATCATGGTTTGGTCTTTCTATATTTAGACAAAAGATAGTGTGGGTTGCATGAATTTCAATCTAAAAAAATGAAAAAAAACTTGACCAAGAAAATTCACAGAATGCAGGATTTCAAATCATTTATCCCAGATCCTTCATCTTTAATGTTTGCTCGTCCGATATAAATCTTTAGTTACAATCACATCACGTATTATATAGGGGCGTGATCGTAAGATAGTTGTATTTACAAGTACCTATGCAATTAGTGCCTATTAACAATAATGTTGTGAGTTAGAGTCTCGATCAGGGCGAGGTGCACAACATCATGTGCTAAAATTTGTCAGTGACTTGCGACAGGTCGGTAGTTTTCTCCGGGTCCTCGATCCGGATTCCTTCACCAATATAACTGACCGCCACGATATAACTGTTGAAAGTGGCATTAAACACCATCGTGATCGTGGCTAAAGATACACTCTCCGGGATTAAAGTATAATGTATAAGCTATTTTTGGGTTATCAATTTTATCATTTAAGAAAGTGAAGCTTTTTGTTGATTTTAGTAATATTTACAGTGCATAGGTTTGTGGATATTTAGATACCATTTAATTACATTTAACAATTTTCAGATAAAGAGTATCGTAAATGACACACGTTAATAAAAATAAAACTTTCTGAAAATCAAAACGACTGATCAGAAAATAGATTATAATTCCACCAATAAAAAAAGCAACCATCTCGCACCTCAAACATTTGACTCACCATATGTATAGGTAAAAATTTGGCCGGATTAAACCGATTAAAGGGATTCAAGGGATCCTAACCCTCAATTTAATAATAGGATCTTTAATGACAATACAGGAATAAAAAAAATAACTGCACATGTGTCCGTCCACTCAAAAATACCTCGATGCCTTGCAGGAATATCTTTGTTAGAAGAGTTTGAAGATACCGAAGGGGTAATCAGAATTCGTATTTCGAAGAACAGACAAAACAATGGCCAAAAGAAAAAGTACAAAAGGACAAACACCGATCTACAAAACATACACATAAAACTAAAGATGGAGTAGCACGAACCCCACTAAAAACCGAGGGTGAACTCAGGTACTACGAAAGATAAGCAGGTGCTGCTCCACTAGTGGCACCCGTCGTGTTAATCTAGTCACAAACCCGGTGATAAGTCGTGAATGAGGAAAGCACAAATGCAAAAGATGTGAAATCAAAATGAATTCACAGTTTTAGTTGCAAGAAAACTAAAGGGTCCAAACATGATAGCTAAAGTCGTCTAAGGCCACCTATGCATAAGGAAGGAGAACGTATTTATCAATTATTACATTGTTTAGGACACGTAAATTGCAAGCAAAAATAAATTTAACAAGTCATGTCAGTGCTGAAACATTGATTACTAGGTGGATGGTACCATCAATCAGAAAATAATAGTCCACAAGTAAAGGTATCGACCTAGTGATAGGGTGATATCTTACAAAAAACGTGTCTATTATTGTATTGCATCATTTTCCAAATTGCTAGATGATACAAATAACCGATTGGGCCGACATCTGCCGATTTCACATGCAGACACACACGCTGATCCCCTGGTCTTCTTCCTTATAGCTAAAGTGTCCCCATCAGATACAACCGTACACTTAATTATTACTGGAATGTCTCCTTCATGCTTCATGACGCGTTTGTATGATGTAATTATCAATGAGGACATCACCAGTTGTTCGTAGCAGGAAATCACATTTTGGAAGGGGACAGTCCTGTAGATTCTGCATCTTGTGTTAAATTCGGTTAAAGATAAGCAATTGTAATAAAATGCATAGAAAATTAAACTCACCTTTAAATGTCTCTTGACACAATACAAGCGTTCCTGATAAGAAGTACATCTGGTATGTATTGTACTATCACTGTCACATGATCGTATTGGCGTATGTTGTAAAATGCTTTAGCAAATAGCTTAAGCGGCTCAAAGGAAAAGCGGAATCTAGTCATCAGTTTGTGTCCTTCGTTCTCCAACGTCTGTCATCGTTAAGTCTAACATTTCAATCATCTTCCCATACCTCATTTAATCAAATATTGCGACGAATTTATATGGCAGTATGTTTAACATATATGCGATAACCTAAAATTGTTCTGGGACACAAGGTTATCTTTTTATAAATATGAATTGCATATGCATATCGTCATTTTATTGAATTGTATTGTAGTTTTAGCTCTTCTATACATAGATGGTTTTTTTTTTATTTTCTACGGAAATTTCCCCAAAAACATGATTGAACCCACACTGTGCATAGCTACATATTCGAATAGTCTATTACATTAAACATTCGTAGATATGCAAGATGGGCTCCAGAGTAGATCGTTGTGTAGCGTAGGACCTCATGGAATTCATGCATATATTATATTTATTAAAACCATTGAACAATTCAAATGTATACATAAGTGAAATGTTCTTTGCATGTGCCTGTACAAAGACTACGTTTACAAATTTTGATTAGAAATTCGGCTATTTCTGTTTTAACCTGGAACCTTATTATCCTCATAATTCAGATACCGTAAGAGATAGAGAAAACATAATCATGAACAATGTTAGCAACGCAAGTCTAGAGAGTAACCTTCAGTGATTACATTCGGAAATATCTAGACTTACCGTGCATGGTCCAATCCCCGGTTTTAATATCAAAATTAAGTACCATATTTTTGAAAAATGGATCATGTGACAGACCATAATTGGAATGGATGGTCAAAATACAATAACGAAAAGCCGAAAACACATACAATTTTCACAGTTAAAAATTAAAATCTTTAAAATCCTGAAGAAGCTAAAAGGTAAACAATTATATAATGTCCTAGATTTTGACCTTAAAATTGTCATTACAACATTGAAATAGTAAAAGATAAAGATAAAAAATATTATTTATCTTGAAAGTACAATGTCGTAACTTTGACGAGTATTAAGCGAATGAGTTCGATGACACCATAATAGGCATACGGATACCATTGTTGGTAGCAACTCATAAATGACAAATCATGATATCCTGGAAATTTATCAAAGTTACTTCTAATTACCTAACACTGAAAAGGGAAAGCAAAAAGTAAGGTAAAATCCTATATGTCGATCTTAAAAAGCCATTATTGAAGTTTATGTATAGAAAGGCAAATTGTCTATCTGCCGAAACGCGGAAAACTTTAAGTATGGCACTTATTCAATGTCATTTCGATTATTCTTGTTCTTCCTGGTACGCTGGTATAACTCGTGCTTTTAAAAAACAAACTACAAGTGGCACAAAACAAAACAGATTCATTAAAAGCATGGGCCCAAGAACTAGTATAAAGCAAGCTGAATTATCTAGTTTATGATTTTTAAATATTGAAAACAGAGTAAAACTGCTTCGATTGAACCATGCTCATAAAATCTATTATGATACATGTCCTTATTTGAAAAATAATTTCATCAAAATTAATGAACATCATGCCCATAATACTAGATCAAGTCAGATTAATTATGTTACACCAAAAATTAAAGGCATCGAATCAACAACATTTTACTACAATGGAATCCATGATTGGAATTCTCTACCCGATTCGATCAAATCCATCAATAATTTGCAAAGATTTAAAAAAGAAGTGAAGTGCCACCTGATACATACCAGTGAAGAACGGGAAAGACGTGTCATATCATAATAATGACAATTATATATATATATATATATTTTCATAGATAATGTACTTATTTTAAAATTAAGTAATCCCTCTACCCGCTCATGTTGATCTTTTAATGTCCACTTGAACTTTAAGCTGATACTTATAAAGGACCCCATTGGAAATAAGCTGACTGGCTTTCATGGGTTATCCTTGGTGAGAAAGTTCTCAGCAGTTATAATTAGTGGATTGAAGTTTCAGTTAATGATGGCAGTTTTATGTTTTATTTTTAAATTAACGAGAAATTTTTAAACACTTGTGTATGATGTTGAAATTTTTAAACCTAAATATATTTTACCTTTTACCCAAATGCAATCGGGAAATAACAGAAAGAGGCAAAATAGATGCCCTTAGCGCACACATACATGACTGTTCACTCTTCTAGTTTTCAATAAAAACAAAATAGCGGGACTAAGGTAAATTTATGAGTCGCGTGGCAATCAGAATAGGCGTAATACAGGTCGTCGTGGCCGGGGTTATGCTCACTCTACCGACTGCGGGCGGTTTTACCACCAATTCTTCTTAATCCATGGATATTGCGGGAAAACAATACTTGTAAGCGATTTCTGAGGCGAATCAAGCGATCAGGCATGTCTTGACGACGCGACGTTACGCGGGTAGAAATGTCGCTCCACACGGACACATTATCCAAATTCCGTGCCAACCAGTATTTGCTCTTATTTTTTAAAACTGCATGTTTTAGCAGAGGAGCAGCAAATACCAATTTTCTAGTCTTTAATTTGACCCAATCAGGGCTAGATACAATGATCTTCCACACTCGCAACGAGCACACTAACCATGCTACCACTATGTAGTCCCTATGAAACATGCCAGGACAATGCTTTGTGAAAGCCTCGATCTCTTCCACCAATTGTGTCATGCTTTACAAGGTTTTCCATATCCGGGAAGATAACTCCATCAAGTAAATTATGTACGCGTACCTATGTTTTGAATGCCTTATGACTGTTCGGAATTTGAAGCGAAATATCTTCATGATATGTCGGGAAAGTAGAGAGGTGAGAGGCGTCGACATGTGAGGGAAAAATAACAATCAGAAAAAATACAACAAGGTCCTCTCCTTCATAAATGTTTAAAGTCTAAATATAGTGCACAATACCACGCAGTTGTTCTTATTTACATAAAAGCTGAAAAAAATGGAGATACTATTGAAGCTATATTAAATACTGAATTCATTTATATACAGTTGAACCTGTCTAATCCGACCCACCAAAAGACCAGGAAAATATGTCGTATTGTCATATTGTACAGGATGTCGGAATACTCAGGTCTTATTTTAATCAACAGACATATTTTGGGACAATCCATTTTTGTCGGATAACTGTGGTGTCGGATTGCACAAGTTCCACTGTATTTGTATTATTCAGAATATCAGACACACAAATCTTCCTGTTTCGAATTTGATAAGAAGAAAATCGCTGTGTTTACATATAAATATTTATACCAAGTAATATATGGCTCTGCTCATTTTGAAAGGTATGTCGCAAACGTAATTGGCAACAAACACATTTTTGGAACTGAACTTAAAAGATGTTGCAATAAACATCGTCAGTTTGTGTTTGCAAAAACATACACTAACTTTCCGTCGTTATAAAGATCCCATCTTGACTAGCGACAAATACATTACTGTTTCGGTCACTTGTCACACATTTAGCACCATGTTTTCCTGGTATTTGAAAATATGACTTCTTCCTAGAAGTCGGAATATCAAGACAATCAATTTCGTTGGATGGTGGATTAAATAATACTATTGTCTTATTGTCCAATGTGCATATCTGCATGCTTCCTGTTATCGATTTCAATATTTGTGCAACCTTTCCATCTATATCCATAATAATCAACCCACGCGTTATGCAATTGACAACTAACTGATTTTTGACATAGGCTATTCCGATACATTTGTCTCCCATAGGGATCACATCAATACGCTTAAACGTTTTTGTATCAACAAATACAACTGCCATATTTGCTGCTACTGCTAGTGTTTTGTCGTCAATAACAGCAGCAAATGTGGCTGGATAATCCAGTTTTATTTCTCCTGGCTTTTTCCCGGATTTTGTAAAGAATAACACATTTTTATTGGAGTTTATTTCTCTTGAAGAGTCATTGCGTTGTTCCAGGCATAACAGAATAATTTCACGACCGAAACAATTCTTATCATATGACTTGCTATTCAGATAATATTCTATGTCAAGGCTAAAGGTCTCCCACCCATGTACTTTGACATTGAGATGTTCTCTATGTAACTGCCATGACGTTGGTTGGCGAAGATCCCGGTCTTAACGAATTTTTCGTGTTCGTGAAGATAACTTTGAAAGAAAAAAAGGGTTCTGTATACTTACTTAATTTGTAATGCCTTATGACTGATCGAAACTTGACATGAAATATCTTCATAATATATGTCGCGAATGTAAAGAGAGAAATGCAATAATCCGAAGAAATACAACGTTTTCTTGATAACTAAGTAAATTGTGGATATATGGTATTGCCTAAATGTTTTACAAAATAATACGCAATTGTTCTTTGTAACACAAATGCCGAAAATAATGGAGATACAAAAATGTACTATTGAAGTAATGTGATAAAGTTTCGAAAAGGTCGATAGTTTTCTCCGGGACCTCCGTTTCCTCCACCAATAAAATTGACCGCCACGATATCACTGAAATACTGTTGAACGTGGCGTTAAGCACCATCACACAAACATGACCGTACACGTTTACCTGTTTCAGATTTAAGATAAAGAATTATATTTACATATCAGTTATACCAATTAATTTTGGCATTGTTCATTTTTTTTAAATTAGCACAACTACAATTAGCATATATACTTCTGCATAAAAAAAACAAACTAGATATTTCAGACTTAAAGCTTTCTCGTCATACATCGTCCGTTTGTCTTTGAAAACAATACACTGACTTTCCATCGTTATTCAGAACAAACAATTCGTGATTCTTGATATCAATATCGATGTAAAGTGGCTTTATGGTGTCATAGGGTTTACTCAATACTGTACTGTGCTCACTGGGCGATGCCAAGCGAGTAAGGAATATCTCATCTTTAACAGCAATAAATATATTACCGTTTCGGTCACTTGTCACACATTTGGGACCATGTGTGCCTTGTACTTGAATATATGACGTCTTCCTAGAACTCGGCATATCAAGACATTCAATTTTGTTGGATAGTTGATTAAATAATACTATTGTCTTATCATCCAATGTGCATATCTGCATGCTTCCTGTTATCGATTTCAATATTTGTGTAACCTTTCCATATCTATCCATAATAATTAATCCGCGTGTTATGCAATTGACAACTAACTTATTTTTGACATAGGCAATTCCGATACATTTGTCTGCCATAGGGATGCAATCAATACGCTTAAACGTCTCTGTATCAACAAATACCACTGCCCCATGAACTGCTACGGCTAGTGTTTTGTCGTCAATTACAGCAGCAGATGTGGCGGGATGGTTTAGTTTGAGTTCTCCTTGTTTTTTTCCCGATTTTGTAAAGAATAACAATTTTTTATTTTTACTTCCAGTTATCAGTACACGATTATTTGATACCACTTTAATGAATGGATTCAAGCTCTCGGACATGAATTCCGATGCGTCGAATGTGAAATGGCTCTTGTATCGGAATGACGTCTCTCTTTTTAGTGGAGTGGCTTCTTTTAATAACTCCTTGGCACTTGGTAGTTGAGGAGTGACATCTTTTAATAACTTGACACTTGGTAGTTGAGGAGTGAGATCTTTTAGTAATTCGACACTTGGTAGTTGTGGAGTGGCATCATCTGATGGATATGGCGTACTTAATATGTCGTCTGCTTCAACTGTTGATGAAGCTGTTATTTCTTTGTCTTCATCAGAGTCGTGTTCTGATTCTAAATCAAGACTACATAATCTCCTTTGAAATTCAAGTGTTCTCAACATTTGTACGGACTGACTTTCATGGTCAATTTCAGTGGATAAAATGCATGCTGAAGATATATCTAAGAGAGACGCTAACATATCGTCAATGTCGGTTTCGTTCTGTTTCATTTGTTCTTTTGCTTTATTTTGAAACAAAAAGAACTGTATATTTGATTCGACTTTAATATCTAATATACTTTCAATCTGGTGTTGACTATGTTTTAAATCAGCAATTTTACTGGTTATTTCGCTTTGTTGCTCCAAGATGACTTCCTTTTCTTTGTCAAAATTACTCTCTAATGTACATTTGTTGTCGGCTTCAAATTCATTCAGAGCTTTATCAATTAAATCTCGGTTAATTTTCAATAGTTTATAGAGGTCTTCTCTCTGTGAGCGCAATTTCAGTATATTCGTATCTCTATTTTTAGAAATCTTTTCCAAAATGTTCAGAGAATTCCCAATCTTTGAATTTAAGCTAATAAATTCTTCTGACAAATTCAGTATTTTTACAACTTCTTCTATCTTTTCAACTTCTTGACATGCACTATGTTGACTCCTTTTACATTGAATGCAACACGGGCAATCATGTGTCACGCAGAAATATTCAAATAATTTGTCCTGATGTTGGATGCACGTTATTTGTACTGTTTTCAGGGTTTGTAATAACGATTTGTATTTTTCTATGGAAACCACTGAGTGCCATGTTGTTGCCGTAAGAACTTTATGGTATATTGAGCATGACATACACAATAGTTCCGGACAGGAAATACACCAATATAATCCTTGTACATCTTTACACATTCGTTTACATGGCTCACATTTACCATTATCCATTTTTATTCTATAAATATGGAAAATAAAATATGTATTACCTTGAAATAATGTTAGATATGTTAGTTACAATGTCGCACAAAATGGCATTTAGTAATATTTATGGTGCATAGGTTTGTTGACATTTAGATATCATTGAATTATATTTAACGATTTTTAGATAAGGAGTTTCGTAAATGACCCACGTTAACAAAAATAACATTTTCTTAAAATCTAAACGTCTAATCAGAAAATAGATTATAAAAAGAAAGTTTAAACTTTTATGGTTAGCATTTCCACCAATAAAAAAAACCCCAACCACTCGCACCTCAAACATTTGACACAAACGTACCATGCCATATTTATATGCCTGCACAAAATACGGCGGGGTTAACCGATCAACCGGATCCAATCGCCTTTAATAAAAGGATCTTTAACGACAATACAGATATAAACACACTATTAAAAGTCTGCACATGTCTGAATTACACAACATCTTAAAATAATAATTTGTCACCTGTACAACATATTTCTTACCTGTATGGATTTATTTTTCTTATAGTGTGTGTCATAAATAGTGTTTGTTTTATGTTAAAAATTATTTATTTCAATATTTTGAATTAAAGAAAATAAACAACGTAATGATTACAGTGAAAGTTGATACTTTAGGACTTATTTGACTTAAATGTTGCACAATATGCTGATATTGGTTATCTTTACATCTTGAGTGAAATTGTGATTTTCACTTATATTCTGATTACATTTGTTTTCATTTCACTATGCTTATAGCTACATATTAGAAAATAAAAAATATATACATTCAGAATCTTAATTACTTGGTTTGTTGAAGTCAAATAAAAACAATTTCCAAACTGATCAATATCAAACCTAAAGAACTACAAGAGAAACAATTTGCAAAATACAAGAATTACAAAAAAAAAAGCAAAATGAACAGAACAAAAACAAATTAAAAGCAAAACCAAAAATAATACAATGAATGAAAAGAGAGGAAAAAGAAATAACAAAACAACTAAAATCTATGCACATACAAATTAATAAAAAAAAAATGCATCCTTAAATTATTTTTGTTTAATTTATTTGATATGCATTTGAATAAAATTTTAAGACAGACTTTAGTTTACCTATGATTAAAAATATTTTGTTCTTCTGCCCAGTGTAATTAGTGTCATGCAAAGTAAACAATTTGTATTTATTAATTATTACACTGTTTAGGAACTGTAAATTGCAAATATGAATAAATCTAAAGCTATGTCTTTGCTGAAACGTTGATCGCTGGGTGGATGAAACCATCGGAGATTAATAGCCAACAGGAAAGTAAATACGGAAATATCAGACTAAGACGTGTCTATTATATGTTAGCTTGTTTTCCAAATTGTTAGACGATACCAATAACCGATTGGAGACAACTGCTGATTTCACATGACGACACACATGCTGATCCGCTTATGTTCATCATTATAGCCAAAGTGTCACACGTAGATACAACCGTATACTTAATTGTAATAGGAATGTCTCCTTCATGCGTCATGACGCGCTTGTTTTTACAGTGAAATTATTAATGAGGACATTACCAGTTATTCGTAACAGGAATTCACATTTTGGAAGTGCACATGTATATTCTGCATATTGTGTAAAATTCGGTTAAAGATAAGCAATTTTAATAAAATGAATAAAAAATTAAACTCACCTTCAAATGTCTCTTGACACAATAGAAACGTTCCTGATAAGGAGTGTACAAAGTGTATATTTCACGATCACTGTCACATGGTCGAATTGCCGTATGTTTTAAAAAGTTTTAACAAATAGCTTAGCCGGCTCAAAGGAAAAGTAGAATCTAGTAATTAGTTTGTGTCCATCATTCTCCAACGTCCGTCATCATTAAAGTTAAACTTAACATTTCAATCCTCCTCGCTGACCTCACTTAATCAAATAATGTGATGAATATAGATTACAGTATGTATGACATATATTATTATACCTCAGTTATAATTTTCTATATAAAAATCAACTCGATAGTTTTACTATTTTTCCAAGCTTATGTCGAGAAGTTTTCTTCAACGGTCAATAGTTTCCAATTATTTGACCCTCACTTGCAAGCGTCAACAGTACTTGATTTAAACCTTTTATGTCTGAGTCAATTGCGCGATTTAAAAGATCGGATAATCAAAGTCGGACTTTAAATTGAAAAATAACACCGGTGAAGGAATGAAAATGTTCATGACTTTTTGTCTGCTGACTTTGCTTTGGCAAATGTATTGAATGATATATCAAATTTTGAAACAGGTCAAATTTCAGTTCAAAATAATTCACAGACTGTGGCTGTTATAAATACTCCAACTCTAATTACATTAAGAATTCCAGGAATTCAATCTACTTCTGGATTAACAATTAGCAGTGAACTTTTATCAATAATTTATCATTCTAAGATTTATCGTCTTGATGTTCAAAAATGTTTATTCTATTTGTGGTTAATATTATTGTTATAACCCGTACTTGTCTTTTTTACTGCCACATCAATTATTTTACCTTCAGCCATCATTTTGCATCTCGCATCTCTTTCGGTATAATAAAACCTTTATTAACTAGATAATCGGTGAATAGTAAGTTTATTGACCGCTCGATACAAAGTATTTCCCTCGGCTTCGCCTCGGGCAATAGTTGGTATCTCGGGATCAACAAACTTACTATTCCTCTCATACCCAGTCAATAAGAATAAAGTATACAAATATAGCCTTCCATTGAGGTCAATACATATATTCATAGACCTATAAAAATATATAGACCGAGGATGAAGTCCGAGGTCGATGTATATTTTTAGGTCTATAAAACCATTTATCACATATTTGTACGTTATCCGTACCGTTTTGAATGCGTGATAAACGAAGACGTTCCCAAGCCATATCAGTGCCCGGGGCAAATAACCGGTTATTGTGCCCTGCGTCGATCACGTCATTGTGATGCGTAAGCAAACATCATACAGAAACCGATAAAACGGAGATGAAAAATATCAATGCAAAACGTAAAACTGAGAGTAACATAGGGATATTTAAGGATTGGTTATCAACAGTGGGAGAACACCGTATTCCTGAATAGGACTGAATATATTGGAGTCGAGGAGATGTACATACACCTGGCAAGATTTGTTTTCAGCGCGCACGAAATTCAAACAGGATTATGAACCCGATTCATTGAAATGTATCCAAGCTTCCATCTGTAGATATCTTTGTGATGGCTAATGTTGATATTTACGCCATCGTATCGACTATTGAGTACTATGAAAATAAAACAGTTACTCTAATTTTCATCAGTAATAACTCTGTCCAGTCAACGGTTACTAATAATAATTATAATATCGTTTTGGCTCCCATTTTGCCCAACTCCAAAATAACACAATTCCCATACTCAAATATCCAGGGAAATATGACAATAATTTGTTGTGATACAAATGATAAGAATTGGAAGTCTGATTTATAATTATTGAAAAGTTATGTTGAATACCTGTGATAAATACGGTGAATTATTTTGTTGATTTTTACACGTTATTTATGTTGTTGTGTTGATAAATACTAATTTTCGAGCCCATCTGATATGGACCTGATAATCCTTGTCTTGTGAAAAAAAATACTAATAATTTTTATATCGGTAATTTCACAATTTTAACACAGCTTTGGGATTTTTTTGTTGTGTTTTGACCTTTTTTTTGTAATACTAATAATTTTTTTATCGGTAATTTCACAATTTTAACACAGCTTTGTGATTTTGTTGTTGTGTATTGACCTTTTTATTTAATGAAAGGTTTAGTGACGTCACGTTAGACCGCGCATGACAAGTGACCAACAGCTGATAATTTCTTGTATCACGAGTCGGTGGTCAATTGAACGTTGTTACTAAATCTATAGGGTAGCAAAGATCAAAGGAAACTAACAAATTACCGATAAATTCATTTATTCATTTATAATTTATTTATTTCAGTTATGGTTAAATATGTGATAAACAGATTATAACATAGCCTTTTCCATATAGGTCCTGGTATCATCCCTCGGCCCATATCAGCCCGCGGCTATCGCCTTGGGCTGATATGGAAGTCTCGGGATGAAACCGTGACCGATATGGAAATGCCCATATCTATATGTATTGACCGAAATTGTAGACTATATATAATTTTTTAATCATTTTTCAATATTATTATTTAAATACATTGTAATAAAATTTAGAAATTTCATGAAAACTGAAATTTTTGAAACGTTTTGAAAATTTTATCATTTTGAATTTTTTTTGTAAATTTTTGAAATCTTATGAAAATTTTGAAATATTTGAAATTTTGAAATTTTATGAAATTTTAATTTTTTTTTCACATTTTGGAAAATACATTGATAAATCGTGTGTAGCACGAATGTTTCTAAAAATAAATTTGTTTATCATATACTTACCCAAGGCATGTTTAATTTTGCATATGTCATAAATTCGAAATGCAACAAGTCATATCTCCAGGGGGTGTAATAACCTGATCCGTATTACATGGGGGAGGGGTGTAATAATGTGTGCCGTATTACATGGGGGTGAGATATGGATTTTTCAAAATGGCGACCAGAAATTTTCAATGAGATGAAGTATTTAAGTTTTCACTTGTAATTATAAAGTCTTTTTTTTCTTGGATTTTTTTCCGAGGAATTCACGTTTTTTTTGTCCGATTAGTTTTAGTTATTAATGTTTCGTTGTTTACTTCCGTCGCGTCTGCTACTGTCAAAATGGATAACGGAGAAAACATGGAAAATGCTCGTTATCCAATGAATGATGACACTGCTGGCTTCATAAATCAAATAAAAACACAAGTAGGAAAACTGAGTATAATCTGAAATTAATCATAAACTAGTAACTTTGAAATAACTTTTTGAAGCATGTTTTTCAAATGGCCATGATTTAAATACACTTTACACAGACTTAAATAATCTGTTAGCAAAACTATCATTGCATTGTGTTTGGAAAAAAAAATGAATTCACTTGTGTATTCTCAAAATGTTTATCATAGAACATTATTTTGAAATTATAGAATAAAAATACATAAAATTATGTTTTTATCGATACATAAAATTATCAAAATTGGACATGAATTGACTTCAGAGTAATTTTTTTCAAAATATGAAATTCATAGGGAATATTGGAATCGTACGAATACTTTTGTCCAGTCTGTATATGATAAATAGGTTATGATATGGCATTTTTCATATTACATGCCATATCATCCCTAGACCCATATTAGCACTCGGGTCTGCGGTCCTTGGGCTAATATGGAGGTCTCGAGTTGATATGACATGTAATATGAAAAATGCCATATAATAATCTATAATTATTGAATGGGTGTTACTACAATTAGTAACGTCCATGCTATACCACCTTTTATAGAACGTCATGTGACCCGTTTTCAGCCAATCAACGTTTCCAAATAATATACAAAGATGATAATTTACGATAACCTAAAATTGTTCTGGGAGATGAGGTTATCTGTTTATAAATATAAATTGTGTATGTACAGGTATATCGGTTTGGTTTATGGTGTTTAACGCCACTTATTTCAGTCATATCGTGGTGGTCAGTTTTATTGGCAGTGGAAAGCGGAGTACCCGGAGAAAATGACCGACCTGCTGAAAACCACTGAAAAACTTTATTACTTAGTTTTGTATCAAGTACACCACGCCTTAGTCGTTTTCGAACTCACAAGGTTAGTGGTGATAGGCACTGACTGCATAGGTAGTTACAAATCCAACTACCATACGATCACGGCCACGACATAGCGTCATTTTATGTGATTGTATTGTATCATAAACTGTTCTATTCACAGGACACATTTCGACAAAGGTTACATGTCCAAGTCCTAGACATTGATAATCCTGTATTACCTGTTTCTATAACGATTTTGCAGTTGACAATTCTATATCATAACTTATCACCGGACTTTTAACAAAATAACACGAATACTGACCTTTCCGGAGAACCTATGTGCACCCGCGTTTCTTTTTTGTGGGGCTCCAGTTTCTCAATCTGTAGCTTGTGTGGTGTTTTGTTGATCAGTGTTTTCCCCTTTCTTTTTCCATTATGTTGTACGTTCTTCAATTTACGAACGAACAGGTATACCTGCGACTTTCGTCTTTGTGTGGTTTGACTAATAACGGCTTTATTGGAATATTCCATGGACGTTATGTGCCGTGAGGCGTCATTGCGTTGTTTCAGTCACAACAACATAGTTTTGCGTCTTCGTATCCAAAACATTTTTCATCATGGCTCGCTATTCAGATAATAATATTCTATGTCAAGGGTAAAGGTCAGACACCCATGAACTTTGACTTTGTGACTTTCTCTATGAAAACAGTCATGACGTTGGTTGGCGAAGACACCGGTCTTCACGAATTTTTCGTGTTCGTGAAGATAACTTTGAAAGAAAAAAGGTTCTGTATGCTTACTTAAGTTTGGAATGCCTTATGACTGATCGATACTTGAAGTGAAATATCTTTGTATCTTCAAACTTTTCTTTTCACGATATGTCGCGAATGTAAAGAGAGAGATGAAGAGGGAAACAAAACAATAATCAGATGAAATACATCGCTAAAATGTAAATATATTGTATTGTCTGAATGTATTCCAAAATAATACCAATTGTTCTTTGTAACATAAAATCTGAAAAGAATGGAGATACAAAAAATGTACTACTGAAGTAATGCTAAATTCTGATTTTATTTTTTATTTTTCCATATACATTATTTAGAATATCACATGCGTGGTAAAGTTTATTGTTACTTGCGACATGTCAATGGTTTTCTCCAGGTACTTCGGCTTCCTCCACCAATAAAGCTGACCGCCACACGATATAGCTGAAATATTGTTGAAAGTGGCGTTGAATACCATTAAAGAAACAAACAAACAAACAAACATGTTCTTACGTGTATACCTGTTTCATATTTAAGAGAAAGCATTGTGTTTACATATCAGCTATACTAAGTAGTTATGGCATTGTTCATTTTAAAATGATCACAACTGCAATTTGCTTATAGAATTCTGCATAAAAAGAAACAACGTCATACATCGTCCATTTATTTTTCAAAACAATACACTGACTTTCCATCGTTATTAAGAACAAATAATTCGTGACTCTTGATATCAATATCGATGTAAAGTGGCCTTATGATGTTATAGGGCTTACTCAATATTGTCTTGTACTCATTGGACGGTGCAGGGCACGTCGGGAAGATCCCATCTTGAGTAGCAATAAATATATTTCCGCTTCCGTCACTTGTCACACATTTAGCACCGTGTTTGCCTGGTATTTGAAAATATGACGTCTTCCTAGCAGTCGCAATATCAAGACATTCAATTTTTTTGGATAATGGCTTAAATAATACTATTGTCTTATCGTCCAATGTGCATATCTGCATGCTTCCTGCAATCGATTTCAATATTTGTGCAACATTTCCATATATATCCATAATTATTAACCCACGTGTTATGCAATTGACAACTAACTGATTTTTTACATAGGCTATTCCGATACATTTATCCCCCATAGGAATCGAATCAATACGTTTAAACGTTTCTGTATCAATATATACTACTGCCCCATAAGCTGCTACGGCTAATGTTTTGTCGTCAATTACAACAGCAGATGTGGCGGGATAATTTAGTTTTAGTTCTCCTTGTATTTCCCCGGATTTTGTAAAGAATAACATTTTTTTATTTTGACTTCCAGTTATCAGTACAAGATTACTGGAAACCACTTTAATGAACGGATTCAGGCCCTCGGATTTGAATTCCGTTGTGTCGAATGTGAAATGGTTCTTGTATCGGAATAACGTCTCTCTTGTTAGTGGTGTGGCTTCTTTTAGCAACCACTTGACACTTGGTGGTTGAGAGGTGGCATCTTTTAATAATTCGACACTTGGTAGTCGAGGGGTGGCATCTTTTAATAATTCGACACTTGCTAATAGAGTGGCAGCAGCTAATTTAAGATTTAGATCTGCCGTCTTTAATATGTTGTCTGCTTCAGCTGTTGATGAAGCTGTTTCATTATCTTCATCAGAGCCGTGTTCTAATTCTAAATCAAGACTACAAATTCTCCTTTGAAATTCAAATGTTTTCAACATTTTCACGGACTGACTCTCATGGTTAATTTCAGTGGATAAAGTGCATGCTGAAGATATATCTAAGAGAGACGCTAACATATTGCTAATGTCGGTTTCGTTCTGTTTCATTTGTTCTTTTGCTTTATTTTGAAACAAAAAGAACTGTGTAGTTGATTCGACTTTGATATCTAATATAATTTTAATCTGGTGTTGACTATGTTTTAAATCAGCAATTTTACTGGTTATTTCTCTTTGTTGCTCCAAGATGACACCATTTTCTTTGTCAAAATTGCTCTCTAATGTACATTTTGTGTCGGCTTCAAATTCATTCAGAGCTTTATCAATTAAATCTCGGTTAATTTTCAATTGTTTATAGAGGTCTTCTCTCTGTGAGTGCAATTTCAGTATATTCTTATCTCTATTTTTAGAAAGCATTTCCAGAGTTTTGAGAGAATTCTTAATCTTAGAATTTAAGCTAATGAATTCCTCTGATAAATTGACTCCATTTACAACTTCTTCTATTTTTTCAACGTCTTGACATGCACTATGATGACTCCTTTTACATTGAATGCAACACGGGCAATCATGTGTCACGCAGAAATATTCAAATATATTTTCATGATGTTGGATGCACGTTATTTGTATTGTTTTCATTATCGGTAATAACGATTCGTATTTTTCAATGGAAACCACTGAGTGTCCTTTTGTTGCCGTAAGAGCTTTGTGGTATTTTGAGCATGTCATGCACAATAGTTCCGGACAGGAAATACACCAATATAATCCTTGTACATCCTTACACATTCGTTTACATGGCTCACATTTACCACTGTCCATTTTTGTTCTACAAATATGGAAAATAAAATATGTAGCGTATAGGTATCGTGCGCAATTTCACTTTGAGAAAGTCGCTGTCAAAACACATAACTAATTAATGTTCTGCATTTAAATAATCTTTGATATGTTACGATGACGTACAAAAATCAGTTATACATATAGAAATATATTAATACGAAACTTAAAATCGATGTGTACATTTAAGTAACATGAGACCGGTCGATGTTTCGATTTCTAAATCAAGGACTACCACTGTCTTGAACAAATGAGCATATAAACACGTATCAATAGATATACAAATTCAACCGTCTAATAGTAGAATGTATCCACAATGTTCTTTGGCTTTGTTATACAATGTATTTTGAAAAATATTAATTGTAATTAAATTGGCGATTGATTTTATAGTTTTTTGGTTTGACCCGACCGGCGCTCGAACCCACGATCTACTATACTCGAGGTGAGAACACTAGACATCACATCACCGATGCGGTTCGGTTACATTGAGCCCAAATTTGATTGGAATTAGTTGTATTTTATTGGCTTTATTGCAACATTTTGAAGATTCCGTAATATTCAGACAGAATGTAGAGAAAGTATCGTGTACGTTTCAGAAAATGTATGCTGTTGGAAAGGTTAAACTTCGGACAAAATGTTTAAAAAAAAACATAAATTTAGTTGAAAATCTCAAAGTGTTTTTACACTGAAACGGCGAACGACCACATCTTGCACCTTACCCGGTGTTTAACTCTTTTTCTCATCCCTTTCTACCATGTGAATATTTGTTTACTTTGTGTAAATTAAATAATAGGGTGCTCTCCCTTGTTAGTAACTAATTCAATTCTTTTATCTCCCTTTAAACAAAGTCTAAAACATTTTTACATGTTTCTATCGCTATTGTAGTAGCATTTAAGGATACGGTCCAAACATTGTATTATGAAATATATTTAAAATACTGTACAGACCCGTGTAGCTTGTCATATCACAGCTCGAGTGTTTGTGTAAAATAGAAAAAATATTTTTCACCTAAAGTAATGTACCAATTTATCCAAGGGGTGAAAAATGTGTATCTATCATTATCAGTTCCGAAAATTATGTAAGTGAACATGCATGTTCTGCGCGTATGTGTTTTTCTTATTTAGTATTTCTACAAATTGAAGTCGAATTTAGTCGATTCAAAAGCTCACTAGAGCTTATGTTATGTGTTTATAGATATTAGGCTTTAAATAAAACTGATTTGATTTGATTGATTTGAAGCAAACAAAATATTGTCGTCATGCCAAATAAACTCAATTTACATAAATTTCATGTCTTCAAACACAAATATGTATGACAACTTATTTTTCTATTTTTTGGGAATATTTACCCAGAGTAGAGATTTATTTTATTCCTTGATATATTTTCAGAAAATTTAATATAAATCATGGTTAGAGCTTTCTATAATTAGACAAAAAATAGTGTGGGTTGCATACATTTTAATTTTCAAAAATGTAAAACTGCCCCAGAAAATTCACAGATTGCAGGATTCCAAATCATTTATCCCGGATCCTTCATCTTAAAACAATTAAGGTTTTACCGTCCGATATAAATCTGTACTTACAATCACATCACGTATTATGTAGGGGCCGTCGTGGCCGTGATCGTAAGGTGGCTGGATTGACAACTAACTATGCAATCGGTGCCTATCAACAATGATGTGAGCTCGAAGTTCGATCAGGGCGAGTTGTACATTATGTGATAAAATTTGTCAGTGACTTCCGACAGTTCGGTGGTTTTCTCCGGGTCCTCGATCTGGGTTCCTCCACCAATATAACTGACCGCCACGATATAACTGAAATTTGTTTGAAAGTGGCGTTAAACTTCATCATACAAACAAACATTATGTAGATTTCCACACGGATCTATATGTGTGCATGTGATCGTTGCTAAAGATACACTGTCCATGATTAAAGTATAAACTATTTTTATCAATTTTATCATTTAAGAAAGTGAAG
>MJUT01004938.1:365402-375574 GCA_002080005.1 Gigantidas platifrons
TCGCCATGTAATGTGTAGTCCCATGAGACATACAACGTTGAAAAACTTCGCCATGTAATGTGTAGTCCCATGAGACATACAACGTTGACAAACTTCGCCATGTAATGTGTAGTCCCATGAGACATACAACGTTGAAAAACCGCGCTATGTGATGTGTAGTCCCATGAGACATAAAACGTTAAAACGTTGAAAAACTTCGCCATGTAATGTGTAGTCCCATAAGACATGCAACGTTGAGAAACCTCGCCATGTGAGGTGTAGTCCCATGAGACATACAACGTTGAAACGTTGAACAACTTCGCCATGTGATGTGTAGTCCCATGAGACATACAACGTTGAAACGTTGAAAAATTTCGCTTTGTTCAAGATCAACGCGCTGAGTTGGATTTATTTAGTCCTATCTCAGTAAAACAACAGTCGTAAGGTAGACATGTCGCTCCACTCGGACACATTATCCTGATTCCGAGGCAACCAGTCGTTGCTCTGTCTCTTTAATGCTGCGTGCTTAGCGGGTAATGATAATTTTATAGTCTTTAGTTTTACCCGACCGGGGATCGAATCCACTATCTACTGCACTCGAGGTGAGAATGCGGTTCGAATTTATTGAAGCCAAAATTGATTGGAATTAGTTGTATTTGAATGGATTTATTGGTATTTCTGTCAATAGTGAAGCCTGGCATTTCATTGCAACATTTTGAACATTCCATGATATTCAGACAGAATGTAGACAGAGTATCGTGTACGTTTCTGAAAATGTATGATGTTGGAAAGGTTAAACTTCTGACAAAATGTTAAAAAAAAACCCCGTAAATTTAGTTGAAAATGTGTTTACACTGTCACGGAGAACGACCACATCTTGCATCTTACCTGGTGTTTAACTCTTTTTTTCATCCCTTTCTACCATGCTAATGTTTGTTTACTCTGTGTAAATTAAATCATAGAGTGCTCTCCCTTGTTAGTAATGAATTCAATTTTTTTTTATCTCCCTTTAATTAAAGTCGAAAACATTTTTACATGTTTCTATCGCTATTGTAGTGCATTTAAGGATACGGTATTTCGGAAACGTGTGGTGGTATTATGAAATATATTTAAAATACTATACAGGCCGGTGCATCTTGTCTTATCAGAGCTCGAGTGTTTGTGTAAAATAGAAAAATAGTGTGCACCTAAAGTAGCATACTACTTTATCCAAGGGGTGAGAAATGTGTACTGGGTATCTATCATTATCAGTTCCAAACATCATGTAAGTGAACATGCATGTATTTATCAAGTTCTGCGCGTATATGTTTTTTTTTATTTTGTATTTCTACAAGATGATACAAATAAAATATTGTCGTCATGCCAAATAAACTCAATTTACTTAAATTTCATGCCTTCAAACATAAATATGTATGACATCTTATTTGTCTATTTTTTGGGAATATTTACCCAGTAGAGATGGCGGGTTTATTTTTGACAGTCATGTACGTGTTCTTCTTGTATTTTATTCCTTAACATATTTTCTGAAAATTAAATATAAATCATAGTTTGACCTTTCTATAATTAGACAAAAAATAGTGTGGGTTGCATACATTTTAATTTAAAAAAATGTAAAACTGACCCAGAAAATTCACAAATTGCAGGATTTCAAATCATTTATCCCAGATCATCTTAAAACAATTAAGGTTTGCTCGTCCGATATAAATATGTACTTACAATCACATCACGTATTATGTAGGGGCCGTCGTGGCCGTGATCGTAAGATAGTTGGATTTGCAACTTATTATGCAATCGATGCCTATCAACAATGATGTGAGCTCGAAGCTCAATCAGGGCGAGGTGTACATTATGTGATAAAATTTGTCAGTGACTTGCGACAGGTCGGTGGTTTTCTCCGTGTCCTCGATCCGGGTTCCTCCGCCAATATAACTGACCACCACGATATAACTGAAATATTGTGGAACGTGGCTTTAAAAACTATCAAATAAACAAACATTATGTATATTTCCACACGGATCTATATGTGTGGATTGATCGTGGCTAATCACTGTCCATGATTAAAGTATAAACTGTTTTTGTTATCAATATTATCATTTAAGAAAGTGAAGCTTTTTGTTGATTTTAGTAATATTTATAGTGTATAGGTGTGTGGATATTTAGATACCATTTGATTACATTTAACAACAATTGTCAGATAAGAAATATCATAAATGACACACGTTAACAAAAATAACATTTTCTGAAAATCAAAACGACTGATCAGAAAATAGATTATAAAATGAAAGTTGAAACAATTCCACCAATATAAAACATCAACCATATCGTACCTCAAACATTTGACACACTATATGTATAGGTAAAAATGTGGCCGGATTAAACCGATTAAAGGGATTCAACGGATCCTAACTCCCAATTTAATGACAATACAGGAATAAAAAAACAATAAAATAACTGCATATCGTTCCATCCACTCAAGGGTACCACGACACGTTTCCGAAATATCTTTGTTAGAAGAGTTTGAAGATACCAAAGGGGTAATGAGAATTCGTATATCGAAGAACAGACAAAACAAAGGTCAAAGGAAAAAGTACAAAAGGACAAACAACGATCTACAAAACATACCCATAAATCTAAAGATCGAGAAACACGAACCCCACTAAAAACCGAGGGTGAACTCAGGTGCTCCGGAAGGATAAGCAGTTACTGCTCAACTAGTGGCACGCGTCATGTTGATCTCGTCACAAAACCGGTGATAAGTCGTGAATGAGGAAAGCTTAAATGCAAAAGATGTGAAAGCAAAATAAATTCAGCTTTTGTTGCAAGAAAACTAAAGGGTCCAAGCTGGATAGCTAAAATCGTCTAAGGTCACCGATGCATGAGGGAGGATGACGTATTTATCTATTATTACATTGTTTAGGACAGACACATTGTCAACAAAATTAAATTTGATAAGCCATGTCAGTACTGAAACATTGATTACTAGGTGGATGGTACCATCAGAAAGTAATAGTCCACCAATAAAGGTATCGACCCAGTTATATAAATAAATACGGAAATATCATACAAATCAAAGCGCTGATATACGGTTTTGCCTTGAAACTTTATATTAGCTGTGATTTCAAGAATGGATGATTTCCAAATAATCAGACATTCCATACTAACATATATCACCAACTTTAATGCTGCAGAGAAGTGATAGTGTAGCTCTTTGTGCATCTCAGACATGCTTGGGATTTTTATTTTGCAGTGTTAAGTATATATGAGGAACATAACATGTCCGACATACTTCGTGATGAATCATTTGACCAATAATTGGTAACTAGTCTGTGTATTCAGGGTGTCAACTTAACTATGTCAATGAGGTCAAGGTTATATGTTATATTATGACTGGCATGTACTATACTAAATCAACCATCATAGCAAATATCTCAAACTTCTCAATAAAATGTTCACTTAAATGTGGAATGGGTTAAGAGTCAGGTGACAGAGATCTTACTGACAAGATGAACCACTAAATGTCATTAACTTGGTATAAGCCATAACTCTGGTAAGTATGACATCACAGTATTTGACATCTTTTATTATTTATTATACATGTCCAAGTGCTTATGTGTTCACTATTAACCAATCAAATTAAAACTGCTCCTATATGTCACTGCATGCAGCTCCATTCTATTTTCTGTTTTTATTACCTTTTCTGACTTTATTATTTAATGCTTTCCAAATCAAGGTAGCTATAATTTAATTGGTCAATGTCATATGTGACTAGAACTTGAAAAGATGCTTTAATGTGTAATTGGTCTTCTTTTTTACCAGGAAACTTATGTCTTACTTGTATAGATTTTGACTCCTGATGTTGAAATGAAGCCCCATGCAATACTAGTACTGTGGCTACGCCACAAACGAATACTTATGTGGCCCAATTTGACAACATAATGCAGCAAAGTCTGATTATCCCTCCTTCATGCAATACCATAATTATGCACAGGTTGATTGGATTTACTTCCTTTGGTTAAAGTTTCATTGACATCTTACAAACCAGAGGAGTAGATTTTCTTACAATGTCATCTACATAGGTCAACATGAAAGTATCCTTAAGTCCAATTAGCTCCCCCTTGATTATGCAGGTCCGCAATTATTTTTTTTTTCATGCACATTTTCATATGGTGTACTAGCTTTGGTTAACTTGCATGTTATGGGTTTTTTTTTTCGTTCAGAATTTTTTTTTTCGGACAAGACGAGAGTTAGAACTTAAAATATTTTTTTTTTTTTTGTCCCCCACCCCCTTTTCAAGTTAAATGGTCGTTCCCTAAGAGGTGATTTGCTTTTGAGGTCACCGACACAGAACAACAAAATAACATCAATAAGTCCAATTATCTCCCCTTAATTATGCTAGATCTTACTTATATTTCATCATGCACTTTTCATATGTTGTTCTACCTTTGATTAATGTTTGTCAACAAACCCACGCAAAAATAATAGATTAAATTACTACGCCAGTAACTGCTCGCATCTTAGTAAAGGCTTAAAGAGCGTCCTACGTCAATGCCACGTTTTTCATTATTTCTGTTATGCTGATTCTGTTCTCAAAATTAAACTAATTAGAACCGATTCCATAAATTTTCACACGATCACTGTGAACTATTTCGTTTACTGTCGTACTTCGGTCGTATATGGCGGGAAATAATTAATGAGCTTATAAGGGGAATCCCATTACAAGGAAACGACATAAATACTTTATTTACACAATAATTGATACTCAAAGCGCTACAAAAATCAAGCATTATTATACAATGTCAAAAAAAAAAATGAAAACGGAACATACACAACTAGATTTATCGTAAAATTGAATGTAGGACAAGACGTTAATTTTTATGAATGAAAACTAGCGTAATAATACAAGCAAGAGAAACAATATAAATATCGGCATTTTAATCCTCCTGACAATTTGTCATAGTTAAACATTTACCATTTGAGACCACGATAAGTTATCTTAAAATCTGCAAAAGTAGTAACATTCAAAGTGTAGTGTTATCTAACAAGCACCAGATCTATACTTTGATGAGCCATCTTATGTCTCGACAGGTGATAAGATCATGACGGTTGTCATGTAAACAAACAAAAATGGCCGAAAGGCCACAAGTAAATACGGTTTTGGAAACCGTATAAAAACCTGTCTATTATTGTATTCGATAGTTTTCAAAATTGCTAGATGATACAAATAACAGGTTTGAGCCGACAACTGCCGATTTCACATGCGACATACTCGCTGATCCACTGATCTTCTTCCTGATAGCCAGATTGTCTCCACTAGATCCAACCGTACACTTAATTGTTACAGGCATATCTCTTTCATACTTCATGACGCGTTTGTTTTTATAATGGAATTATTAATAAGGACATCACCAGTTATACGTAACAGGAATTCACATTTTGGAATTGCACAGTTCTGTAGATTCTGGATCTTGTGTAAATTTTGTTAACGATAAGCCATTGTAATAAAATATATAAAATATGAAACTCACCTTCAAATGTCTCTTGACACAATGCAAGCGTTCCTGATAAGAAGTGCACCAGGTATATATTGTACTATCGCTGTCACATGATCGTGTTGGCGTAGGTTGTAAAATGCTTTAAGAAATAGCTTAAACGGCTCAAGGGAAAAGTATAATCTAGCCATCAGTTTGTGTCCGTCGTTCTCCAACGTCCGTCATCGCTAAGTTTAACATTTCAATCATCTTCGCATAGCTCACTTAATCAAATATTGTGACGATTTTAGATTACATTATGTTTAACATATACTTTACGATAACCTAAAATTGCTCTGGGACGCGAGGTTCTCCTTTTATAAATATAAATTGTGTATGTACATGTATATAGTCATTCTATGGCATTATAAGCTCTTCTATTCCCAAATTTGTTAAATTTTCTAAGGTAATTTCCTAAAAAAAAAACTTGATTGAATATTAACTGTACATAATTTCACATTTGATGGTCTACTGCATTAAAACCTTGGTAGGAATGTACGATGGATGCTACAGCAGAACATAGAACCCTAGATAATTCCTTCATATATTGTATTTATTAAAACCACTGAACAATTCAAAAGTATACATAAGTGAAATGTCCTTTGCATGTGCTTGTACAGAGACTACGTTTGCAAATTTTGATTAGAAATTCGGCTATTTCTTTTTTAACCTGGAACCTTATTATCCTCATAATTCAGATACCGTAAGAGATAGAGAAAACATTATCATGAAAAATGTCAGCAACGCGAAATAGTACGCTTTCGATATAAAAAATACGAAAGGGCTATGATCACATTGGAGGTTTAAGGTTCAACAAATATTAATTGTATATTTTAATTTGAGCCGAACGGGGGTCCAACCAACGATCTACCGAATTCGACGTGAACAAGCTAACTATAACACCTATGAAGTGGTTATATCAAACATAATAATATAAAATATACACACGGAAAAATTAGGGATGAAAAATGCTTGGGATATGATACAAGAACTTTGATATTTTTTTTTTACCAAAACGAGCTCGGCGACTTCTTAAGGGAAAGTAAATGGATGATAATATTAGTCAAAATACTATAACGATAACTTGGAAACACACAACATTTTCACAGTTAAATGTTGTAATCTTTAAAACCTTGAAGAAGATAAAAGGTAAAGTTATATATATTTTTTCACCTATATTTTGACCTTAAATTTGTCATTACAACATTGAAACAGTCAGAGATCAAGATAAAAGATATTATTTATCTTGAAAGTACGATGTCGTATCTTTGATGTGTATTAAGCGAATGAGTTCGATGACACCATAAGAGGCATAAAAATATCACATCGTTATTTGCTCTTTTTCCTTAAAGCTGCATGTTTAGCAGAGGAGAAGCAAATGCCAATTTTCTAGTCTTTGATATGACCCAATCAGGGCTAGATCCAAAGATCTTCCATACTTTGATATTACCGATGCAGTCCCTATGAAACATGACATGACATTGCTTTGTGAAATTCTCGATTTCTTCCACCAATTGTTTCATGCTTTACAAGGTTTTCCATATCCTGAAAGACAACTCCATTAAGCAAATTATGTATGCGTACCTATATTTTGAATGCCTTATGACTGTTCGGTATTTGAAGTGAACTGTCATCACGATATGTCGCGAAAGTAGAGAGGTAGGAGGTGTAGAAATGTGGCGGAAAATGGCAATCATGAGAAATACAAGGTCCCCTCCTTCATAAATGTTTAAAGTCTAAATATACTACACAATACCACCCAGTTGTTCTTATTTACATAAAGGCTGAAAAAAATAGAGATACAATTGACGCTATATTAAATACTAAATTCATTTATATTTTGTATCATTTGTATTATTCAGAATATCACACACAAGAATGTACCTGTTTCGAATTTGATAAAAAGAACATCACTGTGTTTACATAAAAAATGTATAAAAAGTCATACTAAGTAATTTATGGCTCTGCTCATTTTGAAATTCATGTCGCAAATGCAATTGGCAACAAACACATTTTTGAAACTGAGCTTAAAAGATGTTGCAACAAACTTCGTGTCAGTTTGTTTTTCCAAAAACATACACTGACTTTCCGTCGTTATAAAGCACAAATAACTCGTGACTTTTGCTATCAATATCGATCCCAAGTGGCCTTACGATTTTATAGATATTCCTCAATACGGTCTTGTACTCATTGGATGCAGGGCGCGTCAGGAATATCCCATCTTGACTAGCGACAAATACATTACCGTTTCCGTCACTTGTCACACATTTAGCACCGTGTTTTCCTGGTATTTGAAAATATGACATCTTCCTAGAAGTCAGAATATCAAGACAATCAATTTCGTTGGATAGTGGATTAAATAGTACTATTGTATTATTGTCCAATGTGTATATCTGCATGCTTCCTGTTATCGATTTCAATATTTGTGCAACCTTTCCATCTATATCCATAATAATCAATCCACGCGTCATGCAATTGACAACTAACTGATTTTTGACATAGGCAATTCCGATACATTTGTCTCCCATAGGGATCAAGTCAATACGCTTCATCGTTTTTGTATCAATAAATGCAACTGCCACATTTGCTGCTACGGCTAATGATTTGTCGTCAATTACAACAGCAGATGTGGCAGGATAGTCCAGTTTTACTTCTCCTTGTTTTATCCCCGATTTTGTAAAGAATAGCAGTTTTTTATTTGGACTTCCAGTGATTACTACACGATTTTTGGATACCACTTTGATAAATGGTTTCAAGCTTTCGGAGTCAAATTCCGTTGCGTCGAATGTGAAATGGTTCTTGAATCGGAATAACGTCTCTCCTTTTAGTGGAGTGGCTTCTTTTAATAACCCCTTGGTACTTGGTAGTTGAGGAGTGACATCTTTTAATAACTTGGCACTTGGTAGTTGATGAGTGACATCTTTTAATAACTTGACACTTGGTAGTTGAGGAGTGACATCTTTTAATGAATTGACACTTGGTAGTTGAGGACTGTCATATTTTAATAACTTGCCACTTGTCACTAGAGTGGCCTCAGGTAATTGTAGATTCAGATGTGGCGTATTTAATATGTCATCTGCTTCAACGGTTGATGAATCTGTTATTTCATTATCTGCATCAGAGCCGTGTTCTAATTCTAAATCAAGACTACAAATTCTCCCTTGAAATTCAAGTGTTTTCAACATTTTTATGGACTGACTTTCATGGTTAATTTCAGTCGATAAAGTGCATGCTGAAGATATATCTAAGAAAGACGATAACATATTGTCAATGTCGGTTTCGTTCTGTTTCATTTGTTCTTTTGCTTTATTTTGAAACAAAAAGAACCGTGTATTTGATTCGACTTTGATATCTAATATACTTTTAATCTGGTGTTGACTATGTTTTAAATCAGCAATTTTACTGGTTATTTCGCTTTGTTGCTCCAAGATGACTTCCTTTTCTTTGTCAAAATTACTCTCTAATGTACATTTTGTGTCGGCTTCAAATTCATTGAGAGCTTTATCAATTAAATCTCGGTTAATTTTCAATTGTTTATAGAGGTCTTCTCTCTGTGAGTGCAATTTCAATATATTCGTATCTCTATTTTTAGAAACATTTTCCAGAATTTTCAGAGAATTCCCAATCTTTGAATTTAAGCCAATGAATTCTGCTGACAAATTCACTGCTTTTAGAGCTTCTTCTATCTTTTCAACGTCTTGACATGCACTATGTTGACTCCTTTTACATTGAATGCAACATGGGCAATCATGTGTCATGCAGAAATATTCAAACAATTTGTCCTGATGTTGGATGCACGTTATGTGTACTGTTTTCAAAATCGGTAATAACGATTCGTACTTTTCCATGGAAACCACTGAGTGCCATTTTGTTGCCGTAAGAGCTTTATGGTATTTTGAGCATGCCATACACAATAGTTCCGGACAGGAAATACACCAAAATAATCCTTGTACATCCTTACACATTCGTTTACATGGCTCACATTTACTACTATCCATTTTTGTTCTATAAATATGGAAAATGAAATATGTATTACATTTAAATAATGTTAGATATGTTAGTTACAATGACGTATAAAATGGCATTTAGTAATATTTATTGTGTATAGATTTGTGGATATTTAGATATCATTGAATTACATTTAACGATTTTCAGATAAGGAGTATCGTCAATGACGCACGTTAACAAAAATAAAATTTTCTGAAAATCAAAGCGACTGATCAGAAAATAGATTATAAACAGAAAGTTTAAACATTGATGGTTAGCAATTCCACCAATAAAAATACACCAACCATTTGTACCTCAAACATTTGACACAAACATATCATGCCATATTTATATGCCTGCACAAAAAACGGCGGGGTTAAACCGTTCAAAGGGATACAACCCCCTTTAATAAAAGGATCTTTATCGACACTACGTACAGATATAAACAAACAATTAAAAGTCTGCACATGTCTCAATTACACAACATCTTAAAATAACAATTTGTCACCTGTACAACATATTTCTTACCTGTATGGATTTATTTTTCTTATAGTGTGTTTCATAAATAGTGTCTGTTTTATGTTAAAAATGATTTATTTCAATATTTTGAATTAAAGAAAATAAACAACGATTATAGTGAAAGTTGTTACTTTAGGTCTTATAATAAATATTTGATTT
>MJUT01004938.1:376012-396096 GCA_002080005.1 Gigantidas platifrons
TGTTGACTCCTTTTACATTGAATGCAACACGGGCAATCATGTGTCACGCAGAAATATTCAAACAATTTGTCCTGATGTTGGATGCACGTTATTTGTACTGTTTTCAAGATCGGCAATAACGATTCGTATTTTGCTATGGAAACAACTGAGTGCCATTTTGTTGCCGTAAGAGCTTTATGGTATTTTGAGCAGGACGTACACAATAGTTCCGGACAGGAAATACACCAGTATAATCCGTGTACATCTTTACACATTCGCTTACATGGCTCACATTTACTATTATCCATTATTGTTCTATAAATATGGAAAATAAAATATGTATGGCATTTAAATAATCTTTCATATATTACAATATCAGTTATGCATATAGAAATATATTAATACGAACCCTAAAATCTATAGTGATAACAAATGTGTACATTTTACGTACATGTAACATGAGACCGGTCGATGTTTCGATTGATAATTTTAGGACTACCTTTGAGTATATACACAATTACATGTAGATACAAAATTTCACCAGTCATAATCTAAAACATATTCAAAAGTAGTCCAAAGGGTTCATTTCGCTTCGTTCTTTTTTTTTTAAATATTAATTGTAATGTCATAAATAAAATTGATGATTGAGGGTAATATACAACGATTATTTTGAGCCCAATTTCATTCTGGATACTAGTAGTATTTTTCTCAATAGTGGAGCCTGCCATTTCATTGATAATTTTCCATGATATTCAAACAGAAGTTAGAGAAATCATGTAAGTTTCAGAATGTTTGGAACGGTGAACGACCACTTCAGTATCTTGATCATACAATTGTAACGACGGGTGCCACATGTGGAGGAGGAACAACTTACCTATCCTTAGTACCCGTGTCCACCCCTAGTTTTAGTGGAGTTCGTCTTGCTCGATCTCTGTTTTAGAAAGGAAGTAAACTTCAAATCACTCCTCCCCCGCCCTCCATTATTCAAATGTACAAAGAGATAAAGTGAAAAAATATAAATAAATATGATGCTTAAGAAAATCATGCCAGTTTCTACTATACACCATCAAGCAAACAAACAAACGAATTATGTATATTTCCACACGGGTTTATATGTGTACATGTGATCGTGTCTAACGATTAAAGTATAAACTGTTTTTGTTATCAATTTTATCATTTGAGAAAGTGAAGCTTTTTGTTGATTGTAATAATTTTTATGGAGTATAGGTTTGTGGATATTTAGATATCATTTAATTACATGTATAAATTTACAGATAATGAGTTTAGTATATGACTCAAGCACACAAAAATAAAATTTTCTGAAAATCAAAACGACTAACCAGAAAATACATTACTAAAAGAAAGCTTAAACATTGATAGTTAACAATTCGACCAATATACAAAAAAAAAAGCAACGACCACAACTCACCTTAAACATTTACCATAAAAGGGCCACAAAATGGTCTAACCTATCAAAGGGATACAATCCCCTTTAATAAAGGAATCTTTAACGACCCTACAGATATAAACAAACTATTAAAAGTCTGCACATGATTGTGTCACCTCAAAGAGACCACGACGCGCTTCTCGAATACCTTTGTCAAGTACGGTTAAATGCAAACGATTGGAAAGCAAAATAAATTAACAGGTTTTTGTTGCAAGAAAACAAAACGATCTAAGCAGGATGGCTAAAATTGTCTAAGGTCATTTATGCATTAGGGAGGAGAACGTCTTGATTAATTATTACACTGTTTAGGAACTGGAAATTGCAAACATGAATAAATCTAAAGCTATGCCAGTTCTGAAACGTTGATTGCTGGGTGGATGATACCATTAGAGATTAATAGCCAACCAGGAAAGGTATTGACCGAGTAATAGCAATAAATACGGAAATATAATACTAAAATACGTGTCTATTGTATTTTATCTTATTTTCCAAATTGCTATAGACGATACCAATAACCGATTGGGGCCGACAATTGCCGATTTCACATGCAGACACACATAAAAATAAAGTGTTTACACCACTAGATACAACCTTACGCTTAATATTTACAGGGATGTCTCATTCATGCTTCATGAAACGTTTGTATAATACACTAATAATGAGGACATCACCAGTTATTCGTAACAAGAATTCACATTTTGGAAGTGCACATGTAGATTCTGCATCTTGTGTTAAATTCGGTTAAGGATAGGCCATAGTAATAAAATACACAAATAATTAAACTCACCTTTAAATGTCTCTTGACGCAATGCAAACGTTCCTGATAATGAGTGTACCAAGTGTATATTTTACTATCACTGTCACATGATCGTATTGCCGTAAATTGTCAAAAGCTTTTACAAATAGCTTAAACGCCTCAAAGGAAAAGGAGAAGATAGTCATCAGTTTGTGTCCGTCGTTCTCCAACGTCCGTCATTGTTAGGTTTAACATTTCAATCATCCTCGCATACCTCACTTAATCAAAAATGTGACGAATTTAGATTACAGTATGTTTAACATATACTTCACGATAACATACAATTGTTGTGGGACACAAGGTTGTCTTTTTATAAATATTAATTATATATGTATATCGTCATTTTATTGAATTGTATTGTAGTTTTAGCTCTTCTATTCACAAAGGTTTTTTTTTTAATTTTCTACGGAAATTTCCCCGAAAACATGATTGAATCCACACCGTGCATATTTACACATTTGATAGTCTATTACATTAAGCCATTCGTAGATATGCACGATGGGCTTCAGAACTGATCAATAGTGTAGGTAGGACCCCATGGAATTCCTGCATATATTGTATTTTTTAAAACCACTTAACAATTCAATAATAAGTGGATTGTTCTTTGCATGCACCTGTAGAAATACTACGCTTAAGAAAATGATAAGAGATTCTTTTTTTTTTAATTTTTTTTGTCATTTTAATTTTTTACAGACAATACAGACAATACTGAACAATTACACAACAAGACAAAATATAATGGCAAATTATAAGATAACCTTATAAAAAAATATATATATATAATATACTGAACATCACATGTCGAAATCCCAATTAGATGTCGTAGCAACCCTCGACCCACATACCCGGTGGCCCTTGGCGCAATATAGGGTTCTCGTGTTGATACGGCATGTGACATAGATCCCGACACGTAATATTCAGCATATATTATTCAATAACATTGACCATTTTTCTTCATGTTTAATAAAATCTCCTGTAAATAATACTGTATATTTTTCGACTTTTTCTCTACTTTTTAGTTTAGCCTTTAAAAGTTCAGTGGTTGGCAAATGATTGGACCATTTACAGCAATGAACAACGTGTTTTGCAAAAAGTAATACAAAGTTGATAATCTCGTATGGAAATTCAGCCGTATTTGTATTGAATATTGTATTCTCTATATTTAATCCAATGGGTATTTCAAATATCTCTTCCAACCATCTTTCTACTTGTTGCCAAAATTCTTGGACTTTAGGACATTGCCAAATGTAATGCAAAATAGAATCTGTAGCAATTTTACAAAAGCTACACAGATCAGAATCTTTTATTCCAATTTTAACTAAAAAAGTATTTGTGGGCAAGATTCTGTGAAGTAATTTATACTGGAAATTCTGAAGCTTATAATCATTAGTGATTTTAGATATGTTACTAAAGACATTCTCAAAGCAGATATCTGTTTTTAATTCAGATCTCCACTTTGATAACCCCTTGATAGTATCAAAATCTAACTCAGATGGCATAAATTGTTGATAAATTTCTTTTGAAAGACTCTTGGAATTAAGTATTCGACTTATTAAAGGACATGGAATTCTATTTTTTTTTTCAAAATTAATATATTTACTTTTAATCAATGAAACTAGGCCAAAGTAATTGAGGCAATTAATTCTGCAATTAAACTGACCCCATATTTCATCAATTGTTTTAAATCTACCATTTTCATTGACTAAATCGTTAAGATATGTGATGCCTTTGTCATATAATTCCTTATAGAATAATGTCTTTCCTTCAATTTTAAGCAGTGAATTAAACCATATAATGCTATCTCCTTGTAAGGGCTCTGTAGTATTGGATTTTAATTCAAAAAAGTATTTAAGTAAATCTCTCCAAAATTTGTTTTTGATAGGAACATTTTCAATATTCTCTGGCTTTAAATTGCAATTGAAAATGAAATTATTTTCCAATACTGGATATCTAAGCTGAATTAAACTTTTCCAAGAACTTTCAAAAGAACCCTCCAACACTTTCTGTAGCCAGTGAAATTTAACTGACTTACTGTAAGCATATATATCTGGAACATTTAGCCCTCCAAAAATAATCTTTCATAAAACGATAGTACGTGACAGTTTAGGAGGTTTATTATCCCATAAGAAGCTAAAAATGACTTTATCAATTTCTTTAAAATAGGAAATGTTTGGATTTGGTAAAATAGACAACAAATGTGTAATTTGTGGAATAATTAAACTTTTAATAATAGTTACTTTTCCAAATAGGGTCAAATTTCTTTTACTCCAAGAGTGTACAATATCTTTAATTTTCTGTTTCTTTTCTTCAAAATTTAGCTTTATGAGATCTTCAATTTTCCCATTTGTAGGTAAAGTTACTCCCAAAACTTTTATTTTATCGAAAGTCATTTTCATACCGGGCGAAAAATTGTGAGTATAAATTTCCATTCGAGATCTTCCCAGTGGTGCTAGTTCAGATTTACTATAATTTACTTTAAGACCACTTATTTGAGAAAAATTGTCTAACAACTTTACTGTGTTTCTGACTGTTTTTTCACTTTCATCTAATAAAATTTGTGTATCATCTGCATATTGACATTTTAATTCTTTTGCTTTAAATTTGAAACCTTTTATTTCATCTGATCGCCTAACTGAAATAGCTAGAATTTCAGCACATAAAAGAAAAAGGTAAGGTGCGATAGGGTAACCTTGTCGAACACCACGTGAAACCTTAAACAACTCTGTAGACCATCCTGTATTCAACACACAGCTAGATATATCATTGAAAAACAACTTTATCCATTGCTGAAATGAGGAACCAAAGTTAAAAAATATTAAACATTTGTTAAGAAATTTCCAGCTAATAGTATCAAAAGCTTTTTCAAAGTCAATTGATAAAATTATGCATGAAAGATTCTCTTCTTCGGCAAGATCTATAACTTCAAGGAAGACTGCTGATGTTATCTCCTATATATCGGCCTTTAATAAATCCACACTGATTTTCACTTATGATTTTCGTAAGTACCAACTTAGTCTGCTGGCAATGCATTTTGCCATAATCTTGTAATCAACATTTAATAAGGAGATAGGTCTCCAATTTTTCAGAAAGCTTGTATCTCTATCCCTTTTAGGTAGAAGTGTAATTACACTTTGTTTCTGAGAAACAGACATGTTCTTCTGCTCATAACTATAAGAAAAAGAGTTCAAAATAAGATTTTTAATGTCGTTCTAGAAAATTTTATAGAATTCAATTGGAAGACCATCTGTACCAGGTGATTTTCCATTCTTAAAAGTTTTTATGACTTCAACACACTCCTCTTCAGATATTTTTCTTTCACACAATTCCCTATCATCTTCATCAAGTTTTGGTATATTATTATCATTTATGAAAAATTGATCTACCAATTCTGAGTCCCAGCTTTCAACTGTTTCTCTGCTACTATAAAGAGAGCTATAAAAGTTTAGTTGCTCATTTAACACATCTTTAAACTCTGAGACTAACTGACCATTATCTGTAACTAAACTTTGTATAGATTTATTAATATAATTTCTCTTCTCAAGATTAAAAAAAGATTTAGTATTTCTCTCTGCTTCATGTATCCATTTAGCCTTCGATCTAATAACTGCACCCTCTGTTTTTTTCTCAAAATATGATTTGAGTTCATTTTTTAATGTAAGGAGTTTCGTCTCAATGTTTACATTTGGTGTAAATCTGTATTATCCATAGATTCATATAAGGCTTCAAGATTGTTCAACTCTTTTTCAATATTCTTAATATTTTCATTTTCATGCTTTCTTAGTTCTGAAGCGTATTTTATTGCTAGTCCCCTTATATCTGACTTTATTAATTCCCATAATAAATTGGGATTTAAATTTTGTTCTCTATAACTCTGAACTTTTTCAGGTATTAATTTCCTTAGTTTTTCTTTGAATGTGCTATCTAGCAGAAGAGATGTGTTGAACTTATAAAAACCCTTACCTCTTTTTAAATTCTGTTTATCTATCTCAAGTGATATAAATGAGTGGTCGCTCTTGAATCCGTAACTGATATCTGTTTTCCTAGTAATGTTTCCCAGTCCAACAGATACCAGGAAGAAGTCAAGTCTACAATGTACAGCAGGGGATTTCTGTCTCCATGAGTATCTTTGTTCTATGGGATTAAAAATCCTCCAGATATCTACTAAATCATTTCTGTCAATAAATTGACGAAGTCGTTCTCTGTTTTTTTTATGAGTTAATACCAGGGACCCCCTTTCTTATCAATTTTATCCATAACCATATTCCAATCACCACCTAATACCATAGGTAAATCATCAAACTGATTAACTTTGATACAGAAGTCTTCCAAAAGATATAGATCATCAGAATTTAGACCATAATAATTTCCCAGTACTATCTGCTCATTATTAACTACAATAGTGCATATCAAATATCTTCCATCACTATCTGTTACAACAATTTCTAACTTGTATTCAAAGTTTGTATTAAATAAAATCATAACATCGGCACTAGCCGTGTTCTTATTTGAAAATAAACATCTACCTTCCCAATCATCTTGAAATTTTTTAACATTTTCATTTGAACAGTGTGTTTCTTGAAGAAAATATATATTCATATTTTTTCTATGTAACCAGTGAAAAATCTCTTTTCTCTTGTTATCATTTGCCAACCCTTTAACATTAAATGATCCAACACTTAAATTAACCATATTTTACAAAATAATTGATGAAATTATGAACAATTAAAACTTCAAACATAAGTAATATTAACTTTGTAGAGAGACGGTTTAAACTATAACAAGGTAAAAATGACAATCCACCAATATATAACACATAATGATACATACAAACAAAACATGTAACTCTTTCAGATCATAGGTGAACATGGTGTAACACATGGACTAACCAGTGGCAAATGAAAAAAAAAAATATTTGTTAGTGAGAGCACACTGCAATCACAATACTACATACATGTATTTCAGTCATTCTATACTTTAAAATAAAATGATCAGTGAACCTGTATTAAGTGACATCTATATATAGATGAAATGTCCCCCATAAGACAGGTGACTAGTTAGAATAGGGGTAAATTGTTTTTTTATTTTATCTATTAAAGAGTACTTATTTATGTCCCATATGGAAATGTATCTGTATTAAACGGACATCCATGATGTTATTATATTGTCCCTCATAGACAGGTGACCTTTGACAAAAAGGTAAATTCTTTATTAGTTATATCTATATTGTATATTGAAAAATATTAATTACTGTTGACTTGTACAGACCCTGGATCGTTTAGCTTAACAGATATTTCGTATCGTTTGCATTTTTCGTTCGTTTCGTTTGCGTGTATCGTTCGTTCGTTTTTCGTTTTCCGTTCGTTTGCGTTTCGTGCGTGTAATTTATTCTTTCGTTTCGTGTATCGTTCGCCAGTTTAATTAGACTAATACATGAAACGAAATACGAACGAACGATACACGAAAAGAACGATACACAATACACGAAACGAACCCACGCTACGATTTCCAGTTTAAAATAATTACTACAATTTCAATCTTACTATTATTAAAAATTTTTTAATTAAAGTGTAAACAAAATTTTACATATAAAAACATGTATTTCCTTTATTTACATGTACCAGTAATTTTGTACAATAAGGGAAAACATATTTAATAAATGCATTTTTTCTATAATTTACTCTAGGACAAATAAACAAGAAATCATCTACATGTATGTAAACAAATGCCTCTGGCAGTTTCACCTGGGAAATACATGCACAGCAGGTGTGAAATGTCAACTCTTACATTTGTAATTTCATTCTAATTAACAATTATATGACCTTTTGAAGCCACACGCCTCTCGGACACCTTAACCGAGAAGATAACTGATACACCTATGTCTGGTTGGAATTGTCAATTCAGAATCCGAATAATTATAAATATTAATTCTGTATAATTATATAAATATAAATTCTGTATAATTATATAATTAAATAAATATAAATTTTGTTTAATTATATATATAGAAAGTCATATTTGGAAGTCAAATATATGAGATTTAAAATCTAATCATAAATATAATTATTAAACTCATTGGTCATATAAACTATTTAATATAAATTGTATTATCCTATTACTTTACCGACTAATTTATCATTTATATAATTAACTTGCTTATAAAATATAAGATTACAGAAGTTAATCACATAAAATATAAGATTACAGAAGTTAATCACATAAAATATAAGATTACAGAAGTTAATTACATAAATGTGCACGAAAGTCATTCAAATAATAACACGATGCTTTTCGTGTATCGTGTATCGTTCGTTTGTTTGGTGTATCGTGCGTTCGCTTCGTGTATTCGTTTCGTGTATCCTGCGTTTGTTTCGTGTATCGTGCGTTCGCTTCGTATATCGTGCGTTTTTCGTGTCGTTCGTTTTCCGTTCGTTTCGTTTGCGTTTCGTGCATAGTGTAAACTTATACGATCCAGGGTCTGTATACTCATAACATATGTGTGTATCTGTATTAATGGGACACTTATACATGTATATACATTCCTTTTGTATGTACATTTTTGTAGATATACTATCATTCAAGGCCAGGTGACCTTTGGGTAAAGGGTAAATTATTTCCGTATTAATTCTGTGATGAGATGTAATAATACCATACATGGCAGTCACATAAACCTGTACTAAAGGGGCAACGGTTTATAACTGGAGAATTTCTTTCACTAAACAGCTGATCTTTAAACTAAGGATATATTATTTTCTACTGTTGTTGCAAAGTATGTATGATAATACATATATACATGTAGACAGCAGTTTTTCACAAAGGTGACCTTTTAGATGATAACGTATGACTTGCTTAAAAAAACAAAAAAAAAACAAACAAAAAAAAAATAAAAAAACAAAAAAAACTGCTGGTTCATGTGTATGTATCATCTATATACATGTATCCTCCTAATGTGTATTTGTGAATGCGATTGAACAGCATTGCACTTATATTATATATGTACAATGTACAAGGGAATTATTATTGAAAAACAAATTTTGTATGGAGGGGTAAACATTCAGTAATGTTTGTGATCGCCTCATGCTCTTCACTGGTACATATACTGTGTCAATTGCAAATTATTTCAATCTCACAAAATATATATCATTGTAACGTACTGCAATCTCATAATACATAGAGTTTCAACACATTGCAGTCTCACTATAAAGACACAACTCAATCATTTCACAGTCATAAATACACAAATGTACATGTATATTTTTGAATTACCATTCCACAATTAAGCTGCAACTTAACCATAGGACCGAATCAGATTGATGACAAATTTATTAGCAATTTTTTTGACGTCTTATATAATATAAAGTGTACTGTTACATTACTGATACCTTAGTCATTTATAAGATGTACACCAAACTGGTCACTCACGTCGAAGATGAACATGCATTTCTACATATCCCTTGTCAACGTCAATACCCCTTCAGGTGTCAACCCAATAGATAGTTCTGGCCATATATATTACTAAGTTAGTACATTATTCATTAATACAGTAAGGACGTGGACATTTTTTCTGTCCTATGCACTTGTACAGTTGTAGTGTAAAAGTTTGCTTGGTTAATGGTAAGTGTGTGTAGTAAATGAGTTTTTCTTTATTTCAAACCAAAATTGATATTTATACCCATATTTTAACTTCTATTTATTTAAATATTTGTATACTTTATAAGCAGTTTCAAAACCAGTGGGCTGTATTGTCAATATATGCCTATGTATGTGTTGTTCGCCTTTGCTTATTTATACAGACAGTGGACAAAAGCATTTGGGAGCTTCCAATACCCACCATACACCTCACACAAAACAACAACTCCTCAACCATACATCTCAAAGCCAAATCATGTCCAACTTCGACAATCATTTGATCAATAAAAACAGTAAGATATGGCATTTATAGTAGTAATTTTTTAATAACTTTTTGAAGCATATTTATCAAATCGACACGATTTAAACACAGAATTCAAAAATTTGTCCACAAAAGTACTATAATTGACATTGCAATTGTGTTTGGAAAGAAATTAATTTAGTTGGGTGTTTAACTTGTGTATTCTCACAATGTTTCTCATAGAAAATATTTTGATATTATAGAGTAAAACTACATTAAATTCTGAATTTATTTATATAAAAACTATTAAAATCGGACACGAACCAACTCCAAGATACACCTCCGAAAAACTACTGTTCTATACGAAATACCTAGGGAACATTGAAAGCGTTCACTGTCTGTATATGCACTTATTCCTAGCTATTTAATAACTGTCATGTATGTGGACGTTTATCAGCTTTAGTAACTTACAATTAAATATAGTTAATGAGGGATGTTGTTCTCTAACTTTTTTTTACATGTTTACTTTTTGCAACCGGAACTTTCCATAGTATATATACTCTGAGATCGGTTACGGGCAGCTAGGAGAAAATTGCGGATTTTATCCATTTGCCTGCGGAATTATATACAAGTAACAAGATGTACTGTTAACATTGACGAAAACAAAATTTAAACAAAAAATTAATAATAAAAACATTTCTATACGTTTTGCCACACATTATTAATATAATCAAGTAATTGTTAATTTGTTATATTTCTGTTTTTTTGTGAATATTTCAAAAATAAGAAGTTCCTGTCAGACGCCCAAACATAAACACTAATTATAAGTCAATACAGGGTACGTATAATAGTTACTTTTGTTTTGGCCTCCAGTTCCGCGGGGGTCGCAGATTTGATAAGTCAGTATTATGAAATACTCGTAATATAGCTCCACTCGGTGACAGTTTTGCGAAAAATTTGCCTTCGTTTGTCCAGGCCGTCTCGATATTATCAACTGTATTTAGTTCGTTTAAGAACTCTTGGTTATCTTTCGTCAGGTCTTCTTTGATAACGTACTGAGTTTTAGCCAGGGCTCTTCTCAGTTTAATTGTTTCTATTTTTCGTTGCCGTGACATAAATCGAACTATAACTGGTCTCATTTTCCCGCTTTCGAATTTTCCCAGACGATGTGCGATGTTTATTTCTTTTTCCTCAATGTTCATTTTAAGTTTTTCATTTAGGAGTTTGTTCACTTTAAAGACAGTTGTGGGAACGTCTTCGTATTCTTCATCCTCTAATCCATATATGCGGACACTACTTTTGCGTGTGTATTGTTCGAGATCGTTGGTTTTCTGTAGAGCATTTTGTACTCCGCTATCTACTTCATTGATGAATGTACTATTTTCATTCACGTGCTTTTTTAACGACTCGTTTTCTTTCAACAATTCGTCGTGTTTCAATTCCAGCTCAAAAATACGACTTTCTAACTTGTCCATCTTTTCTGACGTTTCCTCTTTCAGCTCTCGCTTGACTCCAGCAATGACATTTTCTAAAAATTCTTTAGTCACAAGTTGATCAAACTTATTGCTAAACTCGGTATTGGTAATCATACTGTTCATTTTTTCTCTGATTCCAGCAACCATATCACCAAGTGAATTCAACTGCTGCATAATGGACTGTTGGTCTACCGGCTTCGTATTTTGAAACGATGTAATTTTTGGCTGTTTATTGTCATTCTCATGCGATTTGTTGGAATTTGATGTTTTTGATTTGGCTGATGTCGCTTTCTTGTTTGATGGCTGTGATTTTTCAAAACTAACATCTGCACTGGATGTAGATGATCTATCGTCTACTTTACGTTTGGAAGATTCGTTTTCCGCATTTACAGACATGTTTATTTTAATACTGTAGTTGTTTGTTTATAAAAACACATAAACAATGTGATATCACTAATTAATCGAACAGTTAGACAGGTAAATACTGGTTGAGTGTATATTCTATTAATACTGTAGTACACCTGTATAGTATTGATTTCTACTCGCTGGTTAGTCCGTTTTTTGGTAAATATTACATATTACAGATTTTCCTCATCATCTTTTTGGAATGAATCTTGAAGATAAATTATATTAAAAGTCCTCTAGCAAGTTGCAACAACTAAGTGTATGTTTTTATGCACAAACGCAGATGTTTTCTAAGGAGCGTTTAACACACGTCCATTACTTGTGAATCACCTCTGATCTGATAAGAGATTCTGCTAAATCTGTTTTGTCCTTGAACCTTACTATGCTCATTATTCAGATACCTTGAGAGAGAGAGAGAGAGAGAGAGAGAGAGAGAGAGAGAGAGTCATAAAAAGGGTTGAGACATGTAAAGGGTTGAGACATGAAATCGTAAACTTTACGTTTAAACATATCTTCACTCGAAAATGTTATGATCCCATCGGAAGCTTCTGGTTCTCTACATTTTTGTGAAAAGACGCACATACAAGAACGTCAATCATATACACGGATATGGTGTCCTTCAATGTCAAAACAATTGAAACGGTCAGAAATAATATAAAGTATTTACTTCGTTGGGTTAAACTAAGGTGCATCTGAAAGATCTGGAGCTTAAATTTCAAATATCCATAAAGTCATATCTTTCAATGAATCATTTTGAACATTGCTGCTGTACTTCTTTGAGTTACAGATTCTGATTACCTCTTTGGTATCTTCAAACTCTTCATGAATGTTCCCATAAGAAACAAAGATGGCAACAAAGTAGACAAAGTCAATGAAGTAATCATTAATTACAGTTGTCAATGCAGAATATAACATAAAGACAATTTAGCTTGTGATAGACTGGATTTTCAATTATTGTATAAAAATAAGTACCATATTTTGGAAAAATAGTTCATGTGATAAAGTGTTCATCATTTGTCATCTTAACAAGGACCTGTGACTTGGATCAAAATCCAGGTGACATTCTCAATTTCAATCTTTCACTTGTTATCAAGCATGAGAGTGAGAGAGTGGTCATGGTTTAACACTAAATGAGCAGTATTTCAGCTATATCATGGCGAGAACAACTCATATTCGATCGGTTTATAATGACATCTGCTTTGTACTAGACCAACAGGATCATACTTTGTGCCACGCAGTTCAGTAATATGTTGAAACGATGGGAAATTAAAACTTTTTGAACTAAAGTGCATCTGACGGATCATTCTTTCAGAAACTTACATCCCAGAATGACATATCGTTCATTGGACTTCTTAGTGATTGTTTATATTAATTTTATAGTCTTTAGTTTGAACTGACAGGGGCTCTAACCCACGGTCTGCCGCACTCGACCCGAGCAACCTAACCATTACACTACTGATGTGGCGATATCAAGCAGAACAATACAAAATGTATCCACGGAAAAAATAATTAAGGATGAAAATTGGCTATATCAAGCAGAACAATACAAAACCACGGAAAAAATAATTAAGGATGAAAATTATTTGCGACATGATACAGGAGCTTTGATTTGACCGACGAGTTCGTCGACTTCTTTAGGTAACCACATCGGTGATGTAATGGTTAACGTGCTAGCCACGAGTGGGTAGATCGTGGGATAGAACCCTGATCAGGTCAAACCAAAGAAGATAACATTGGTATTTATTGCTTTTTCGTTTAGCACGCAACATTAAGGAGAAGAGCAAAGACTGGTTTGTTCGGAATCAGGGGCGACATGTCTATCCGCGGACTATTGGTCTAGTCAGCTAGCACTATAAAACTCCAACTAAGCGTGCTGGTCTAGTATAAAGCCGATATCATCATGATTTTATTGCAAATTAAGTTGTTATCGCCATGATATAGCTGCAAAAACAACAATCACTCATTCACTCACTAACTCGACTCCTTAAGGAAAAGTTAATGGGTGAGATTATTGGTTAAAATACAATAACGAAACATCGCACAAACATACAATTTTCACAGTTAAATATTAAAATCTTTAAAACCTTGAAGACGTTAAAAGCGTAAACAGTTATATAATGTCCTCGATTTTGACCTTAAGTTGTCATTACATTTTTGTATAACATTGAAACAGTTGAAAATAAAGAAAATATATGTTTGACCTTCATATCATAGTATCGTAGCTTTGCTGAACACTAACCGAATGAGCTCGACGACACCATAAGAGACATAGTGAATATCATTGTTAGAAACAACTTATAAATGACAAGTCACGGACTCCCGGAATTTGTCAAAATTACATCTAATCACCTAGCATTGAAAAAGGAAAACAAAAAAATAAGGTAAAATCCTAGTTTTTGACCTTAAAGCCATTTTTAATATAATTATGTACCCTTAATAAGAGACAAAGAAAAATAATAAACGTTAAGAACATGTAGCAATACTAAGATACATAGCTCCCTTAAAAATAAATACAAGCCATTATTTGTCAAAGATCAATAATTAATAGTCGCAGTACTAGGATTTTCCCAATGTTGATAACTTACATTTTGACCCGAAATAATTTGTGATCAAAGTAACTCATTAAATGAAAGTTAGGAACATGAGACCGGAACTGTATTCTGTTGTTGACCGAAAGATTGTGGTGACTCCTTAAAGGTGTAACCCTATGATAAAAGTTGATGATAGTCGAAATTTAAAACACAAAGTCATAGACACATATCATGTACCGTTGGGGGAGGGGGTCACTTTCAGATAGTCGACGTCAGGGTATATACAGAATTGGGAGAGGAAACGACATCATAGTTCAATAACTTTCGAAGGGGCATATCTATATTATAAAAACTTGATCGATACATTTATTTATAAAAACTCAATAACCATAAGTCATTTCACAAAGGTTTAAAATAATTGGGGTCAAGGTCACACTAGACTTAGATGTCAAATTAGGGATAAAAATAGCTGCGGAAAGACAAGTACAGCATAAATAAATGCTTAAGCAATATAGGTAAATGCTTAGGCTGTAATACTTCAACGTTCATGCGTTTTGATCAGAATTAATTTGTCATCTTCATGAAATCAATAAGACAATCAACCTTAGTTATTATTTGTACTTCTACCAAGTAGTGACCGTCAATGTCCGAGGTTGCACATGATATTGACAGCAGCCTTTTGGTTATAAATATTAGACAAAACTGAAAAAAACCTGTAAGACATGTAATATCATATTTCGTTGTGATCACGTTTGAGGCACTGTGTGTTATTCCTTTCACATGCTTATTTTTCATTAACAGGAACATGTAAAACAAGAATACCCAGGTCCAATCGGGAAATAACAGAAACAGACAAAATAGATGCTCTTAGCGCACATATACATGACTGTTCACTCTTCTAGTTTTCAATAAATACAAATTAGCGGGACTAAGATAACTTTATGGGTCGCCTGGCAATCAGAATAGGCGCATTACAGGTCGTCGTGGTCGGAGTTATGCTCACTGAGCCGACCGCGGGTGGCTTTACTATCAATTCTTCTCAATCCATAGATATGACGAGAAAACTTACTTGCAGGCGATTTCTTAATTGCATCAAGCAATCGTGCATGTGTTGACGATGCGACGTTACACGGGTAGAAATGTCGTTCCACACGGACACAGTGTCCAAATGTGGAGCCAATCGGTATTAGCTCTTATTGCTTAAAACTGAATGCTGAGCAGAGGAGCAGCAAATACCAATTTTCTATTCTTTGATTTGACCCAATCAGGGCTAGATCCAATGATCTTCCACACTTTGACACTACCGATGCAGTCCCTATGAAACATGACATGACATTGCTTTGTGAAATTCTCGATCTCTTCCACTAATTGTTTCATGCTTTACAAGGTTTTCCATATCCTAGAAGATAACTCCATTTAATAAATTATGTATGCGTACCTATATTTTGAATGCCTTATGACTGTTTGGTATTTGAAATGAATTATCATCACGATATGTCGCGAAAGTAGAGAGGTAGGAGATGTAGACATGTGGCGGAAAAATAGCAATCATAAGAAATACAACAAGGTCCTCTCCTTCATAAATGTTTAAAGTCTAAATATACTACACAATACCACGCAGTTGTTCTTATTTACATAAAGGCTGAAACAAATGGAGATACTATTGATGTTATATTAAATACTGAATTTATTTATATACAGCTGAACCCGCATAATCTGACCCACCAAGGGACCAGGTAAATATGTTGTATTGCCGTATTGTACAGGATGTGGGTATACTCAGGTTTTATTTTAGTCAATAGAAACACTTTGGAACAATGCATTTTTGTCGGTTGTCACATGATGTCGAGAGGGGAAAAACAATATTCAGATGAAATACAACGTTAAAATGTAAATATAATGTATTGTCTGAATGTATTCCAAAATAATACGTAGCTGTTCCTTGTAACATAAAATCTAAAAAGAATGGAGATACAAAAAATGTAATATTGAAGTAATGCTAAATTCTGATTTTATTTTTTTATTTTTCCATATACATTATTTAGAATATCACATGCGTGATAAAGTTTCTTCTGACTTGCGACAGGTCGATGGTTTTCTCCAGGTACTCCGGCTTCCTCCACCAATAAAACTGATCGTCACACGACATAGCTGCAATATTGTTGAAAGTGGCATTAAATACCATTAAAGAAACAAAAGTTCATGTTCTTACATGTATACCTGTTTCATATTGAAGATAAATAATTGTGTTTACATAAGCGTAATAACAAAATTACCGAACACGGAGCAATCGTCCAAAGGGAAAGTCAAAACTCATAAATCAATAAACAGACAAAATCAGTTAACAACCAGGAAACTGGGAAACCACAATGGCCCTGATCAGTTATACTAAGTAATTATGGCATTGTTCATTTTTATATTATCACAACTGCAATTTGCATATAGACTTCTGCAATAATGGAAACAAGCTAAATATTTCAGACTGAAAGCTTTCTCGTCATATATGATGGTCCATTTGTTTTTCAAAACAATAAACTGACATTCCATCGTTATTAAGAACAAATAATTCGCGACTCTTGATATCAATATCGATGTAAAGTGGTCTTATGATGTAATGGGGTTTACTCAATATTGTGATGTACTCATTGGGCGATGCAGGGCGAGCAAGTAAGATATCATCTTTAACAGCAATAAATATATTACCGTTTCGGTCACTTGTTACACATTTAGCACCGTGTTTGCCTTGTACTTGAATATATGACGTCTTCCTAGAAGTCGACATATCAAGACATTCAATTTTATTGGATAGTGGATTAAACAATACTATTGTCTTATCGTCCAATGTGCATATCTGCAGGCTTCCTGTTATCGATTTCAATTTTCAAGCAACATTTCCATATATATCCATAATAATTAACCCATGTGTTATACAATTGACAACTAACTGATTGTTGACATAGGCCATTCCGATACATTTGTCTCCCATATGGATCAAATCAATACGCTTAAACGTTTTTGTATCAACAAATACAACTGCCACCTTTGCTGCTACGGCTAATGTGTTGTCGTCAATTACAGCAGCAGATGTGGCGGGATAACTTGACACTTGATGTTTGAGAAGTGACATCTTTTAATGACTTGACACTTGGTAGTAGAGGAGTGACATCTTTTGATAATTCGACACTTGGTAGATGAGGATTGTCATCTTTTAATAACTTGCCACTTGTTACTAGAGTGACAGCAGCTAATTTAAGATTCGGATCTGGCGTCTTTAATATGTCGCCTGCTTCAACTGTTGATGAAGCTGTTATTTCATTATCTTCATCAGAGCCATGTTCTAATTCTAAATCAAGACTACAAATTCTCCTTTGAAATTCAAGTGTTTTCAACATTTTTACGGACTGACTCTCATGGTCAATTTTAGTGGATAAAGTGCATGCTGAAGATATATTTATGAGGGATGCTAACATATTGTCAATATCGGTTTCGTTCTGTTTCATTTGTTCTTTTGCTTTATTTTGAAACAAAAAGAACTGTGTATTTGATTCGACTTTAATATCTGATATACCTTTAATCTGATGTTGACTATGTTTTAATTCAGCAATTTTACTGATTATTTCTCTTTGTTGCTCCAGGATGACCCCCTTTTCTTTGTCAAAATTGCTCTCTAATGCACATTTTGTGTCGGCTTCAAATTCAGTCAGAGCTTTATCAATTAAATATCGGTTAATTTTCAATTGCTTATAGAGGTCTTCTCTCTGTGAGCGCAATTTCAGTATATTCTTATATCTATTTTTAGAAATCTTTTCCAGAATTTTCAGAGAATTCCCAATCTTTGAAATTAAGTTAAAAAATTCTTCTGACAAATTCACTGCTTTTACAACTTCTTATATTTTTTCAACGTCTTGACATGCACTATGTTGACTCCGTTTACATTGAATACAACACGGGCAATCATGTGTCACGCAGAAATATTCAAACAATTTGTCCTGATGTTGGATGCACGTTATTTGTACTGTTTTCAGGATCGGTAATAACGATTCGTATGTTTCTATGGAAACCACAGAGTGCCATTTTGTTGCCGTAAGAGCTTTGTGATATGTTGAGCATGATGTACACAATAGTTCGGGACAGGAAATACACCAATATAATCCTTGTACATCTTCACACATTCGTTTACATGGCTCACATTTACCACTGTCCATTTTTGCTCTATAAATATGAAAAATAAAATATGTAGCGCATAGGTATCGGGCGCAATTTCATTTTGAGTAAGTCGCCGTCAAAACACATAATTAATTAATGTTTCGCATTTAAATAATCTTTGATATGTTACGATGACGTACAAGACATCAGTTATGCATATAGAAATATATTAATACGAAGCTTAAAATCGATGCTTATAACAGATGTGTACATTTTATGTAAGATGAGAACGGTCGATGTTTCGATTTATTAATCAAGGACTACCACTGTCTTGAATAAATGAGCATATAGACACTTGTAATTAGATATATAAATTCACCCGTCTAAAAGTAGAATGTATCCAATTTTTTTTTTCGCTTTGTTGTATTTTGAAAAATATTAATTCTAATTAAAATGGTGATTGACGGGTAATATACGATTATTTTGAGTGAGAGAGTGATTGTTGTGTAATTGAGCAATTTTTTCATCTATATCATGGCGTTATTTCAATAATAATATAACGTTGAAAAACCTCGCAAATTCAGCAATTTGTCAGCTCTATCATGGCGGCGAGAACAAGTTAATTATCAACGAGCTGATCATGAGGTCCGCTTTGAACTAGCTAAACGCACTGAGTTAGATTTATATATAGTATAACTAATCGTAGATTTTGAATGTCAAAATAAGACCACGAGTGACCGAAGTACGCATAAGGATTAAACGAGTGGGCGGAACTTGTTCCGTCCACGAGTTTAATCGTTAATGCGTATTCGGTCACGAGTGGTCTTATTTTGATATTCAAAATGTATGATTTAGTTATGCTGTTTATTATATAGACTTTCAAAATTTCTTATATATATTTTTTTATTTGTATATTTGATTGCACGCGTGTGAATCTACGAGCAATGATACTACAGGGTTCAGCTGGAAGGATCTGCCATCTTGAAAATGTGAAATCCTATTTTTCATATTTACAACAATGTACAAAAATAATTAAAATGCGTACCTTGAAAGTTTATTTTAGTTAAATTAAATCACAATTGAAGCGCATACGAAGCCAAATAGCGTCTAATCTTTACGCTTCAAACTGGAAGTCTTCATATGACGTCACTGACGTCATCTTGGTTATGTGCCAAAGTCATCAATAGCATTTCGCGGATTTTTTTCAGCATACAATCGTATGTGTATTCAACGTTGCACAACAAGGGACGTAACCACCACACTTATAGTTTTGCAAAAGTAGTTCCGGAGGGAAAAAACTGATATTTCACATGTGAAATCCGGAATTCATTTCACGGATAAATCCCCATAATTCACACCTATCTATATAATAAATAGTCCTACCTCACTAAAAACAGCCCTAAGGTAGACATGTCGCTCCAGTCTTTGCTCTGTCTCC
>MJUT01004938.1:398031-425451 GCA_002080005.1 Gigantidas platifrons
AAATAGAAATCTGGTAAATGTCGACAACTTACATTTTGACCGGAAATAATTTGTAATCAAAGTCTGATAAAAAAAAACATTGGAGAATACAGAAATTGACAAGCCAGAGAAATTGCAACCACAGGGCACACAATATGTGTTGGACACCAGTATGCGCAAACAAACAAATAGCAGGACTAAGATAATTTTTTGAGTCGCGTGGCCATCAGAATAGGCGTATTACATGTCGTCGTGGTCGGGGTTATGCTCACTCTACTGAATGCGGGCGGTTTTACCATCAAATATTCTCAATATATGGATATTGCGGGAAAAAATACTTGCAAGCGATTTCTGAAGCACATCAAGCGATCATGCATGTTTTGATGACGCGACGTTACGCGGGTAGAAATGTCGCTCCACACGGACACATCCAAATTCTGTGCCAACCGGTATTTGCTCTTATTTCTTAAAACGGCATGTTTAGCAGAGGAGCAGCAAATACAAATTTTCTAGTCTTTAATTTGACCCAATCAGGGCTAGATCCAATGATCTTCCACACTCGTAGCGAGCACGCTAACCATGCTACCACTTATGTAGTCCCTATGAAACATGCCAGGACAATGCTTTGTGAAAACCTCGATTTCTTCCACCAGTTGTGTCATGCTTTATAAGGTTTTCCATATCCGCAAGATAATTCTATCAAGCAAATTATCTATGCGTACCTGTTTTGAATGCCTTATGACTGTTCGGAATTTGAAGCGAAATATCTTCACGATATGTCGCGAACGTAAAGAAGTGAGAGGTGTTGACATGTGACGGAAAAATAACAATCAGAAGAAATACAGCAACGTCCTCTCCTTCATAAATGTTTAAAGTGTAAATATACTACACAATACCATGCAGTTGTTCTTCGTTACATAAAAGCTGAACAAATGGAGATACTATTGATGTTATATTAAATACTGGATTTATTTATATACAGTTGAACATGTCTAATCCGACCCACCAAGGAATCAGAGAAATATGTCGTATTGCCGTATTGTACATGATGTCGTAATACTCAGGTCTTATTTTAGTTAACAGAAATACTTTGGGACAATACATTTTTGTCAGTTGTCACATGATGTCGGAAAACTTAGGTGTCGGATTGTAAAAGTTCCACTGTATTTGTATTATTAAGCATATCAAACAAAAATGTATGTTTCGAATTTGATAACAAGAGAATCGCTGTGTTTACATATGAAATGTCATACCAAGTAATGCATGGCTCTGCTCATTTTGAAATTCATGTCGCAAATGCAATTGGCAGCAAACACATTTTGAAACTGAACTTAAAAGATGTTGATACAAACATCGTCAGTTTGTTTTTCCAAAAACATACACTGACTTTCCGTCGTTATAAAGCATAAATAACTCGTGACATTTGTTATCAATATCGATCCCAAGTGGCCTTTCGATCTTATAGATATTACTCAATACTGTGGTGTACTCATTGGATGCAGGGAGCGTCAGGAAGATCCCATCTTGACTAGCGACAAATACATTACCGTTTTGGTCACTTGTCACACATTTAGCACCGTGTTTTCCTGGTATTTGAAAATATGACTTCTTCCTAGAAGTCGGAATATCAAGACATTCAATTTCGTTGGATAATGGATTAAATAGTACTATTGTTTTATTGTCCAATGTGCATATCTGCATGCTTCCTGTTATCGATTTGAATATTTGTGCAACCTTTCCATATATATCCATAATAATCAATCCACGTGTTATGCAATTGACAACTAACTGATTGTTGACATAGGCTATTCCGATACATTTGTCTCCCATAGGGATCACATCAATACGCTTAAACGTTTTTGTATCAACAAATACAACTGCCACATTTGCTGCTACGGCTACTGTTTTGTCGTCAATAACAACAGCAGATGTGGCGGGATAATCCAGTTTTACTTCTCCTTGTTTTTTCCCCGATTTTGTAAAGAATAGCAGTTTTTTATTTTTACTTCCAGTTATCAGTACACGATTATTTGATATCACTTTAATGAATGGATTCAAGCTTTCGGAGTTGAATTCCGTTGCATCGAATGTGAAATGATTCTTGAATCGGAATAACTTCTCTCTTTTCAGTGGAGTGGCTTCTTGTAATAACTTGACACTTGGTAGCTGAGGAGTGACATCTGTCAATAACTTGACACTTGTTACTGGAGTGGCATCAGCTAATTGCAGATTCAGATCTGGCGTCTTTAATATGTCGTCTGCTTCAACTGTTGATGACTCTGTTATTTCATTATCTTCCTCAGAATCGTGTTCTAATTCTAAATCAAGACTACAAATTCTCCTTTGAAATTCAAGTGTTTTTAACATTTTTACGGACTGACTCTCATGGTCAATTTCAGTGGATACAGTGCATGCTGAAGATATATCTAAGAGAGACGCTAACATATTGTCAATATCGGTTTCGTTCTGTTTCATTTGTTCTTTTGCTTTATTTTGAAACAAAAAGAACTGTGTATTTGATTCGACTTCAATATCTAATATACTTTCAATCTGGTGTTGACTATATTTTAAATCAGAAATTTTACTGGTTATTTTGCTTTGTTGCTCCAGGAGGATACCCTTTTCTTTGTCAAAATTCCTCTGTAATGCACATTTTGTGTCGGTTTCAAATTCATTTAGAGCTTTATCAATTAAATATCGGTTAATTTTCAATCGTTTATAGAGGTCTTCTCTCTGTGAGCGCAATTCCAATATATTCTTATCTCTATTTTTAGAAAGCTTTTCTAGAATTTTCAGAGAATTCCCAATCTTTGAACTTAAGCTAATAAATTCTTCTGACAAATTCACTGCATTTACAACTTCTTCTATCTTTTCAACGTCTTGACATGCACTATGTTGACTCCTTTTACATTGAATGCAACATGGGCAATCATGTGTCACGCAGAAATATTCAAACAATTTGTCCTGATGTTGGATGCACGTTATTTGTACTGTTTTCAAGACCGGCAATAACGATTCGTATTTTTCTATGGAAACCACGGAGTGCCATTGTGTTGCCGTAAGAGCTTTATGGTATTTTGAGCATGCCATACACAATAGTTCCGGACAGGAAATACACCAATATAATCCTTGTACATCTTTACACATTCGTTTACATGGCTCGCATTTACCACTGTACATCTTTGTTCTATAAATATGGAAAATAAAATATGCAGCGTATAGGTATCGGGCGCAATTGCACTTTGAGAAAGTCGCCGTTAAAACACATAATTAATTAATGTTCCGCATTTAAATAATCTTCGATATGTTACGATGACGTACAAAACATCAGTTATACATATAGAAATATATTAATACGAAGTTTAAAATCAATGGTTATAACTGACGTAGTGCGCCCGTACATTTTATGTAACATGAAACCGGTCGATGTTTCGATTTCTTAATCAAGGACTACCACTCTCTTGAATAAATGAGCATATAAACACTTATCAATACATATACAAATTCACCCGTCTAAAAGTAGAATGTATCAAAAATGTTTTTTTCGCTTTGTTGTACAATGTATTTTGAAAAATATTAATTGTAATTAAATTGGTGATTGACAGGTAATATACGATTATTTTGAGTGAGAATGTGATTTTTGTGTAATTCGGCAATTTTTCAGCTATATCATGGCGTTATTTCAATAATAATATAACTTTGAAAAACCTCGCCATGTAATGTGTAGTCCCATGAGACATACAACGTTGAAACGTTGAAAAACCTCGCCATGTAATGTGTAGTCCCATGAGACATACAACGTTGAAAAACCTCACCATATAATGTGTAGTCCCATGAGACATACACCGTTGAAACGTTGAAAAACCTCGCCATGTGATGTGTAGTCCCACGAGACGCACAACGTTAAAACGTTGAAAAACCTCGCCATGCAATGTGTAGTCCCACGAGACGCACAACGTTAAAACGTTGAAAAACCTCGCCATTTAAAGTGTAGTCCTATGAGACATACAATGTTAAAACGTTCAAAAACTTCGCCATGTAATGTGTAGTCCCACGAGACGCACAACGTTAAAACGTTGAAAAATCTCGCCATGTAATGTGTAGTCCCACGAGACGCACAACGTTAACACGTTGAAAAACCTCGCCATGTAAAGTGTAGTCCTATGAGACATACAATGTTAAAACGTTGAAAAACTTCGCCATGTTGTGGGAGTTAGTGATTGTCGTTTAACGCCAACTGAGCAATTTGTCAGCTCTATCATGGCGGCGAGAACAAGTTAATTATCAATGAGATGATCATGAGGTCCGCGTTGTTCTAGATCAACACGCCGAGTTGTATTTATACAGTCCTAGCTCAGTAAAACAACGGTCCTAAGGTAGACATGATCGCTCCACTCGGACACATTATCCTGATTCCGAGGCAACCACTCTTTGCTCTGTCTCATTAATGCTGTGTCCTTATCGGGTAATGCCAATATTATGGTTTTTGGTTTGACCCGACCGGGGCTCGAAACCACGATCTACTGCACTCGAGGTGAGAACGCTAGCCATCACACCACCGATCCGGTTCGATTATATGGAACCCAAATTTGATTGTAATTAGTTGTATTTTAATGGCTTTATTGGCATTTCTGTCAATAATGAAACCTGGCATTTCATTGCAACATTTTGAACATTCCATGATATTCAGACAGAATGTAGAGAAAGTATCGTGTACGTTTCAGAAAATGTATGCTGTTGGAAAGGTTGAACTTCAGACAAAATATTTAAAAAAAAAACCATACATTTAGTTGAAAATCTCAAGGTGTTTTTACACCGTCACGGCGAACGACCACATCTTGCATCTTACCCGGTGTTTAACTCTTTTTCTAATCCCTTTCTACCATGTTAATGTTTGTTTACTTTGTGTAAATTATATAATAGAGTGCTTTCCCTTGTTAGTAAATAGCTCAATTATTTTTATCTCCCTTTAAACAAAGTCGAAAACATTTTTACAGATTTCTATCGCTATTGTAGTAGCATTTAAGGATATGGTCCTAACATTTTATTATGAAATATATTTAAAATACTGTACAGGCCCGTGTAGCTTGTCTTATCAGAGCTCGAGTGTTTGTGTAAAATAGAAAAATATTTTTCACCTAAAGTAATGTACTACTTTATCCAAGGGGTGAGAAATGTGTATCAATCATTATCAGTTCCGAACATTATGTAAGTTAACACGCTTTTATTTATCAAGTTCTGCGCGTATGTGCTTTTGTATTTAGTATTTCTAAAAAATGAAACAAATAAAATATTGTCGTCATGGCAAATAAACTCAATTTACTGAAAATGTCATGCCTTCAAACACAAATATGTAGGCCTATGTCATATTATTTTTCTATTTTTGGGGAATATTTGCGCAGTAGAGATGGCGGGTTTATTTTTGACAGTCATGTACGTGTTCTTCTTGTATTTTATTCCTTAGCATATTTTCAGAAAATTAAATATAAGTATTATATATACCATGGATCTTACGAATTAACTTATTTAAACCAACGAATTCGAAGGATGAGTTGGTTTAAATAAGTTCATTCGCAAGATCCATGGTATATATGGTTTGTAACAGAAATCGATATTGGGTGTTTTCGTCGAGGTTCGCGTTAACATGGAATAACATGTAGATCTTTAGATTAAACCATGACGTAAGCTCCTCCCACTTCCATAGAAACGTAACTATTATTCTCATGTGACGTCAAAATCATGGAATAACATCAAGATCTTCATGTTAAACCATGGTTTGTAAAAGTTCACTATTTTTAAGTTGATTACCGCATTAAAACGTCAAAGGAAAAATGCGTATTTATGTTACAAATCATGGTTTGACCTTTCTATAATTAAACAAAAAATAGTGTGGGTTGCATACATTTTAGTTTTCAAAAATGTAAAACTGACCCAGAAAATTCACAGATTGCAGGATTTCAAATCTTTTATCCCAGATCCTTCATCTTCAAACAATTAAGGTTTGCTCGTCCGATATAAATCTGCACTTACAATCACATCACGTATTATGTAGGGGCCGTCGTGGCCGTGATCGTAAGGTGGCTGGATTTACAACTAACTATGCAATCGGTGCCTATCAACAATGATGTTGTGAGTTCGAAGCTCGATCAGGGCGAGGTGTACAACATTATGTGATACAATTTGTCGGTGACTTGCGACAGGTCGGAGGTTTTCTCCGTGTCCTCGATCCGGGTTCCTCCACCGATATGACTGACCGCCACGATATAACTGAAATATTGTTGAAAGTGGCGTCAAACACCATCAAAAAACAAACATTATGTATATTTCCACACGGATCTATATGTATGCATGTGATCGTGGTTAAAGATACACTGTCCATGATTAATGTATAAACTATTTTTGTTATCAATATTATCATTTAAGAAAGTGAAGCTTTTTGTTGATTTTAGTAATATTTATAGTGTATAGGTTTGTGGATATTTAGATACCATTTGATTACATTTAACAACAATTGTCAGATAAGAAGTATCGTAAATGACCCACGTTAACAAAAATAAAATTTTCTGAAAATCAAAACGACTGATCAGAAAATAGATTATAAAAAGAAAGTTGAAACAATTCCACCAATATAAAATCAATCATCTCGCGCCTCAAACATTTGGCACACTATATGTATAGGTAAAAATATGGCCGGAGTAAACTGATTAAAGGGATGCAAGGGATCCTAGTCCCTAATTTAATAATAGGATCAATGACAATACAGGAATAAAAAACAACAATAAAATAACTGCATATGTTTCCGTCCACTACAAAATACCACGACACGTTTCCGAAATATCTTTGTTAGAAGAGTTTGAAGATACCAAAGGGGTGATCAGAATTCGTATATCGAAGAACAGATAAAACAAAGGCCAAACGAAAAAGTACAAAAGGACAAACAACGATCTACAAAACATACCCATAAAACTAAAGATCGAGAAACACGAACCCCACTAAAAACCGAGGGTGAACTCAAGTGCTCCGGAAGGGTAAGCAGTTGCTGCTCAACTAGAGACAACCCGTCGTGTTAATCTAGTCACAAACCCCGTGATAAGTCGTGAATGAGGAAAGCACAAATGTAAAAGATGTGAAAACAAAATAAATTCACAATTGTAGTTACAAGAAAACTAAAGGGTCCAAACAGGATAGCTAAAGTCGTATAGGGTCACCTATGCAATAATTATTACATTGTTTACCACATGTAAATTGTAAACAAAAATAAATTTAATAAGACATGTCAGTGCTGAAACATTGATCACTAGGTGGATGGTATCATCAGAAAGTAATAACCCATCAGTAAAGTTTTCGACCCAGTGATAGAAATAAATACGGAAATATCATACATAAAAACGTGTCTATTATTGTATTCGATCATTTTCCAAATTGCTAGATGATACAAATAACCGATTGGTGCCGATAATTGCCGATTTCACATGCAGACATACACGCTGATCCACTGATCTTCCTGATAGCCAAAGTATATCCACTGAATACAACCTTACACTACATTTTTACAGGCATATCTCCTTTATGCTTCATGACGCGTTTGTTTTCATAATGCACTTATTAATGAGGTCATCACCAGTTATTCATAACATGCATTCACATTTTGGAAGTGCACAGTCCTGTAGATTCTGCATCTTGTGTAAATTTGGTTAACGATAAACCATTATAATAAAATACATAAAATATTAAACTCACCTTCAAATGTCTGTTGATACAATGCAAACGTTCCTGATAAGCAGTGCACCTGGTATATATTGTACTATCGCTGTCACATGATCGTGTTGGCGTAGGTTGTAAAATGTTTTAACAAATAGCTTAAACGGTTCAAAGGAAAAATAGAATCTAGTCATCAGTTTGTGTCCGTCGTTCTCCAACGTCCGGCATCGCTAAGTTTAACATTTCAATCATCTTTGCATACCTCACTTAATCAAATATTGTGACGAATTTAGAATTTAGAATTTACAGTATGTTTAACATATACTTTACGATAAGCTAAAATTGCTCTGGGACACGAGATTATCTTTTTATCAATATAAATTCTTTATGTACATGAATATAGTCATTTTATGGCATTGTTTTATAATATAAACTCTTCTACTCCCAATTTGTTAACTTTTTTACGGTAATTTTCCTAAAATAAAACCTTCATTGAATACAAACTGTACATAATTTCACAATTGATGGTTTACTGCATTAAAACCTTGGTAGGAACGCACGACGGATGCTTCAGTAGAACATACCTTTGCATGTGTTTGTACAGAGATTACACTTACAAATTTTGATTAGAAATTCTGTTATTTCTGTTTTAAAGGAAAAGGCCATGGTCTTAAGAAGTTAGCGTGAAAATTTAAATGACAGTAAATAAAAGATATTTGTGTTAATGAATGTTAAAAATAGTATACCGTAAGGTAGAATTTGGTCATTGAAGTTGCCTGTTGCAGCAAATAATGGGGATCGCCATTTTTCAAAACTCTCCAATGTGGAGGAGACAAAAGCCTGAAAAGGGGCGTATCCATTCTCGGATTATACCTTCCCGTTACGTCACGCAATCGGTATCGTATATTATATCAGCATTGATCAATTGCAATTTTATCATTAAAAATTATGTAAATCGTAAAATAACGTGGTATATATTTATCTTTTGATATTTACAAAATAATTATGACTTCATGTTAAGTATTTTATTGCACTAACGAAAGGAAAGTGTGAGAAGATTTTTTTTGTGTGTAATTACCGATCGGGACAGGACTACCTGTCAACACAATGATCATCGATCAGTGACCTCGAAAAACACGCGAAAGTACGACAGTATTGGGGACAAACAAGAAAAAACATGTGTAAGCACAAAACGAGTTAAAAATGACAGTTATTTAACCTACGGCCAATCACGTAAAACATGAAATTATACGTAGAAAATTGTATTGCAGTTGATCTGATATTAAAACACCCAAACGGGCAGGATTTTGGGAAGAGTAAGATACCTGTTATTTTTTCAACTAACATGATACGACTGAGTGACGTCACATGAAGAGGTGTCATGGACGCTTACACTACGACAGGAAATTTCAAATATTCATATTTGTAATTGGGTATATTAATGTTAATAAAGGTGTTTTTTTAAATAATAAGCTATTTACGAATAACAATCTATAATGAATTGAATTAAAACAATTTTTCAACTGACAGGCCTTTTCCTTTAACCTGGAACTTTATTATACTCACAATTCATAAGAGATAGAGAAAATGTTAGCAACGCGAAATAGCACGCTTTCGATCTAAAAAATACGAAAGGCGTATACTCACATTGGAGGTTTAAGGTTCCACTACATCATTGCCCCCCCCCCCCCGCAAAGACACACACAAACACCAAAGCTATGTGTCAAATTAGTTGAAACGGTCGGTAACGTAAAGTATTTACTGTGTTGGGCCAAACCAAAGTGCATCTGAAAGATGAAAATTCGTGAAGCTTAAATTCCACAATTTCAGAATGACATATCTTTCAATGAATCATTTTTAACATTGTAGAGGGAGAGTAAATAATAAGGACCATTTATCTTGTGATAGACTGGATTTTAATGTAAAGCTTCAGGAATGAACATATAAAACTTAATACCATATTTTGGATAAATAGTTCGTGTGACACAGATTATAAATGGTCCATCATTTGTCATCTTAACATGTATCTTTGACTTTGATCAAAAGCATAGGGACTTGTTTTATGTACATTGTAATATAAATTAAAAAAAAAACAAAAAAAAATAAAAAAAACAATCAATTACTCCCTTATTATGCTAATCCAATAATCCAACAAGGGACGCAAGCCGCCATATTGGAAATGTTTATCCCTTCCACTTCAAGTAACGGAAGTACACTTCTGCCTTGGTCGAGATATAATAAAATATGATCCATTTTTCAAAAATATGGTACTTAATTTTTATATTGAAACCGGGAACTGGACCATGCACGGCAAGTCTAGAGAGCAACCTTCGCGTCAGTGATTATATTCGGAACAATCTAGATTTACGGTGCATGGTCCAATCCCCAGTTTTAATATAAAGAAATAAAGTACCATATTTTTGAAAAATATATCATGTGACAGACCATGGTTGAAATTTTATAATGCTACTTCATTGAAACAACAGTTCACAGTTAGACATTTCGCTCCAATCGGACACATTATCCAGATTCCTAGTCAACAAGTCTATTCTTTCTTCCGTGTGCTACGTAATTACCAGAAAAGCAACAAATACTAATTGTATAATATTTTAGTTTGACCCGACCGGGGCTCCAACCAACGATCTACCGCATTCGATGTGAACAAGCTAACTATAACATCTATGAAGTGGTTATATCAAGCATAATAATATAAAATACACACACAGAAAAATTAGGGATGAAACATGCTTGGGATATGATACAGGAACTTTGATATTTTTTTTTTACCAAAACGAGTTCGGCGACTTCTTAAGGGAAAGTAAATGGATGATAATATTAGTCAAAATACAATAACGATAACTTGCAAACACATATCACTTTCACAGTTAAATGTTATAATCTTTAAAACCTTGAAGAAGTTAAAGGTCAACTGTTATATATATATTTTTTTTTTACCTATATTTTGACCTTAAATTTGTCATTAAAACATTGAAACAGTCAGAGATAAAGATAACAGATATTATTTATCTTGAAAGTACGATGCCGTAGCTTTGATGTGTATTAACTGAATGAGTTCGATGACACCATAAAAGACACACCGGATATCATTGTTAGTAACAACTCATAAATGACAAGTCATTAACTCCTGAAAATTTATCAAAGCTACTTCTATTCACCTAACACTGAACAAGGAAAGCAAAAAGTTAAGCAACATCATAGATTTTGACCTTAAAGTCATTATTAATATATGCCCGGAACCTTAATAAGAGACACGGAAAAATTAAATAATAAACGTTAAGGACATGTAGCAATACTAAGAGACATAGTTCCCTTAATAAGCTAAATGCATGCCATTATTAGTCAAACCTCAATACCTAATAGTCGCATACTAGGATTTTCCCAATGGTGAATAGTATCCTGGTAAATGTCGATAACTTACATGTTGACCAATCAAAGTATGATAAATAAACGTTAGAGAATACAGAAATTGACAATCCAAAGAAATTGGTAACCCAGGGCACACAACACGAAGAAAAACACAACACAATATGTGTTGGATACCAGTATGTGCAAATAAACACACATAACATAAATATGATTTGACAGCCCCTCCCCCCCACCTCCCCGCTTACAAACAACTGGAGGAAAAGATGAACCGAACATCGTTTTTACGAGGAAATCATCACGGACATCACAACACAGAACACAGATGATAAAGATACATAATAGCCCAACAAAAACACTAAAAAGATGAGCAACATAGACCCCACCCAAAAAAAAATAATTGGGGTCAAGATTGCATTAAACTTAGATGTCGGATTTGGGATAAAATAACTTCGGAAGGACAAGAGACACAGGAAAATTACAGCGTAAATAAATGCTTAGGCAGCATAAGTTAACGCTTAGGCTATGCTATTTCAACTTTGATGCGCTTTGATGCTTTGACCGCAATATTGTGTTATCTTCATGAAATCAATAAGAAAATCAACGTTAGCTATTATTTTTACTTCTACCAAATAGTGACCGTCGATGTCCGAGGTTGCACATGATATGTTTTATAGATTAATATGCGATGACAGCAGCCTTTTTATAATATCAATTAAAGGCTTAAATAATTTCGTTGTCATCGCGTTTGAGGGACATACACTGTTTTTGAATTTCGGAACTCACCGGTGGTATTCCTGTCAAATGCTTATTTTTTTCATTAACAGGACAATGTAAATCAAGAACACCCAAATCCAATCGTGAAATAACAGAAACAGGCATAATAGTTGCCCTTAGCGCATATATACATGACTGTTCACTCTTCTAGTTTCAATAAAAACAAAATAGCGGGACTAAGATAAATCTATGGGTCGCGTGGCATTCAAAATAGGCGTATTACAGGTCGTCGTGGTCGGGGTTATGTTCACTCTGCCGACTGCGGGTGGTTTTACCACCAATTCTTTTCAATCAAGGGATATTGCGGTAAAAAAAAATATTTCCTGGCGATTTCTGAAGCGCATCAAGCGATCGTGCATGTCTTGACGACGCGACGTTACGCGAGTAGAATGTCGCTACACACGGACACATTATCCAAATACCGAACCAACCAGTATTTGCTCTTATTTCTTAAAACTGCATGTTTAGCAGAGGAGCAGCAAATACCAATTTGTGAAAACCTCGATCTCTGCCACCAATTCTTTCATGCTTTACAAGGTTTTCCTTATTCTGGAAGATAACTCCATCAAGCAAATTATGTATGCGTACCTATGCTTTGAATGCCTTATGACTGTTCGGTATTTGATGTGAAATATCTTCACGATATGTCGCGAAAGTAGAGAGGTGAGAGGTGTCGACATGTGGCGGAAATGTAACAATCATAAGAAATACAACAAGGTCCTCTCATTCATAAATGTTTAAAGTGTAAATATACTACACAATACCACGCAGTTGTTTTTATTTACATGAAAGCTGAAAAACATCGATATACCATTGATGTTATATTAAATGCTGAATTGATTTATATACAGTTGAACCTGTCTATTCCGACCCACCAAGAGACCAGGAAGATATGTCGTATTGTACAGGATGTCGGAATACTCAGATTTTATCTTAGTCAACAACAGAAATACTTTGGAACCATCTTTGTCGGATGTCACATGATGTCGGATTGAACAAGTTGCACTGTATTTGTATTATTAAGAATATCACACATGCAAAAATGTACCTTTTTCGAATTTGATGAAAAGAAATTCTCTGTGCTTAAATATAGAAAGTCATACCAAGTAATTTATGGCTCTACTCATTTTGAAATTCATGTCGCATATGTAATTGGCAACAAACACATTTTTGAAACTGAACTTAAAAGATGTTGCAACAAACTTCGTCAGTTTGTTTTTGCAAAAATATACACTGACTTTCCGTCGTTATAAAGCACAAATAACTCTTGACTTTTGTTATCAATATCGATCCCAAGTGGCCTTACGATTTTATAGGTTTTACTCAATACTGTCTTGTACTCATTGGATGCAGGCCGCGTCAGGAAGATCCCATCTTGACTAGCGACATATACATTACCGTTCTGGTCAATTGTCACACATTCAGCACCGTGTTGACCTGGTATTTGAAAATATGACGTCTTCGTAGAAGTCGGAATATCAAGACATTCAATTTTGTTGGATGGTGGATTAAATAATACTATTGTCTTATTGTCCAATGTGTATATCAGCATGCTTCCTGTTATCGATTTCAATATTTGTGACACATTTCCAAATCGATCCATAATAATCAATCCACGTGTTATGCAATTGACAACTAACTGATGTTTTACATAGGCTATTCCGATACATGTGTCCCCCATAGGGATCGAATCAATACTCTTAAACGTTTTTGTATCAACAAATACAACTGCCACATTTGCTGCTACGGCTAGTGTTTTGTCATCAATAACAACAGCAGATGTGGCGGAATAGTCCAGTTTTATTTCTCCTTCCGTTTTCCCCGATTTTGTAAAGAATAGCAGCTTTTTATTTCCAGTTATAACTACACGGTTATTGGATACCACTTTAATGAATGGATACAAACTTTCGGAGTTGAATCCGGTTGTGTCGAATGTGGAATGGCTCTTGAATCGGAATAACATCTCTGTTTTTAGTGGAGTGTCTTCTTTTATTAAATTGACACTTGGTACTTGCGGAGTGACATCTTTTAATACTTCGACACTTGCTACTGGAGTGACATCAGCTAATTGTACATTCAGATCTGGCGTCTTTAATATGTCGTCTGCTTCAACTGTTGATGAATCTGTTATTTCATTATCTTCGTCAGAGACGTGTTCTAATTCTAAAGCAAGATAACAAATTCTCCTTTGAAATTCAAGTGTTTTCAGCATTTTTACGGACTGATTCTCATGGTTAATTTCAGTTGATAAAGTGCATGCTGAAGATATATTTAAGAGAGACGTTAAAATTTTGTGAATATCGGTTTCGTTCTGTTTCATTTGTTCCTTTGCTTTATTTTGAAACAAAAAGATCTGTGTATTTGATTCGACTTCAATATCTAATATACTTTTAATCTGGTATTGACTATGTTTTAAATCAGCAATTTTACTGGTTATTTCGCTTTGTTGCTCCACGATAACACTCTTTTCTTTGTCAAAATTGCTCTCTAATGCACATTTTGTGTCGGCTTCAAATTCATTCAGAGCTTTATCAATTAAATCTCGGTTAATTTTCGATTGTTTATAGAGGTCTTCTCTCTGTGAGCACAATTTCAGTATATTCTTATCTCTATTTTTAGAAAGCTTTTCCAGAATTTTCAGAGAATTCACAATCTTTGAATTTAAGCTAATCAATTCTTCTGACAAATTCACTCCTTTCACAACTTCTTCTATCTTTTCAACGTCTTGACATGCACTATGTTGACTCCTTTTACAACAAATGCAACACGGACAATCATGTGTCACGCAGAAATATTCAAATAATTTGTCCTGATGTTGGGTGCACGTTATTTGTACTGTTTTCAGGATCGGCAATAACGATTCGTATTTTTCAATGGAAACCACTGAGTGCCATTTTGTTGCCGTAAGAGCTGTATGGTATTTTGAGCATGTCATACACAATAGTTCAGGACAGGAAATACACCAATATACTCCTTGTACATCTTTACACATTCGTTTACATGGTTCACATTTACCACTATCCATTTTAGTTCTATAAATATGGAAAATAAAATATTATCGCATATGTATCGGGCGCAATCCCACTTTGAGAAAGTCGCCGTCAAAACACATAATTGATTAATGCATCGGATTTAAATAATCTTAGATATGTTACGATGACGTACAAAACATCAGTTATGCATATATAAATATATTAACACGAAGCTTAAAATCGATGGTTATAACAGATGTGTACATTTTATGTAAGATGAGACCGGTCGATGTTTCGATTTATAAATCAAGGCCTACCACTGTCTTGAATAAATGAGCATATAAACACTTGTAATTAGATATATAAATTCACCCGTCTAAAAGTAGAATGTATCCAAAAATTTTTCGCTTTGTTGTATTTTGAAAAATATTAATTGTAATTAAATTGGTGATTGACGGGTAATATAGGATTATTTTGAGTGAGAGAGTGATTGTTGTGTAATTGAGGAATTTTTCCGCTATATCATGGCGTTATTTCAATAATAATAAATGCATAATGTTGAAAAAACCTCGCCATCTAAAGTGTAGTCCTACGAGACGCACATCGTTAAAACGTTGAAAAACCTCGCCATGTAATGAGTAGTCCCATGAGACGCACAACGTTAAAACGTTGAAAAACCTCGCCATGTAAAGCATAGTCCCATGAGACATACAACGTTCAAACGTTGAAAAACCTCGCCATGTTTTGGGAGTGAGTGATTGTCGTTTAACGCCAATTCAGCAATTTGTCAGCTCTATCATTGCGGCGAGAACAAGTTAATTATCAACGAGCTGATCATAAGGTCCGCTTTGTTCTAGATCAACGCACTGAGTTGGATTTATATAGTCCTAGCTCACTAAAAAAACAGTCTTAAGATAGACATGTCGCTCCATTCGGACACATTATCCTGATTCGGAGGCAACCAGTTTTTGCTCTGTCTCCTTAATGCTGTGTGCTTAGCGGATAATGCCAATTTTATAGTCTTTGGTTTGTTCCGACCGGGGCTCGAACCCACGATCTACTGCACTCGAGATGAGAACGCTAGACATCACATCACCGATGCGGTTCGATTATATTGAGCCCAAATTTGATTGGAATTAGTTGTATTTTAATGGCTTTATTGGTATTTCTGTCAATAGTGAAGCCTGGCATTTCATTGCAACATTTTGAACATTCCATGATATTCAGACACAATGTAGAGAAAGTATCGTGTACGTTTCAGAAAATGTATGATGTTGGAAAGGTTAAACTTCGGACAAAATGTTTAAAAATAAACCCATAAATTTAGTTGAAAATCTCAAAGTGTTTTTACACTGAAACGGCGAACGACCTCATCTTGCATCTTACCTGGTGTATAGCTCTTTTTCTCATCCCTTTCTACCATGTTAATGTTTGTTTACTTTGTGTAAATTCAATAATAGAGTGCTCTCCCTTGTTAGTAACTAACTCAATTTTTTTTATCTTCCTTTAAACAAGTCGAAAACATTTTTTACAGGCTTCTCGCTATTGTAGTAGCATTTAAGGATTCGGTCGAAACATTTTATTATGAAATATATTTAAAATACTGTACAGGCCCGTGTAGCTTGTCTTATCAGAGCTCGAGTGTTTGTGTAAAATGGAAAAAAATAGTGTGCACCTAGGGTAACGTACTACTTTATCCAAGAGGTGAGAAATGTGTATCGGGTATCTATCCTTATCAGTTCCGAACATTATATAAGTCAACATGCATTTATTTATCAAGTTCTGCGCGTATGTGTTTTTTATTTAGTATTTCTGCAAAATGAAACAAATAAAATATTGTCGTCATGCCAAATAAACTCAATTTACTTAAATTTCATGCCTTCAAACACAAATATGTATGACATCTTAATTTTCTATTTTTTGGAAATATTTACCCAGTAGAGATGGCGGGTTTATTTTTGACAGTCATGTACGTGTTCTTCTTGTATTTTATTCCTTATCATATTTTCACAAAATTAAATATAAATCATGGTTTGACCTTTCTATAATTAGACAAACAATAGTGTGGGCTGCATACATTTTAATTTTCAAAAATGTAAAACTGACCCAGAAAATTCAGATTGCGGGATTTCAAACCATTTATCCCAGATCCTTCATCTGAAAACAATTAAGGTTAACTCGTCCGATATAAATGTGTACTTACAATCACATCACGTATTATGTAGGGCCGTCGTGGTCGTGATTGTAAGGTGGTTGGATTGACAACTAACTATGCAATCGCTGCCTATCAACAAAGATGTGAGTTCGAAGCTCGATCAGGGCGAGGTGTACATTATGTGATAAAATTTGGCAGTGACTTGCGACAGGCCGGTGTTTTTCTCCGGATCCTCGATCTGGGTTTCTGCACCAATATATCTGACCGCAACGATATAGCTGAAATATTGTTGAAAGTGGCGTTAAATACCATCAAACAAACAAACATGTATATTCAAAAAACGGATCTATATGTGGCTAATCACTGTCCATGATTAAAGTATAAACTGTTTTTGCTATCAATTTTATCATTTAAGGAAGTGAAGCATTTTGTGATTTTAGTAATATTTATGGTGTATAGGTTTGTGGATATTTAGATACCATTTAATTACATTTAACAACAATTGTCAGATAAGAAGTATCGTAAATGACACACGTTAACAAAAATAAAATTTTCTAAAAATCAAAACGACTGATCAGAAAATAGATTATAAAAAGAAAGTTGAAACAGTTCCACCAATATAAAAAATCAACCATCACGCACCTCAAACATTTGACACACTATATGAATAGGTAAAATGATGGCCGGATTAAACCGATTCAAGGGATTCGAGGGAACACAACCCCCAATTGAATAATAAGATCTTTAAAGACAATACAGGAATAAAAAATAAAATAACTACATATGTTTCCGTCCACTCAAAAATACCACGACGCGTTTCCGGAATATCTTTGAAGATACCGAAGGGGTAATCAGAATTCCTATATCGAAGAACAGACAAAACAATGGCCAAAAGAAAAATTACAAAAGGACAAACAACGATCTACAAAACATATCCATAAAACTAAAGATGGAGTAACACGAACCTCACTAAAACCGGGGGTGAACTCAGGTGCTCCGGAAGGGTAAACAGTTGCTGCTCCACTAGAGACAACCCGTCGTGTTAATCTAGTTACAAACCCGGTGATAAGTCGTGAATGAGGAAAGCGCAAATGCAAAAATGTGAAAGCAAAATAAATTCACAGTTTTAGTTGCAAGAAATCTAAAGGGTCCATACAGGATAGCTAAGGTCGTATAGGGTCACCTATGCATTAATTATTACATTGTTTATGACATGTAAATTGTCAACAAAAATAAATTTAATAAGCCATGTCAGTGCTGAAACATTGATCACTAGGTGGATGGTATCATCAGAAAGTAATAGTCCACAAGTAAAGGTATCGACAAAGTTATATAAATAAATACGGAAATATCATACAAAAAGCGTGTGTATTATTGTATTCGATCATTTTCCAAATTGTTAGATGATACAAATAACCGATTGGTGCCGCTAATTGCCGATTTTACATGCAGACATACACGCTGATCCACTGATCTTCCTGATAGCCTGGAAGTGGCCAGTCCTGTAGATTCTGCATCTTATGTAAATTTGGTTAACGATAAGCCATTGTAATAAAATACATAAAATATTAAGCTCACCTTCGAATGTCTCTTGACACAATGCAAACGTTCCTGATAAGAAGTGCACCAGGTATATATTGTACTATCGCTGTCACATGATCGTGTTGGTGTAGGTTGTAAAATGCTATAACAAATAGCTTAAGTGATTCAAATGAAAATTAGAATCTAGTCATAATTTTGTGTCCGTCGTTCTCCAACGTCTCAATCATCTTCGCATACCTCACTTAATCAAATATTGTGACGAATTTAGAATTTAGAATTTACAGTATGTTTAACATATACTTTCCGATAACCTAAAATTGTTCTGGGACACGAGATTATCTTTTTATAAATATAAATTGTTTATGTACATGAATATAGTCATTTTATGGCATTGTTTTGTAATATAATCTCTTCTACTCCCAAATTTGTTACATTTTCTAACGTAATTTTCCTAAAAAAAAACTTGATTGAATACAAACTGTACATAATTTCACATTCGATGTCTACTGCATTACAACCTTGGTAGGAATGCACGATGGATCCTACAGCAGAACATAGAGTAGCATAGAACCCTAGGGAATTCCTTCATATATTGTATTTATTAAAACCACTGAACAATTCAAAAGTATACATAAGTGGAATGTCCTTTGCATGTGCATATACAGAGACTACGTTTACACATTTTGATTAGAAATTCGGCTACTTCTGTTTTAACCTGGAACCTTATTATCCTCATAATTCAGATACCGTAAGAGATAGAGAAAACATTATCATGAAAAATGTTAGCAACGCGAAATAGTACGCTTTCGATCTAAAAACATACAAGAGGGTTATAATCACACTGGAAGCTTAAGGTTCCACTACAACACCCCCCCCCCAAAGAAAGACACACACAAACACCAAATTTCAGTGTCAAATTAATTGATACGGTCGGTAATGTAAAGTAGTTACTGTGTTGGGCCACACTAAAGTGCATTTAAAAGATGAAAAATCGTGCTTAAATTCCACAATTTCGAGATATCTTTCAATGAATCATTTTTAACATTGTTGAGGGAGAGTAACTAATAAAGACCATTTATCTTGTGATAGACTGGATTTTAATGTAAAGGTTCAGGAATTAATATATAAAACTTAATACCATATTTTGGATAATTAGTTCATGTGACACAGATTATAAAGTTTCCATCATTTGTCATCTTAACATGTATCCTTGACTTAGGTTAAAAGCATAAGGACTTGTTTCATGTAATTAAAAAAAAACCACCAAACAATTACTCCCTTATTATACTAATCCAACAAGGGACGCAAGTCGCCATCTTTGAAAGTTTTATCCCTTCCACTTCAAGTAACGGAAGTGCACTTCTGCCTTGGGTTGGGATCAAATATGATGCATTTTTCAAAAATATGGTACTTAATTTTTATATTAAAACCGGGAACTTGACCATGCACGGCAAGTCTAGAGAGTAACCTTCAGTGATTACATTCGGAAATATCTAGACTTTCCGTGCATGTGTAAAATAAAATAGTGTCGTCCATGTGTAAAATAAAATAGTGTCCTCCATGAAATAATGTCCTCCAGACAAAATATCATATAAAATATTGTCCATGGACATTATTTCCTAATGAAATTGTGTTCTCCATCATCAGATATTGTCCTTTCTTACTGGACATTATTTAAATGTGAAATAATGTCCGACAGCAAATTGATGTATGATATTTTTAGGCTTCACATATTTATACTATACTTTATTTCAAAATATAAGAGATTTCTTTGTCATAGAAATGATATTTATTACACTATATTTGATTCAATTTTAAATATATTAACAAACAATGTCCAAGTTTTTAATTAGAATTAGAATTATCTCCCTTTATTAGTACACAGTTTCACTATGGGGGCTAATGTGGGTCGAGGATTGATATGGCATGTAATATGAAAAATGCCATATCATAACCTATTTATCATATACAGACTGGACAAAAGTATTCGTACAATTCCAATATTCCCTATATATATATTTCATATTTAAAACAAATTAGTCTGAAGTCAATTCATGTCCGATTTTGATAATTTTATGTATTGAACAATAAAAACATAATTTTATGTATTTTACTCTATAATTTCAAAATAATTTTCTATGATAAACATTTTGAGAATACACAAGTTAAGCACAACTGAATTCATTTTTTTTCGACACAAAATGCAATGATAGTTCTTGCTGACAGATTATTTAAGTCTGTGTAGTGTGTTTAAATCATGGCCATTTGAAAAACATGCCTCAAAAAGTTATTTCAAAATTACTAGTTTATATTAATTTCAGATTATACTCAGTTTTCCTACTTGTGTTTTCATTTGATTTATGAAGCCAGCAGTGTCATCATTCATTGCATAACGAACATTTTCCATGTTTTCCCCGTTATCCATTTTGACAGTAGCAGACGCGACGGAAGTAAACAACGAAACATTAATAACGAAAACTAATCGGACAAAAAAAAAACGTGAAATCCTCGGAAAGAAAAATCCAAAAAGAAAAAGATTTTATAATTACAAGTGAAAACCTAAATACTTCCTCTCATTCAAAATTTCCGGTCGCCATTTCGAAAAATCCATATCTCACCCCCATGCAATACGGCATACATTATTACACCCCTCCCCCCCATGTAATACGGATCAGGTTATTATACCCCCTGGAGATATGACTTGTTGCATTTCGAATTTATGACATATGCAAAATTAAACATATATTGATTAAGTATATGATAAAAGCTATTATTTATCTTGAAAGTACAATGTTGTAGCTTTAATGTGTTTTAACAGAATGAATTCGATGACACCATAATAGGCATACTGGATACCATTGTTGGTAACATTTCATTATCTTGATCAGGGCCGTGTTCTAATTCTAAATCAAGACTACAAATTCTCCTTTGAAATTCAAGTGTGTTCAACATTTTTACGGACTGACTCTCATGGTGAATTTCAGTGGATAAAGTGCATGCTGAAGATATATCTAAGAGAGACGCTAACATATTGTCAATATCGGTTTCGTTCTGTTTCATTTGTTCTTTTCCTTTATTATGAAACAAAAAGAAGTGTGTATTTGATTCGACTTTAATATCTAATATACTTTTAATCTGGTGTTGACTATGTTTAAATCAGCAATTTTACTGGTTATTTCCCTTTGTTGGTCCAAGATGACTTCCTTTTCTTTGTCAAAATTGCTCTCTAATGCACATTTTGTGTCGGCTTCAAATTTATTCAGAGTTTTATCAATTAAATCTCGGTTAATTTTCAATTGTTGATAGAGATCTTCTCTCTGTCAGCGCAATTTCACTATATTCTTATCTCTATTTTTAGAAAGCCTTTCCAGAATTCTTAGAGAATTCCCAATCTTTGAATTTATGCTAATGAATTTTTCTGACAAATTCACGACTTTTACAACTTCTTCTATTTTTTAAACGTCTTGACATGCACTATGTTGAATCCTTTTACATTGATTGCAACACGGGCAATCATGCGTCACGCAGAAATATTCAAATATATTTTGCTGATGTTGGATGCACGTTATTTGTACTGTTCGGATCGGTAATAAAGATTCGTATTTTTCCATGGAAACCACTGAGTGTCCCTTTGTTGCCGTAAGAGCTTTATGGTATTTTGAGCATGACATACACAATAGTTCCGGACATGAAATACACCAATATAATCCTTGTACATCTTTACACATTTGTTTACATGGCTCACATTTTCCACTATCCATTTTTGTTCTATACATATGGAAAATAAAAGATGTATCGCATATGTAATCTGGCTCAATTTCACTTTGAGAAAGTCGCCGTCAAAACACATAATTAATTAATGCATCGCATTTAAATAATCTTTGATGTGTTACAATGACGTACAAAACATCAGTTATACATACATACATGTATATAAATATATTAATACGAAGCTTAAAATCGATGGTTATAGCAGATGTGTACATTTGATGTAACACGAGACCGGTCGATGCTTCGATTAATGAACTAAGGACTACCACGTGCACTGTCTTGAATAAATGAGTTTATACACAATTACAGGTAGATATAAAAATGCACCCGTCTAAAAGTAGAATGTATCCAAAAATTTGTTTCGCTTTGTTGTATTTTTAAAAATATTAATTTAATAATATACAATTCCTGTCTTTTGATGAGGTAAATGTGTGGATTTATTGACTTTTGAAAAAAAATGATATTCACTGAGCCCGAAAGGGCGAAGTCAATATCATTTTTTTTCAAAAGTCAATTAATCCACACATTTACAGAATCAAAAGACAGTAATTGTTTTATTCTATATTTTGAGGAAATAGTGGTTTTCTGAAATAAAAAAAACTTACATGTACACTGTCCTGACGTAGTGCTACATTATTGTTTATATCACGACCATGCTATTATCTCAATCTTTATCATTTAATATATTTTTTAATGTTCCGTCCGACAAAGTAGCAAATCTTACTTTTTTCATTGGCTGATTAAAATAAAACATTCCTAAAGAAAATCCATGTTCCAAAAATAGTAACACGTGAGATTTACCGCGGTGAATATTAAATCTGAGGAGGTGAATACGTCTTTTTATTTTAAAAAATAATTTAGGTAGAAATCTATACTATAGAATTTACTAATATAGAATAAAATTTGTTATTGACGGGTAATATACGATTAATTTGAGTGAGAGAGTTATTATTGTTTAATTCAGCAATTTTTCAGCTAAATCATGACATTATTTCAATAATATTATAACGTTGAAAAATCTCGCCATGTAATGTGTAGTCCCAGGAGACACACAACGTTGAAAAACTTCGCCATATTGTGTGAGTGAGTGAGTCATTGTCGTTTAACGCTAATTCAGCAATTTATCAGCTCTATCATGGCGAGAACAAGTTAATTATTAATGGATGATGATGATGTTGTCCGCTTTGTTCTAAATCAACGCGCTGAATTGGATTTGTATAGTCCTAGCTCACTAATATAACAGTCCTCGGGTAGACATGTCGCTCCACTTCAAGGGGTAAGAAATGTGTTTCTATCTTGATCAGCTGCGAGCATTATGTAAATGAACATGCATGTATTTATCAAGTTCTGCTATTTCTACAAAATGAAGCAAATAAAATATTGTCATCATGCCAAATAAACAATATTTACTTAAATTTCATGCCTTCAAACAAAAATCTGTATGTCATCTTATTTTTCTATTTTTGGGAATATTTGCCCAGTAGAGATGGCGGGTTTATTTTTGACAGTCATGTACGTGTTCTTCTTGTATTTTATTCCTTAACATATTTTCAGAAAATTAAATATAAATCATGGTTTGACCTTTCTATAATTAGGCAAAAAATAGTGTGGGTTGCATACATTTTAATTTTCAAAAATGTAAAACTGACCCAGAAAATTCAAATTCAAATAATAAGGATCTCAAATCACTTGTCCTAGATCCTTCGTCTTAAAGTAATTAAGGTTTGCTCGTCCGAAATAAATGTGTAGTTACACTCACATAAGGTATTATGTAGAGGCAATCGTGGCCGTGATCGTATGGTAGTTGGATTTACAACTACCTATGTAATAGGTGCCTATCATCGCTGATGTTGTGAGTTCGATTCTCGACCAGTGCGAGGTGTACAACATTATGTGATAAAAATGTGTCAGTGACTTACGACAGGTAGGTGGTTTTCTCCGGGTCCCCCGGTTTATCCACCAATAGAACTGACCGCCAAGATATAACTGAAATATTGTTGGAAGTGGCGATAAACACCTTCATACAAACAAACAAATAAACGTTTTATGTATATTTCCACACGGATCTATGTGTATGCCTGTGATCCTGGCTAAAGATATACTGTCACTGTCAAGAATTAAAGTATACACTGTTTTTGTTATCAATTTTATCATTTGCGAAAGAGAAGCTTTTTGTTGATTTTAGTAATATTTACGGTGTATAAGTTTGTGAATATTTAGATACCATGTAACAATTTTCAGATAAGGAGTATCGTAAATTATACACGTTGACAAAAATTAAATTTTCTGAAAATCAAAACGACTGATCATAAATAGATTATAAAAAGAAAGTTTAATCATTAATGGTTAACATTTCCACGAATACAAAAACCAACCATCTTGGATCTCAAACATTTAGCACAAACGTACCATGCCAGGTTTATATGTCTGCACAAAATAAGGCGGGAGTATCCATGTCACCTTGCATGTATGTAGGCATGTAGCACATACCAATTAAATATACTTTCGCGTGCTACATTAGATACATAATTTTGATAACGTTTATTTAGTTAATTTGATTTGATTTATTGTGATTAACGCCACTTTCAGTAATATTTCAGCTATATCATGGCGATCAGTTTTAGTGGTGGAGGAAGCAGAAGTACCCGGAGAGAACCACCGACCATGGGCTAGCAACTGGTAAACTTTATCACTTGAGACTGTGAGTCCAGTGGACCCTTTTTGTAATTTACAAAGCCGGGCGTGAACCCAGTTGCTAGATAATCAAACTATCTAACTCATTGAGCGATGCGGGGCTCCCGTGTATTTGGTCAATAGTGAATATGCGGCATATTTAAAAAAGACTCAATAATTTGAAAGCGCGCGTTTATTCAACTTAGGACAAGAACAATCACTGAATATAAATGTACACGTATTATCTGGTGAACATTAAAAGATGGAAGATGGTTGCTTAGTGAAATCAGAAAAGATGTGTATTTAAAAAAAAAATTTAGCGTAATTTATCGTTCAATAATCGCCTAGATCTGTCAAACATAAATTTTAAAATGACAAAGAATAATAAAAATATTAAAATGACAAAAAATAATTTAAAAAAAATCGAAAACAATAAGCCCATACTGAACGGTAGTCAAATAAGAGCAGTTTGAAGATACCAAAATGGTTATCAGACGCCGTAAATCGAAGACGAACAAACAATACTATAGCCAGAAGAAAAATGGCAAAAGGATAAACAACGATCTACAAAACAGTTACACAGAAAACTAAAGATCTACACTCATAATTCAATACTGCAAGAGAGAGAGAGAGAGAGAGAGAGAGAGAGAGAGAGAGAGATTCAACTTAGGACAAGAAAGTTCACTGAAACTAACTATACACGTATTGTCTGGTGAACATTAAAAGACGGAGGGTGGTTGTTTAGTGTATTCAGAAAATATGTGTCTTTCTGCAGTAATATTTAAAAACATGTTAGTGTAATTTTTCGTTCAATAATCACCTAGATCTGTCAAACATAAACAGTAAAATGGCACAAAATAACAAAAAGATGCGCAAATAATAAGCCTATAAAGCACGGTAGTCAAAACTTATTTGTTAATAAGAACAGTTTGAAAGATACCAAAATGGTTATCAGACGTCGTCAACATTGGCAACCCTGTATTATCTGTTTCTATAACTATTTTGCAGTTGACAATTGTATCACGACTTACCACCGGATTTTTAACAAAGTAACACGAGGGGTGCCTTTGCAGAGCAGAAACTGCTGACCTTTTCGGGAAACCTATATTCACCCGCGCTTTTTTTGTTCGGTTCGTGTTTCTCAATTTGTAGCTTGCTGTGTAGTGTTTTATAGATAAATGTGTTTCCATTTTTTTCCATTGTGCTATATGTTCTTCAATTTACAAAAGAAAAAGTATGCCTTCTACTTGCATTTTTGATGGTTTGACCAATAACGGTATATTGGAATATTCCATGGAGTTTATGTCTACTACTGAAGAGTCATTGCATTGTTCCAGTCATATCAGCATAATTTCACGACCAAAACAATTATTATATGACTTGCTATTCAGATAATAATATTCTATGTCAAGGGTAAAAGGTCACCCACCCATGAACTTTGACATTGAGATTTTCTCTATGAAAACAGTCATGACGTTGGTTGGCGAAGACCCAGGTCTTCACAACTTTTTCGTGTTCGTGAATATCACTTTGAAAGAAAAAAGGTTCTGTAAGCTTACCTAAGTTTGGAATGCCTTATGACTGATCGATACTTGAAGTGAAATATCTGTGTATCTTCAAACTCTTCTTTTCACGATATGTCGCGAATGTAAAGAGAGAGATGGAGAGAGAGGAAAAACAATAATCAGATGAAATACAACGTTAAAATCTAAATATGATGTATTGTCTGAATGTATTCCAAACTAATACACAATTGTTCTTTGTAACATAAATTCTGAAAAGAATGGAGATACAAATAATGTACTATTGAGGTCATGCTAAATTCTGATTTTATTATTTATTTTTCCATATACATTTGTACATTATGTAGAATATCACATGCGTGATAAAGTTTGTGTGACTTGCGACAGGTCGATGGTTTTCTCTAGGTACTCCGGCTTCCTCCACCAATAAAACTGACCGCCATAGCTGCAATATTGTTGAAATTGGCGTTACATACCATTAAAGAAACAAACATTCATGTTCTTGCATGTATACCTGTTTCATATTTAAGATATAGAATTGTGTTTACATATAAGTTATACTAAGTAATTATGGCATTGTTCATTTTTAGATTATCACAACTGCAATTTGCATAGACGTCTGCATAAAAAGAAACAAACTAAATATTTCAGGCTGAAAGCTTTCTCGTCATACATCGTCTATTTGTTTTTCAAAACAATACACTGACTTTCCATCGTTATTAAGAACAAATAATTCGTGACTCTTGATATCAATATCGATGTAAAGTGGCTTTATGCTCTGATAGGGTTTACTAAATATTGTGTTGTACTCATTGGACGGTGCAGGGCATGTCGGGAAGATCCCATCTTGAGTAGCAATAAATATATTTCCATTTCGGTCACTTGTCACACATTTAGCACCGTGAGTAGTATATGGGTACAGTTCAAGTCACATTTGTGGAGG
>MJUT01004939.1:0-16098 GCA_002080005.1 Gigantidas platifrons
AAGAAATTAAAGCGAGATTATCTTTCTAAATCGGCAGATACAATGTACGATGAAAATAAAAAGTTTCAAACATATTGATTAGAATATTGGGTTTATTGCCATTAGCTTTGACTCAAATCTAATTTCTAATGATCCATTATTTTTCAAGAAGTGGAGCCACTGGCCAATTTTACCCAGATCCTAGAATGAACTCTTCACAACATGACCCTGGATATCCAGATCCTGGCTTGAGACAGGCACACAATGTAGCAGAATTAAACCGATTAATGGGATCACAACCCTCCCCTCTTGAAAACTGTTTGTTTCCCTTGATATTGTTTTTCTTAATTCTACTCAAATATGGATAAAGAAAAATGTTTCCTGTCTGGCAAAAAATATCAATTTTTAGCTCACCTTCAGTCTTGCCAAAGCCAATGTGAGCTTTTGCCATCACTTGGCGTCCGTCGTCTGTTAGCTTTTCACATTTTAATCTTCTCCTCTGAAACCCCTTGGCCAAATGAACTGAAACTTGGTAGGAAGCATCTATGGAAGGTCCTTTATAGCAGACTTTTTGAAAAACAATTTCCATATGCAGGAAATAGGTCCTGCACCCAATAATTTTCTGCAGGACCTACTGAAATTGTGCAGGACCTGAATTTTCCACTGACAAAAAAGTTTTGAAGAAGTGAAGATTTTGAGGTTATTTTTTAGGACCGGAATTTACAAAATTCTAAAATTTAAACGGAATCGGTGACTAGATGGGAACAATAAAAACCCGACCCGCCATGTTTTCAAATAGAAACACACAAAATGGTCGCGTTGATTCATCACAGCCAGTTTAATTTTTGTAGAATTACCATGGAAACAGTTGCATGTTTAAGAAGTAAATGTCATTTGAAGCATAATCTAATTCCGAGTTGACCATGATCGTTCCGGCATACCAGTTGCATTTCTGATTTCCGGTGCAAAACAAAATACATAAACACAAAATTTCGTCGGACACCCGGACTGGCATACTTGGCAGTATTGCCGGTCCTTGTGATTTTCTGCCCGACGAATTTCAAAAAGTCTATTATAGAGATTGCTCATTTTCTCCCGATCCATATTTACAAACCTGGCTTCCACAGGCAATTCTTGTTTCTGATTGGCCAATTTTAAAAAAATCTTCTCCTCTGAAACCGCTTGATCAAATGAACCGAAACTTGGTAGGAAGCATCTATGGAAGGTCTTCTGTAAAGATTCTTATTTCATCCCGATCCATTAACAAACATGGTCGCCACAGGCTACTCTTGAAGACTCTTGTTTCTGATTGGCTCAATTTTAAAATTCTTCTCTGAAACCGCTTGGCCAAATAAACCGAAACTTGGTAGGAAGCATCTATGATCAGTCCTCTATAAAGATTGCTCATTTTCTCCCGATCCATATTTACAAACCTGGCTTCCGCAGGCAATTCTTGTTTCTGATTGGCCAATTTTAAAAAAAATCTTCTCCTCTGAAACCGCTTGATCAAATGAACCGAAACTTGGTAGGAAGCATCTATGGAAGGTCTTCTGTAAAGAATCTTATTTCATCCCGATCCATTAACAAACATGGTCGCCACAGGCGACTCTTGAAGACTCTTGTTTCTGATTGGCTGAATTTTAAAATTCTTCTCTGAAATCGCTTCGCCAAATAAACCGAAACTTGGTAGGAAGCATCTATGATCAGTCCTCTATAAAGATTGCTCATTTCGTCCCGATCCATTAACAAACATGGCCACCACAGGCAATTCTTGTTTCTGATTGGTTGATTTCTAAAAATCTTCTCCTCTGAAACCGCTTGGCCAAATGATCAGAAACTTGGTATGAAGCATCTATGTGAGGTCCTCTATGATAATTGCTCATTTCGTCCTGATTCATTAACAAATATGGCAGCCACAGGTAATTCTTGTTTCTAATTGGTTGATTTCTAAATATCTTTTCCTCTGAAACAGCTTTGCCAAATGGACTGAAACGTGGTAGGAAGAATCTATGGAAGGTTCTCTTTGAAGATTGCTAATTTTGTCCAGATCCATTAGCAAACATAGCCGCCACAGGCAATTCTTGTTTCTGATTAGTCGATTTCTAAAAATCTTCTACTCTGAAACAGCTTGGTCAAATGAACTGAAACGTAGTAGAAAGCATTTATGGAAGGTCCTCTATGGAATTGGCTCATTCCGTTTTGATCCGTTAACAAACATGGCCGTCATAGGCAATTCTTGTTTCTTATTTGGTCGATTTCTAAAACAGCTTTTCCTCTTGGCCAAATGATATGAAACTTGGTAAGAAGCATCTATAGAAGGTTCTCTTTAGAGATTGCTCATTTCGTTTTGATCCATTAACAAACATGGCTGCCACAGGCAATTCTTGTTTTAGATTGGTAGATTTCTAAAAATCGTCTTCTCTGGAACTGCTTTGCCAAAATGAACCGAAATTTGGTGGGAATCACCTATGGAAGGTTCTGTATTAAGTTTCCTTAAAGCAGAATGAAAGGTGAGCGACACAGGCTCAGCCCACTGAGCCTCTAGTTTAAAATCTTCTCCTCAGAAACCGCTTGGCCAAATGAACGGCAACTTGATAGGAAGTATCTATGGGCGGCCCTCTATAAAGAGTGCTCATTTCGCCTCGATCCATGTACAAACATGGTTGCCACAGGCAATTCTTGTTTCTGAATGGTCGATTTCTAAACATTTTCTCCTCTGAAACCACATGGCCAAATGATTCGAAACTTGGTAGGGAACATCTATGGAAGGTACTCCATATCAGACTTCATTGTTAGCATACATTCATTGCGTCAGTTTTGCAAACACTTCTGTACAGTTAAATGGGTTTTGTGTGAACGGTATCCTTGCCCAGAATTTTAACTGTACAGAAGTGTTTGCAAAACTGACGGTTTTCCACGCAATGAATGTATGCTAACAATGAAGTCTGATATGTGGGCCCTTCGGTGAACTACTTGGTTTTGTTAGTTTTCCTTTTTTTAAATTGTACAACTGCATAAACCTACCTCGAGGCGATGTTCAAGTATCCGTGCGTGTGACGTAGCAAACCGCCCGTGAGACTGAAGGAAGAATTTCATTACAACAGTGTATGCAGAGTCAATTTATAGCATATAGATTTAATTTGCCACTACAGCTGTATATATCTGGAAAAATTGTAAAAAAGTTTAATGGTATTTCATGCCCTGGAGGATATTCCTTTTGAAAGGTTTTGTTCATACTGTAAGCATTTTATGTTTTATATTATAATTTTGTCATCTTATATTTTTTTCTTCAGAAGCAGCCACCACCACCTTATCAGTAAAGATGTTTAACACGATGAGACTTGAAGCGTTATCATCCATCAACATACAATTTACATATATAAATGAGGAATTCAGACACATTTGGCTAAAATGTAACCAAGGACTAATCACAGAAGTTCAGGCTTTTCGTCATAATCAAGACTCATGGAGTTATTGTGTAATATGTTGCACCCGATCTTCTCAAAGAGCTAGAGAGATTAACATGAAATAATATCAGGATGAATTTGTCAATCATTCCAATGTTTATCCTTGTTACAATTAGATGTTTACAAGAGATATAAATTGTCATTCCTTGAATGTTGTTTCTTTTGCCTTATCAGATTATGTTGTAAGATAATGATAATATGTAACTAACTGGCACGTTCATGTAATAACGTGGTCATGAATGTCAATACATTTACAACACATGAGCTGGCGCATGTGCATAACACAATGATGTTTTAATGTATAAAGGACTACTTTATTTATAACTTGAACATGAAGATTAATTATTTTGATGTTTATATATAAGAATTTATTGCATATGACTGCACATAAAGCTTTAGTAATGTCACTGTAAGGTTTGCTCACTTATATGTGCATAAATTACTATATTTATTTTGCAGGGTGAAATAAAATTAATGTTTTATATAATATCACTACTAATATTATCATTTTTGTTCAACTTAGTTAGAAATCTCTGTATTTCAACAACATACATACAGAGTAAGCTTTTTTATTTTATCATGCAAGTTAATCAAAATGTATATTGTTGTATTTGTTTGTTTTTTTAATGCCTTGAGATAATATAGTTTGAAAGACATGCCAAGATAAAAAATTAGTAAAGCAAACAAAATCTAATGTCAGATTTAAATCTCATATAATATTGCTAAAGTTATCATTAAACACCAACCAATCAAGCAATCAATCTATCTTTTATTCATAAGAATCATGCTTAATAATTATCAGAATAAAGGCAAAGCATCATTATAAGAACAAATTTTAATAATAAAAGTTAAAAATAAATTCTTATATTTGGGATGTATAATTCAAATAAAGTTGATTCCACTGAGAGGGCATACAAGGAGAATATTCTCAGAGTTAAACTTCTCAAGCAATCGTAGCTACTCGGCCATTCTCGCTACCCTGCAAATAACTTCGTAAGTAGATAGTAGAAATTCTTCTTAGATTGTTTGCCGGAAGTTAATTATATATAAGCCGCACAAAAATATAGTCCACGAAAATCCAATATGGAAGACATACTAAGTATGTTTAAATATTTTAAAATACTTATAGCGACAGTCTTTGTAAGTATTTCTTGTTTATCACAGTCTTCACACATCCAAAGCCCGAACTTTTCAATGGAAGAAAATAAGGATACAATGACGACTTTGATGTTAAAAGGTTAAAGGTGATGCGATCACCGAAAGTATTTTCAGAGTCCATGCCACCAAGAATTACTATAGAGTTATTTTTCAATACTGCCCCAAAACTATACCTATCAAATCCGGATAGTTTCCCTGCTATTTCGGTTGTACCATCTGCGAAAAATATAATTATGTCTCCATCTGGGCAAACAAGATATATTTTGTGGTCATGTGATATTGCTGAAGACAATCTACAATAAACAGGAAGTTCGCAAACTATTGTACATGTTTTTAGCCTTGTATCAAAACACTGCACAACTTTCGTATCAAAATCGGCGCTTGTTACTCCTCCGAATAAATATATTTTCTCTCGATCAACTGCTGCAGATGCAGATCTGACAGGCACTGCCAGGTAACCAGCATCTTCCCAGCTTCCGGTGGTTATTCCATACTGTTCGATACTCATCAATGTACGAAATTCGTCGTCATTGTCATCGTATCCACCAAGAACATAAACCGATTCTCCTACCGCAACCATCGCATGACGACGTCTCCCAAGCAACATCCGATCACAATGAACCCATTTGTTTTGCGTACTTATGTAACATAACATCGAATTCATTTTTGTACTGCCACCTGAAATATATATTGCGTTTCCATATGCACAAGTGGCAAATTCTACTCCTGGATCGTATGGCATTGAAGTTAAGGAAAACCACTTGTTTTGCCTGTCACTGTAGCACCAAACATGTTGCGCTGTCTTCGAATCCTCGTCACTTCCACCAGCACAAACAATAACTTCTTCAAAGTCACCAAAATTTCTAAAACTCATTCGTGGTGATACGAACTCCTGTCGTCTTGCTGGTAAAAGATGGTATCGCTTCGCTTCTTCCAAAAGATCTCGACACGATGGATTATCTTTAATAAGTCTATCATGTTCAAGAACAGAGAGAATATATACTGGTTGCATGAGAGGTAATCGCACTATTTCAAAGATACGTTGAACGTCTTTTTCTCTTTTGTCAACATCAGACTGTATCCATCTCATTACAGCTTCACATACTAATTCCTCATTCTTAACATTTAAGTTATTATTATCAATAATCTGTAATAGTTCATCACAATCAATTGCAAGAAAATCATCATTTTTACTAATTGGTTCAAAATAATGCAATATAAATTGAAACGCTCTTTCTGCGAGAGAAGAACACCCATGACCTTGGGCTAGTTTCCAGGCACCAATAGAATTCTCAGAATCGAGTTTTTCTATCATGTATTCTTCACACCTATCTTGAAGGCATTTTATCTGTAACATTACTGATGCCTGTAATAAAGAATCAACATTTTCCGTATCTATAACATCCTGTCCACCGTAAATAAATTTTAGGATTTTCTCAAAAGATTCACTTTCTACATTTTGAAGATGAACGACACCGTCCTGACATTCTCTCATACCTGATACGAACATTGCACTAAAATAGGGTGACATTATTGACAAAACTATCCGATGACAGTTAAACGTCGTTTTGTCAACAATAATCTTAATATCGGTAAATTCTTGGCTGTTCAAAAACTGGGCGAGACCATAGCACATTTCCTTGTGATATCGAACACTCCAAGCCTCACAAGTGTCGTCTGTCCATCTTATTCTTTCGTCACCATTCATTATAGGAATCTACAACAAAATGAAGAGAAAGAAAATATAATATGTTTGTTTTATCACGACTATACAAGGTGGTACATAGTACGAATCAGGCTCTCGCGAAAGTCTGGTGCACATTACGAATCAGACTGTCACAACAATGTGGAGCACAGTACGAACGGGACTATTAGTACACAGTACAAAATGGACGGCATCACGAACAAAGTACGAACGGGACAGTATTAGTATACAATATGAAATGGACTGCATCAAGAATTCACAAGGAGGTACACCGTACAAATCGGGCTGTAGCTTGCAGTGTCATGATACTTTTTTTTTGCATCCATGCAACTACATACATGTACACACCGTATTACCGACTCGAATCAAATTTGTTGAAACCCGCTGGATACGATAGAAATCCGTCCGGGTCAAAAGCCACTTGCAAGTTAAGAAGCGTTTTTTCGTTATAATATTACCCTTTTTGAATGAAACAAATGTTGTATTTGCAGATAAAAGGTAGTACTTCATGTATATTATAGAAATCGATCCCAGCTTTCACTTTACATTGTTTTAAAGTTCGTTATTAGACGAAAAAATGCCTTTGTGATTTTTCCCAGTATTTATTATCTTTCTGAAGCTGTATTTTTATGGAACGAGGGTACGAATTAAAAGATCAAATATCTAACTATGATATGTAACATACTTATCGTGATATGTGAAATAATTTTCATTTGAACACGCTTAATTTTGAGGTACCTGTCTCAGACGATGATACATCACAAACCGTCGATGGATACGATAAAGTAGTCTTTTATCTACAGATGATACGATAAAAACCCATAATTCTAATGCTATTAGTAAGAGTATTTAAGGCTGAATTGTCATGTGATGTAACAATACGACGTTTTTCAATAAACAATAGCACACAAACTTCAGAAAGTATTCCAAATAATTCCTGGGTTTTTTAACATAAAGTCTAAAGTAAAATTATCAAAAGAATATGTGGTCAAAAGTCTCCGGAAACATTTGTTGGCTCTGTGGAAAGAAAAGATGAATAACGGCTCTGATGGGAAACTTCAAACATATACAAAAGTGAAAGCTAGCTTCGGTTGTGAAAAATATTTGAAATTGATAAGGAACTTTCAGCTCAGGAGAAGTATATGTAAATTTAGAGTTTCCTCTCATCATTTGCAGATAGAATTGGGCAGGTACCAGGGTATCCCCGAGGTAAACGGACAGAAAGTCACAGGACAAAAAGTCACAAATCATTATTTTAATACACATAGGACAAAAAGTCACAAATTTCAATTTTAAATATAGGACAAAGTTTGCTTGTATGTTCATGACATTTCTTTTCCCACATTAAATTCTACAGCAGATAGTTAAATTGATACATTTGATAGTGATAAGATCTTGATGCAACCTGTTTTGCTGAGGTTAAAACTATGTGGTGACCTCTGGATGTGTATTCCATCATTGCTTTTAGTAATATACTGGAATATTCATGGCATTTTGTCAGTGGTGAGGTGTACTCGATACAACATTATGTGATAAAGTTTGTTAGTGTTGAGGTGTACTCGATACAACATTATGTGATAAAGTTTGTCAGTGGCCAGATGTACTCGATACAACATTATGTGATACATTTCCCAATATCCGTTCATTCCCCATTTTGAAATCTTATTGATGATAAAAATGAAACATAACGCAAAGATATATTATACAATTTATATAGTACCATATAAGACATTTCATGTGATACATAATATAACAAAACAATATTCAACAAAATAAATAATCAATAACATCTACACAGTCATTTCTGCACTTTTTCAATGTTCATTAGTCTCTTTAGCTGGAAATGTCTAACTCTGCAGCAGGGGCTGTAGTGTGTCTGCTTAAGCGGATATTACAAGCGATGCCATGCAGGAATTCTGGAACAGTCTTTCTACCGGACACTCGGTCGTGACATAGATTCTAGATTCTCTTCTGAAGAAGCACTAATATCTGTGACACTCTCTTGGCGGGTTGAGTTCCGAGGCTGTCTTGTTGCACAATTGTAGTAACGATTGACTGCTCACGCTGAAACCACTTGATGACAGTCCAAATACTAGGATGTGAAGATCCAACCAGTGTATGAAACTTGTTATTCCACCCCTCGCAAACGTTGTTGGCTCTTGGGTTACCCTCCATTGTAGCATTGTGGACGTCTGATGGATCTCTTGCAGTTCTCTTCAGCAGGAAGCATAGACTTTACTGCATTTGATGTAGTTGAAACACATTCAGCAAAAATCTGGCTAGGTGCATTGTACATGTATGTTGACAGAGCTTTCTCTTTCATGTTGTTGCAGAGTCTGGTTAGGTTGACAGATGATTCCTCTGGTGAGTGGTTGTGTGGTTGACCTGGTACTGGATTGTTGTGCTGCAAATCAGTAGAAAGGCTGCCTCTGCATCCCCGACTGGACTTCATGGTACATTTCCACCACTGCTTGGTCTTGCGTAGAGCATATCTGGTATACATGTAACCTTCAAAGCAAAGCTTTGAACCCCCTTTGTTTCTCTTTAGGACCTCCATTTGGAACTGATGAACAATTTTCAAAGCCGAGCCTTAAATACAAATTCTGCAAAACAAAACAACAGGTGGTACCTATTTGCTCACAAAAGCCATACTGCAGACAGCACCAGGAAATAAGATCAGAAATTGAAAGGAAAAAATTTAGAACTCTCCTCTGTATTTCCCCCCTAATTAGAAACCCTTAACTGTTGTCAAAACTATTAATTAGATATGCATCCTGCTTGTTTATTCAGAAATCAAGTTGTTGTTTTAAAAGGAATATTTTAATGATTGTAAATATACACGTACTTCCTTTAAAGACACAACACACATATGTAACAATTTTATTGGTTAAAAAAAGCTCACACAAGTAGAAAGGTTAATCTTTCAACTTCATCCAAAAACAAAAACAAAAATATCTTTGAAAAAATCTCCAAAAACATTTCAAAATAATAAAAATAAAATTAAAAAAAATTGATATAAAAAATAAAATGCTGTGAAAAATACCTCTGGAAAAACACTTAAAAAAATATTACTGGAATTAAACAATATTTAATATTTAGGTTGATTTTTTTTAATCAAACGTTTTTTTTTAATTGAAAATGAACAAATAATGAAAATTGACAATTGTGACTTTTTGTCCTATTTTTTTTTACAATATTTGAGGTTGTGACTTTTTGTCCTGTGACTTTTTGTCCTGTGACTTTCTGTCCTATATTCTCACTCGACACCAAAGGCTCTGTCAACAGTGCAGTTCAGGAGAAGTTGAAGATGAACTACATTTTCTTTTCAACTGTTCTAAATATGAACCAGACAGAAAAGAATTGGTCCATATAATATTGATTTCATGTCCAAATTTTAATAGCTTAAATGGTATAAAGAAATTAGAATGGATTTGTAATTGTAAAAACACTGCATATAGATTTTTATTTTATTTTATTATTATTTTTTCCCCCTTGATGTCTTGGTTCTCTGCCTCAGACACGAGGTGGTATGTCACAGCTATATATGCTGGACATCTCCAGAAGCACTGTCCCTTGGTGTCTGTGGTTGAGTAGCAATACATGTATATATCTATATATTATTTAACCTTGGAGTTCTGTTGGGGGCACGAGGTGGAATGTTCAATGGAACATATCCATAAGCACCGTCCCTTGGTGGCCCTTGCGGATATCCAATGTTTCATCCATAAGTCCAAATATACTATCCACTTAGTACAAACTAAGATATGCAGAACAAGGATTACATTTTTTCAATATCATATGTGTAATATCGTTTCTTTGAATTTCCTGGATTTCACTTTGAAAGAGATCAGGTGCAATAGTATACACCTATTTACTGGCTATGAGGACAATAGCAAGTTTATTGTCCCCCGAGACAGGGAAATAGTTGGCGTCAAGGGGGACAATAAACTTGCTATTGACCGAATAGCCAGTAAATAAGTGTTTTATTATACCAAAGGCAATCTAGGAAATCTGAGAAAATATGGCTATTAAAAAGACACAAATAGAAGTTCTTAATAGTAATATTAAGAAAAAATATCAACAATAATATGTTTTTTTAAATTGCCAGTAAATAGTTCAGCGGTAGTCAATAGTCTTGAAAACTACTGACAGGTCAGTAGTCTCATTGTTAAAAATGTGAAACAATGGCATTTTTATTTCTTTAAAAAAGCTTTAAGAAAGTATATACTGAGGTATAATAATAACAAATATGCTGTATCACTACTGAGTATAATCTCAATTATATAGAAATATACTAACTGAAGTAAAGACGGATATATACGGCCATTCTCAGTAAGCATGCGTATTTCCCTCCAGACAAGTCAGCATAAGTATTGCTTACCTCAAAACTAAAGCAAATTGTTATAGATGGATAAGCATGTATTTTATAATGATTGCTCAGTTTCGTTTAAACAACGACTTGGTTCCTTAGAGGCACAGACAATGCCTCAGAGAGATGTTTTATAGTGGAATGTTATTAGGCTAAAAACCCGACCCAAGTTCATAACCAGTTGTGCCCCGACAGTATGCCGAAAGCTGGTTTCTTGAGTTTTCTTACTTTTTGTTTCAAGAAAGACGGGCAGTGGTCGTATCTTCCGTTGGGAAAGGACGTATCATTACATTTGTGTATGACGGGTTGTGATGTATCATCGTCTGAGACAGGTACCTCAAAATTAAGCGTTTTCAAATGAAAATTATTTCACATATCACTATAAGTATCTTACGTATCATAGCTAGATATTTGATCTTTTAATTCGTACACTCGTTCCATAAAAATACAGCTTCAGAAAGATATAAATTGCTGGGAAAAATCACAAAGGCATTTTTTCGTCTAACAACGAACTTTAAAACAATGTAAAGTGAAAGCTGGGATCGATTTCTATAATATATGTGAAATATTACCTTTTATCTGCAAATACAACATTTGTTTCATTCAAAAAGGGTAATATTATAACGAAAAAAACGCTTCTTAACTTGCAAGTGGCTTTTGACCCGTACGGGTTTTTATCGTATCCGGCGGGTTTCAACAAAAATGATTCGAGTCGGTAATACGGTGCGATGTAGACTGACCAAGAAAAAAACCACACTGAATTCGTGCTACAATGTTCAATTTTCAATTTCTTGACAGTATTTGACATCAAATTTACAAAAAGTCCAAGAATTCCAAATTTAAAGCGGAAAGTCGATATATCATCAAATTTTAACGGGGTGTTCCATTAGTTTAAGTTGGAACTATTTTTAGACGTTATATTCATGGAAAATGCTGAGATGTGACATAAATGTCCACGAGAAAACAATCTACTGTAATGTATCGTGGCTACTCACGGGTGTACGGGACAAACGAGTATTTTGAAAATGGGAGAGGGGGCACAACATATATTTTACCTCCAAATATAGGGGACAACATATTTTAGTTATCTCAAAAGTTTGGGGGCCCCCAGTTCTTGCTGCATAAAAATAGTGCCTGTCAAGTACATTTTGTATATTTGTCTCAACTAGAAGTTACGTAAAGCCAATAACTACATGTATTCACTAAGTATTAAAATTGGCTCTGCATTATGACTCAATATATGGTTTCAATTTTTGAAACCTATTGATATAGGGGGGGAAATTGCCTATATGCTATAGCTTTAGATATTTTGTTCAAGTCAACGTTTTGTCATATATTAAAAACCTATTAGGGCTGTTTAAAAAAAATGACCCCAAAGTGTGACATAGGTGACCAAAATTAAAGTAATTGGAAATTTATGTCCTATTGAATTTTAAGGACCCACATAAGTCCAAGTTTACTAATTTATCATCGGTTTGTGAAAGAAATTAAGAAAAAAAAAATTTGCAACATTTTATTAATGGCTTTTGATCTATATTTTTGTAACACTAACAATATTTCTCAACAAAATTACAACAGAAGTAATTCTAAAAATTATTGTACATTATTAATTTATTGATACAACCAAATTCAAAAATTAATTTTCGATCATTTTTAACCAATATTTTTAATTTAGAGATAAAATTTAATGTATTTTCACCATTTTTTAAAGTAATTTTTTGGTTTCTCATTACAAAAGTTTCTGTTTCTCTTAAAAAAAGGTCCACACTGATATGAAAAGTACATTTGAAGACACATACACAATACTAATTCATTCACTGAAAATTTCATAGAAATTGCTTTATCCATTTTTGGGTTATTGACAAATGACAATTGAAAAACACATGTATTTTTACCTAATTTTGTTACACTCCTGACATATTTTTTTTATATATCAACTAAAGTGAATATTTCAACAGAAATAGGTGTTGAAATTGGAGTCCAATGAATAAAACAGGCCATCAGCATATAATTTAACAATTATCTATTAGAGAAATATTAATTTGCTTGATATTAAGACCTAAAGTTGACCGCAAGCAGCTGATACTTGAAAAATACATTCTACTAAATTTATTTACTTCTCACTTACTTTCTTATTACATCAGAAAAGTTCACATTTGTTTTATTTATTCACATTGTTTTAATATTTTGTTTGGTGGTAAGTACAAAAATAGGTCAGGAGTGTAACAAATGTTCAACTCAATGGAGACTTGTAGTTTTTGATGCTGAAGAAGGAAGGACTCATCCTAACTTTCCTCTGTCTGTTTTAATTTTGATGATATGACATGAGATTGGTAATTTTAGAGCTATGGTGACTGGTCTATTGACAAGAATGACGGTATTGGCGGTCATATTTGTCGACTGATCAAAATCACAGCAAAAGTTTTGAACTAGATACCATATAAAGGAACATCCACACCAATTTTGGTTCCAATCTTCCCATTGGATTCAGAGGACGTGACTTAAAAAAGAATTACTACGACGGATGCCAAATGATGGAAATAGCTAAAAAGTAGGATTTGTGTCAGGAGTGTAACATTTTATGTTGATAGTTAAATATATAGCTATTTTCCAATGAATGAAACAATTATTCACAAAACATTTAATATTTTAATTACCAATATTTATATCCTTCATTTCTGCTTTGTGAAAACTAGAATGTCTTAATCATTTTTGAAAAACTCTTTGAAGTGGTTATGATTATATAGATTATTTTTCAATCAGCAGCTTAAATAAATTATAACAAGGAGATAGAATGCTACAAATATAATAGAATTGCATTACAATACCTCAGCAAGACACAGATGGTCAGTTTCAGTCAACCATATTTTCTAAATCTGACTAAAAAGTAAGTTCAATAGTGCTTGTATTTAATTGGATAAAAGCGTTACACTCCTGACATAGATGTTTTGGCCACACAAAAGAACTGGCGGTCATCAGATCATTATGCTTGTCACTCATGATCTTTGACAGGACTGTTGACTAAATTAAAACACAAAGTATTATAATTAATAAGATTGTGTTAAAATTATGACCTTGTAAATTTAAATGTTACACTCCTGACATATTCCACAGGTGTTCGTCTATTGAACATAGGATTGATGCAAAAGCTCACAGAGACATGTTGATGCTTCTGGTTTCAGCTATGATACTTAAAGAGACAATTAACCATTGTCAGTTGTTGAGAAGTATGCTACATACCTAAATAATTTCACTTTTAGACAACACAAACAGTTTTATTGACCTTTATTTTTTTTATACCTGGTAATTTTACCTATCAGGTCCTGTCTTCAAAATTACAAAAAAAATGCATAAATTATACATGAAATTTTACCTAAAATATCAAAGTTTTCCATAAGATATATTTTTCTACTGTACAATTATTTGTTTTCTAATTACACAACATAGCAGTACATGCATCTTTGTAAATGTCACACTAAAAGTGTTACACTCCTGACATTTTTTGATACATTTTTGGACGCTATTTTTTAGTGGTAGCAGATAATGCCGTGAAATTTTGCAGCAAGGTTCTATGTACCAAAGTACATATTCTGATACAAAAAGATCCAATTTAAATCATCACATATTAGAATGGTCAATGATAAAAGAAATGGGGTCATTTTTTTTTAAACAGCCCATTACTGAATACAAAAGGGGTCTTTCAAATATAAACAACAGTCTATAAAAAGCTGCATTTGGACACTATGTTATGAAAGCAACAGACATTGGACACTCTGAATAGTCTGATGCATCACAAAATTATGTGAAAAATGGGAACATAATTTATCTTGCCATCGCTATTTTATGAAAATATTATTTGATTTGATTTGATTTTATGAAAATATAGATATTTTGCTTTGCAAAAACTCTCAAGGATGTTTTAATTAAAGACTTCTATTTTTTACTTATGATGTCACACTTTATGTCCCAATAATATACTGAATTTCTCCACATCTACATTTTGTCCAATCAAATTAATATTAGATGCTCGTTGAATCTTTTGTTAGATAAAAACAAAGGCAACAACATGTGACGACTAAATCCATCATCATTCGGAAAGATGGGAAACGGGAGTGTGTTAACGCCATGCGAAATAAGTACGGATCGTATGACACAGTATTGTGATCAAAAGGGTCTTGAGACTTGACACTTTGTTTACATTGTTTACACACAGTACATTGAGATCGTAAGCGAATGTTCTCGTTATCAGTGTCATAGATTATGTCATATGTATTACACATGGTCTTGTGTAATTATAAATATAAAACAATGTGACGACTGCTGTTGAAACAATTTACCTTTCTTATGAATCAGCAATAGATAACGGGAGGTAACTCGATAACTCTTAATGTCATGTGATCATCATATGACATACGCTTTTAATAATATCCGGGTGAACAGAAAACGAAATGGACGGCCTTAATATTTTGATAGTGTTCATTTTTACTATTTTTTCACAGCTTGTTCAGGTATTATAGTAAAGTTATATCAACAGGTGTATCAACCAATTGATAATTGTTTTATATATAGTAGTAATTTGGAATGACGTGTTAACTTAAGGTTAATCACTCAGTGATTGGGATTAGGGGCCATGTACCATTTATTACATTCCATCTGAAAATGTCCCATTGAAATCAGAAATATTTACAAAGAATGTTAAGGAATGGCCCATTGAAATTCTGAACGTGAATGTCAATAGAAAATGTCCCATTATTTAAATTTTAATCCTAATCACGGTTTAATACCGTTGTTGAACTGGGAAATATAATTGTAACGATCATAACTTCCTGATTCGTACATGTACATGTACTTGATTCTTTATGTGATATCCTGTCACTGGCAGTTAATGTATGATTTGTGTAACAAATCACACATATTTCCTGTTAACCATAGAATTATTGAACCGTTGTGATATCAATTAAAGAGGTGGATTTATCTTATGTCTCCAAGTATACATGTATGTGTATCTCTGTTTACAGTTGCATGTACACTACTGTCACTAGTAAGTAACTTCAATTGAACATACTTATGAAAAGATAATTTAAACACTGGTGGTCAGCAATTCCACTAATATCAACAAATTGAGCTTTCACCTTTCACGGCCGTAGGCCGGGCCTGAATAAAGTGAGGCAAAGGGGGTCTGGGGGCAGAGGGTAAAGGGGGTCCGGGGGCAAAGCCCCCTGAAGATGATGCCTTTTTGTCATTTTTAGACTAAATTCTAAATTGAAAATGCCTTTTAAAAGTCAGAAATATAACTGATTAGGCCTAAATTAAAATATTGTTTGTTTCCCCTTTGCGACTGACTCGCCGAAATCAGCACGACTGAAAAAAATTTACAGCCCGTTCCGTGATTATTATTATATTTTTTTTTTTTTTTTTTT
>MJUT01004941.1:0-22725 GCA_002080005.1 Gigantidas platifrons
TTTCGTAATTGATTGAATGCTTAAAAACAAATATGAGACACAGATATCTAGAAAAGTACTTGTATAGCACTCGTTATGTCCAACATTTGCCAGCATCTGAGTTAATCCCGTTTTTCTATGGTGTCCATGCTCTTTCATCAGTTTTCCGTGTTTTTTTTATTATTTGCTTGTCTTTGTACTATGTCATAACCCAATGCTACCTTTGTCTGTGAATTGCCGTTTCGTGCTTGCCTCTAATGTTTACTTACAAATATATATTTAACATTATCCCATAGAATTACTTAGGGCATATATTCTTATGATTGAGCTATAAATTTGTACAAATAATATTAAATGATACTTACAGATATCTTAAGTTTGGTAGATTGTTGAAAGTGCTGTCCTGGATCACTGTTATGTCATTGTGATTTAGCTCGCTATAAACAGATAACACATATATTTAATTTATATTTTTATTAAAATATTGGCTTTCTAATATTTCTTAAATACACAGGAAATTGTTGAGTGTTGAAAGAGCTCAAATCACATAACTAGCCTTCTCTTGCACTCAGGGGCTCGCGAATATAAGCAGTTTCTCATAAGACACCTTCGGTCTTACATATATATAGTCAAGTCCAGTATACTATTGGCAGTGATTCAGGAAATTGTGATATGTAATACTATGTAAAAACCAAAGGACACCTAACACTGCTACAGGTTACAGTTCTTACATACTTTTTATATGATATTCAATAAGTTACTTACTTTAGTTTTTATAAAACATTAACAATAACATGCATTGGCATAATGTGGTTATTCATTTGTACAAAGCATGCTCAATGATACTCTCAGATAGTACAACCTTGGTAGATTTTTGAAAGCGTTGTCCTCTATCACTGATATGTCATTATTGTGTAGTTGTCTATGAATAGTCAATAAATGTATTTATTAAACTAGTGTAATAATATTAGCCGGAAACATAACCTACTGTTATAAACAACACTCGGGAACCAATGGTTTATAATTCCGAAACTGACGTTCCTGTACATGTATATATATTTGTCAGTTAACAAATAGTCATCAACGAATGTAGAAGTCCCTACGACAACTCCGTCCTGACTTTCAACAATTGTTAACTGAAGCGTGGATATTGATATAACTTTCAGGTATATCCGTTATAAAGGTTATATTATATTACACTATTGGCCTACTAATATGTCTTAAGCGATAACTATTTGATAATATTGAATTATTTGTTATATGTTTGCGTCATTGACAAATACTGTGAATAATTGGTTCATTGATATATTATATTTAGTTTGAATTATGACAAAACTGTGACAATTGTTTAGTTGCTTTGAATATCAAGCCAGATCTAATACACTTAATACAGACAGTTCAGAATGTTTAAAGCAATTTCTCTGGTTTTGAATTGGAATTAAAACATATAAAAATTTAACTAAAAATAAAAGGGGTTCTAATCATTTGGACCCTTTCATATTGTCATACACCAATTACTCAAAGGGATGATCTAGGTGATTATTGATGTTGATTGTTGTTTGTCATTTTGTAATTATTGTTCTGTCCTTTTTTCGATTTATGGATTCTGACCTCCTCTTTGGTATCTTCAAACTCTTCCTACATATCAAACGTAAGGATCTCCTCGCTCATGCAAAGGTGACCTTAGCCAGGTTTGACTACCCTGACTTGGCATAGGTGACCTGAGCCAGGTTTGACTACCCTGACATGGCATTTTGATTTTATTGATCCCAAGGATTTTAATTCTTTGATTTACAATCTTTTGACTTTGAGTGTACCCACTGATGCAGAAACGCTTATATGCTGTGTCTTCTTCTTTGATTGCTCGTTTTGTTGATATTGAAGAAATTGTTGGCAACAGTTTTACATTTCTATTCATTATCAACTTTCACCTAAAATCGCTGAATATATATAAACAATTCATTGAACATACACATTAATGTGTTGTAAGCTACACCATGGAATGAAGTAGGGAACTTGATACTTACAGATTATAAAGGTTAGGTAAATCGTTGAATGTGCTTGATTGGATTGATGTAATCTTATTGGAATACAAATTACTACAACATATAAAATACGTACTAAATACTATGAAAATATGAGACAAAATAAGTATAAGGAAAATCCGAAGACAAATCTTGGGGAACCATCTCTTTAGTCAAATAGTTTCGTTTTCAAACGACCCTCACTGTCAATTTTTCTGGATGTAGTTCAAGGTATGAAGCAGAGCTAGTTGTAACTGTGGAATCTTTTAGTTCAAGTTCAGGGACAAATATTGGATCAAAATATTCTCTAAGCCATGAAATATTTAGTGAAACAGTATATACAGTTGAATACCAAATTCAAGGACCGTGCTAGTTACATTTCGTTTTTGTTGAGAGCCAACTGCATACAATCTGCTTTAACAGTATTTGCCCCTAGTAATATATTTTAGCAAACACGTGCACCAATTATAGGAAAAATTTTGTTAATCAAAATCATAGGCATTTTGATGATGCTAGAGAAATATTTGCTAGAATCAGAGTGTGTTTTTATTTAATAAATAAATCATGTCTCTCCCTAAAACATTATATTTGTATCCAAGTTGGCCTTTCTTGAGTTTTTTATTTTGTTAATTTCGTAATTGATTGAATGTTTGAAAACAAATATGAGACAACAATATCGAGAAAAGTACTTGTATAGCACCCATTATGTCCAACATTTGCCAGCACCTGAGTTAATCCCGTTTTTTTATGGTGTCCATGCTCTTCTTTCAGTTTTCCGTGTTTTTTTTATTTGCTTGTCTTTGTACTATATCATAAACCAATGCTACCTTTGTCTGTGGATTGCCCATTCTTGCTTGCCCCTAATATTTAACATTATCCCCAAAAAATTACTTAGGACATATATTCTAATGATTAAGCTATACATTTGTGCAAATAATATTAAATGATACAGATATATAGTCAAGTCCAGTAAAGTATTGGCAGTGATTCAGGAAATTTTGATATTTAATACTATGTAAAAACCAAAGGCCATCTAACACTGCTACATGTCACAGTTCTTGTATACTTTTAATATGATATTCAATACGTGTATTACTTAAATTTTCATAAAACATTAACAATAACATGCATTGACATAATGTGGTTATGTATTTCTACAAACCATACTAGATGATACTCACATATATTCCAGGTTTAGTAGATTGTTGAAAGTGATCTTTATGATCTTTATATTGATTGATTGGTGTTTAATCTATACTACTTTTCCTTTATTTTAAACATAATTTAGTCATACATTTATACAAATCATACTGAACGATACTCACAGACTGTACAAACGTGGTAGATTGTTGAAAGCGTTGTCCTCTATCACTGATATGTCATTATTCTGTAGCTGCCTATGAATAGTCAACACATGTCTTAATTAAACAATCGCCCTACTAATATTTCTGAAACAATACTACATATTTGATACTCAAGATAATATTAAATGGAGTTAGTAGTTTAGAACGCAGAATACGGTGATGTTGTAAAAAGTCTGAATGAGATCTTAACGTATAAGTTGTCAAATAGTAACTCCATATGCGAGAGCGGTTGGTATATTACAATCAAGGTGTGGAACATTTATAATTGCAAAATTGAAATCATCTCCTTTTGTTTTAAATAAACGTAAGAGATTACAAAAGAGGGAACAAAAACTGGATAATCCAGTAAAACTGGCAATATAGCGTACACAAGACGAAGAAAAACAAACAAAAAACACAACACAATATGTGTTGGACACCACTACGTGAAAACAAAAACAGATAACGTAAATAAGACAATAACAACTGGAGGTAAAGACGAACCGAACATCATTTCACGAGTTCACGACGGGTTAGCATTTTCTACTTCTTATAAGACATCCGTCGTGTTACTCATATATACAGTCCAGTCCGGTAAAAGGATGTGTACTCATCTGATATTCAATAAGTTTATTACTTAAGTTTTTATAAATTATTAACAATAATATGCATTGGCATAATGTGGTTATTCATTTGTACAAATCATGGTCAATGATACTCTCAGATAGTACAAACTTGTTCGATTTTTGAAAGCGTTGTCCTCTATCACTGATATGTTATTATTGTGTAGCTGTCTATGAATAGTCAATAAATGTATTTATTAAACTAGTGTAATAATATTAGCCGGTAACATAACCTACTGTTATAAACAACACTCGGGAACCAGTAGTTTATGATTCCGGAACTGACGTACCTGTACATGTATATATATTTGTCAGTTAACAAATCGTCATCAACGAATGTGGAAGTCCCTTCGACGACTCCGTCCTGACTTTCAACAATTGTTAACTCAAGCGTGGATATTGATATATCTTTCAGGTATCTCCGTTATAAAGGTTATATTATATTACACTATTGATCTACAAATATGTCTTAAGCGATAAATATTTGATAATATTGAATTATTTGTGATATGTTTGCGTCATTGACAAATACTGTGAATAATTTGTTCATTGATATATTATATTTAGTTTGAATTATGACAGAACTGTGACAATTGTTTAGTTGCTTTGAATATCAAGCCAGATCTAATACACTTAATACAGACAGTTCAGAATGTTTAAAACAATTTCTCTGGTTTTGAATTGGAATTAAAACATACAAAAACTTCAATAAAAATAAAAAAGGGGTTCTACTCATTTGGACCCTTTCATATTGTCATACACCAATTACTCAAAGGGATGATTTAGGTGACCATTTATGTTGATCGTTGTTTGTTATTTTGTAATTATTTGTCTGTCCTTTTTTGATTTATAGATTTTGACCACCTCTTTGGTATCTTCAAACTCTTCCTACATATCAAACGTAAGGATCTCCTCGCTCAGGCAAAGGTGACCTTAGCCAGGTTTGACTACCCTGACATGGGATTTTGATTTTCTTGATCCCAAGGATTTTAATTCTTTGATTTACAATCTTTTGACTTTGAGTGTACCCACTGAAGCAGAAACTCTTATATGCTGTGTCTTTTTCTTTGATTGCTTGTTTTGTTGATATTGAAGAAATTGTTGGCAACAGTTTAACATTTCTATTCATTATCAACTTTCACCTAAAATCGCTGAATATATATAAACAATTCATTGAACATACATATTAATCTGTTGTAAACTACACCATGGAATGAAGTAGGGAACTTGATACTTACAGAATATAAAGGTTAGGCAAGTCGTTGAATGTGCTTGATTGGATTGATGTAATCTTATTGGAATACAAATTACTACAACATATAAAATACGTACTAAATACTATGAAAATATGAGACAAAATAAGTATAAGGAAAGTCCGAAGACAAATCTTGGGGAACCATCTCTTTAGTCAAATAGTTTCGTTCTCAAACGACCCTCACTGTCAATTTTTCTGGATGTAGTTCAAGGTATGAAGCAGAGCTAGTTGTAACTGTGGAATATTTTAGTTCAAGTTCAGGGACAAATATGGGATCAAAATATGCTCTAAGCCATGCAATATTTAGTGAAACAGTATATACAGTTGAATACCAAATTCTAGGACCGTGCTAGTTACATTTCGTTTTGGTTGAGAGCCACCTGCATATAATCTGCTTTAACAGTATTTACCCCTAGTAATATATATTAGAAAACACGTGCACGAATTATAGCAAATATTTTGTTAATTAAAATCATAGGCATTTTGATGATGCTAGAGAAATATTTGCTAGAATCAGAGTGTGTTTTTATTTAATAAATAAATCATGTCTCTCCCTAAAACATTATATTTGTATCCAAGTTGGCCTTTCTTGAGTTTTTTATTTTGTTAATTTCGTAATTGATCGAATGTTTAAAAACAAATATGAGACAAAAATATCTAGAACAGTACTTGTAAAGCACCCGTTATGTCCAATATTTGCCAGCACCTGAGTTAATCCTGTTTTTTCTATGGTGTACATGCTCATCTTTCAGTTTTCCGTGTTTTTGTTTTTTTTTCATTTGCTTGTCTTTTGTACGATGTCATAACCGAATGTTATCTTTGTCTCTCGATTGCCCATTCTTGCTTGCCCTTAATGTTTACTTACAAATATATGTTTAACGTTATCCCATAGAATTACTTAGGACATGTATTTTTATGATTGAGCTATACATTTGTATAAATAATATTAAATGATACTTACAGATATTTTAGGTTTAATAAATTGTTGAAAGTGCTCTCCTGGATCACTGTTATGTCATTGTGATTTAGCTCTCTATAAACAGATAACACATATATTTAGTTTATATTTTTATTAAAGTATTGGCTTTCTAATATTTCTTAAATACACAGGTAATTGTTGAGTGTTGAAAGAGCTCAAATCACATAACTAGCCTTCTCGTGCACTCAGGGGATCGCGAATATAAGCAGTTTCTCATAAGATACCTTCGGTCTTACATAAATATAGTCAAGTCCAGTATACTATTGGCAGTGATTCAAGAAATTGTGATATTTAATACTATGTAAAAACCAAAGGACACCTAACTACAGGTTACAGTTCTTATATACTTTGTATATGATATTCAATAAGTTACTTACTTTAATTTTGATAAAACATTAACAATAACATGAATTGGCATAATGTGGTTATTCATTTGTACAAATCATGCTCAATGATACTCTCAGATAGTACAAACTTGGTAGATTTTTGAAAGCGTTGTCCTCTATCACTGATAAGTCATTATTGTGTAGCTGTGTATGAATAGTCAATAAATGTATTTATTGAACTAGTGTAATAATATTAGCCGGTAACATAACCTACTGTTATAAACAACACTCGGGAAACAGTGGTTTATGATTCCGGGACTGATGTACCTGTACATCTATATATATTTGTTAGTTAACAAATAGTCATCAACGAATGTGGAAGTCCCTACGACGACTCCGTCCTGACTTTCAACAATTGTTAACTCAAGCGAGGATATTGATATAACTTTCAGGTATCTCCGTTATAAAGGTTATATTATATTACACTATTGGCCTACTAATATGTCTTAAGCGATAAATAGTTGATAATATTGAATTATATGTGATATGTCTGCGTCATTGACAAATACTGTGAATAATTGGTTCATTGATATATTATATTTAGTTTGAATTATGACAGAACTGTGACAATTGGTTAGTTACTTTGAATATCAAGCCAGATCGAATACACTTAATACAGACAGTTCAGAATGTTCAAAGCAATTTCTCTGGTTTTGAATTGGAATTAAAACATATAAAAACTTAACTAAAATAAAAAAAAGGTTCTACTCATTTGGACCTTTTCATATTGTCATACACCAATTACTCAAAGGGATGATTAAGGTGACCATTTATGTTGATCGTTGTTTGTCATTTTGTAATTATTTGTCTGTTCTTTTTCGATCTATGGATTCTGACCACCTCTTTGGTATCTTCAAACTATTCCTACATATCAAACGTAAGGATCTCCTCCCTCAGGCATAGGTGACCTTAGCCAGGTTTGACTAGCCTGACTTGGCATATGTGACTTGAGTTAGGTTTGACTACCCTGAATATTTTGATTTTATTGATCCCAAGGATTTTAATTCTTTGATTTACAATCTTTTTACTTTGAGGGTACCCACTGAAGGTTATTGCAGAAACGCTTATATGCTGTGTCTTTTTCTTTGATTGCTCGTTTTGTTGATGTTAAAGAAATTGTTAGCCACAGTTTAACATTTCTATTCATTATCACCTTTCACATAAAATCGCTGAATATATATAAACAATTCATTGAACATACATATTAATGTGTTGTAAGCTACACCATGGAATGAAGTAGGGAACTTGCTACTTACAGATAATAAAGGTTAGGCAAATCGTTGAATGCGCTTGATTGGATTGATGTAATCGTATTGGAATTTAAATAACTACAACAGATAAAATACGTACTAAATACTATGAAAATATGAGACAAAATAAGCATATGGAAAGTCCGAAGACAAATCTTGGGGAACCATCTCTTTAGTCAAATAGTTTCGTTCTCAAACGACCCTTACTGTCATTTTTTCTGGATGTAGTTCAATGTATGAAGCAGAGCTAGTTGTAACTGTGCAATCTTTTAGTTCAAGTTCAGGGACAAATATGGGATCAAAATATTCTCTAAGCCATGAAATATTTAGTGAAATAGTATATACAGTTGAAAACCAAATTCAAGGACCGTGCTAGTTACATTTCGTTTTGGTTGAGAGCCACCTGCATACAACCTGCTTTAACAGTATTTGCCCCTAGTAATATATTTAAGCAAACACGTGCACCAATTATAACAAATATTGTGTTAATCAAAATCATAGGCATTTTGATGATGCTAGAGAAATATTTGTTAGAATTAGAGTGTGTGTATTAAATAAATAAATCATGTCTCTCCCTAAAACAATATAGTTGTATCCAAGTTGGCCTTTGTTGGGTTTTTTATTTTGTTTATTTCGTAATTGATTGAATGTTTAAAAACAAATATGAGACACAAATATATAGAAAAGTACTTGTATACCACCCGTTATGTCCAACATTTGCCAGCACCTGAGTTAATCCCGTTTTTCTATGGTGTCCATGCTCTTCTTTCAGTTTTCCGTGTTTTTTATTATTTGCTTGTCTTTGTACTATGTCATAACCCAATGCTACCTTTGTTTCTGGATTGCCCATTCGTGCTTGCCCCTAATGTTTACTTACAAATATTTATTTAACATTATCCCATAGAATTACTTAAGACATATATTCTTATGATTGAGCTATACATTTGTACAAATAATATTAAATGATACTTACATATATCTTAAGTTTGGTAGATTGTTGAAAGTGCTGTCCTGGATCACTGTTATGTTATTATGATTTAGCTCTCTATAAACAGATAACACATATATTTAGTTTATATTTTTATTAAAATATTGGCTTTCTAATATTTCTTAAATACACAGGATATTGTTGAGTGTTGAAAGAGCTCAAATCATATAACTAGCCTTCTCTTGCACTCAAGGGCTCGCGAATATAAGCAGTTTCTCATAAGACACCTTCGGTCTTACATATATATTGTCAAGTCCAGTAAACTATTGGCAGTTATTTAGGAAATTGTGATATTTAATACTATGTAAAAACCAAAGGACACCCAACACTGCTACAGGTTACAGTTCTTATGGACTTTTTATATGATATTCAATAAGTTACTTACTTTAGTTTTTATAAAGCCTTAACAATAACATGCATTGACATAATGTGTTATTCATTTGTACAAATCATGCTCAATGATACTCTCAGATAGTACAACCTTGGTAGATTTTTGAAAGCGTTGTCCTCTATCACTGATATGTCATTATTGTGTAGCTGTCCATGAATAGTCAATAAATGTATTTATTAAACTAGTGTAATAATATTAGCCGGTAACATAACCTACTGTTATAAACAACACTCGGGAACCAATGGTTTATGATTCCGGAACTGATGTACCTGTACATGTATATATATTTGTCAGTTAACAAATAGTCATCAACGAATGTGGAAGTCCCTACGACAACTCCGTCCTGACTTTCAACAATTGTTAACTCTAGCGTGTTTATTTGTATAACGTTCAGGTACATCCGTTATAAAGGTTATATTATATTCCACTATTGGCCTACTAATATGTCTTAAGCGATAAATATTTGATAATATTGAATTATTTGTGATATGTTTGCGCCATTGACAAATACTGTGAATAATTGGTTCATTGATATATTATATTTAGTTTGAATTATGACAGAACTGTGACAATTGTTTAGTTGCTTTGAATATCAAGCCAGATCTAATACACTTAACACAGACAGTTCAGAATGTTTAAAACAATTTCTCTGGTTTTGAATTGGAACTAAAACATATAAAAACTTTACTAAAAATAAAAAGGGTTCTAATCATTTGGACCCTTTCATATTGTCATACACCAATTACTCAAAGGGATGATCTAGGTGACCATTTATGTTGATTGTTGTTTGTCATTTTGTAATTATTTTTTTTTCCTTTTTTCGATTTATGGGTTCTGACCACCTCTTTGGTATCTTCAAACTCTTCCTACATATCAAACGTAAGGATCTCCTCGCTCACGTAAAGGTGGCCATAGCCAGGTTTTACTACCCTGACTTGGCATAGGTGACCCGAGCTAGGTTTGACTACCCTGACATGGCATTTTGATTTTATTGATCCGAAGGATTATAATTCTTTGATTTACAATCTTTTGACTTTGAGTGTACCCACTGAAGGTTATTGCAGAAACGTTTATATGCTGTTTTTTTTTTTCTTTGATTGCTCGTTTTGTTGATATTGAAGAAATTGTTGGCCACAGTTTAACATTTCTATTCATTATCAACTTTCACCTAAAATCGCTGAATATAAATTAACAATTCATTGAACATACATATTAATGTGTTGTAAGCTACACCATGGAATGAAGTAGGGAACTTGATACTTACAGATTATAAAGGTTAGGCAAGTCGTTGAATGTGCTTGATTGGATTGATGTAATCTTATTGGAATACAAATTACTACAACATATAAAATACATACTAAATACTAGGAAAATATAAAACAAAATAAGCATATGGAAAGTCCTAAGACAAATCTTGGGGAACCATCTCTTTAGTCAAATAGTTTCGTTCTCAAACGACCCTCAGTGTAATTTTTTCTGGATGTAGTTCAATGTATGAAGCAGAGCTTGTTGTAACTGTGGAATCTTTTAGTTCAAGTTCAGGGACAAATATGGGATCAAAATATTTTCTAAGCTATGAAATATTTAGTGAAACAGTATATACAGTTGAAAACCAAATTCAAGGACCGTGCTAGTTACATTTCGTTTTGGTTGAGAGCCACCTGCATTCAATCTGCTTTAACAGCATTTGCCCCTAGTAATATATTTAAGCAAACACGTGCACCAATTATAACAAATATTGTGTTAATCAAAATCATAGGCATTTTGATAATGCTAGAGAAATATTTGCAAGAATCAGAGTATGTTTTTATTTAATAAATCAATCATGTCTCTCCCTAAAACATTATATTTGTATCCAAGTTGGCCTTTCTTGAGTTTTTTATTTTTGTTAATTTCGTAATTGATTGAATGTTTAAAAACAAATATGAGACACAAATATATAGAAAAGTACTTGTATACCACCCGTTATGTCCAACATTTGCCAGCACCTGAGTTAATCCCGTTTTTCTATGGTGTCCATGCTCTTCTTTCAGTTTTCCGTGTTTTTTATTATTTGCTTGTCTTTGCACTATGTCATAACCCATTGCTACATTTGTCTGTGGATTGCCCATTCGTGCTTGCCCCTAATGTTTACTTACAAATATATATTTAACATTATCCCATAGAATTATTTAGGACATATATTCTTATGATTGAGCTATACATTTGTACAAAAAATATTAAATGATACAGATATTCTAGGTTTGATAGATTGTTGAAAGTGCTCTCCTGGATCACTGTTATGTTATTTTGATTTAGCCGTCTATAAACAGATAACACATATATTCAGTTTATAGTTTTATTAAAATAGTGGCTTTCTAATATTTCGTACATACACAGGGAATTGTTGAGTATTGAAAGAGCTCTGATCACATAACTAGCACTCTCGTACACTCATGGGCGCGCGAATATATGCAGTTTCTCATAAGACACCTTAGGTCTAACATATATATAGTCAAGTCCAGTAAAGTATTGGCAGTGATTCAGGAAATTGTGATATTTAATACTATGTAAAAACCAAAGGCCATCTAACACTGCTACATGTCACAGTTCTTGTATACTTTTAATATGATATTCAATACGTTTATTACTTAAAATTTAATAAAACATTAACAATAACATGCATTGACATAATGTGGTTATGTATTTCTACAAACCATACTTGACGATACTCACATATATTCTAGGTTTAGTAGATAGTTAAAAGTGATCTTTATGATCTTGATATTGATTGATTTGTGTTTAATCTATACTATTTTTTCTTTATTCTAAACATAATTTAGTCATACATTTATACAAATCATACTGAACGATACTCACAGACTGTACAAACGTGGTACATTGTTGAAAGCGTTGTCCTCTATCACAGATATGTTATTTTTCTGTAGCTGCCTATGAATAGTCAACACATGTCTTAATTAAACAATCGCCCTACTAATATTTCTGAAACAATATACATATTTGATACTCAAGATAATATTAAATGGAATTAGTAGTTTAGAACGCAGAATACGGTGATGTTGTAAAAAGAATGAATGAGATCTTAACGTATAAGTTGTCAAATATTAACTCCATATGCGAGAGCGGTTGCTATATTACTATCAAGGTGTGACACATTTATAATGGCAAAATTGAAATCATCTCCTTTTGTTTTAAATAAACGTAAGAGATTAACAAAGAGGGAACCAAAACTGGACAATCCAGTAAAACTGGCAATATAGCGTACACAAGACGAAGAAAAACAAACAAAAAACACAACACAATATGTGTTGGACACCACTACGTGTAAACAAACAGATAACGTAAATAAGACAATAACAACTGGAGGTAAAGACGAACCAAACATTATTTTTATTCCAGCATCACCACGCGGAGTTCACGACGGGCTAACATTTTCTACTTCTTATAAGACATCCGTCGTGTTACTCATATATACAGTCCAGTCCGGTAAAAGGATGTGTACTCATATGATATTCAATAAGTTTATTACAAAAGTTTTTATAAAACATTAACAATAACATGCATTGGCATAATGTGGTTATTCATTTGTGCAAATCATGCTCAATGATACTCTCAGATAGTACAAACTTGGTAGACTTTTGAAAGCGTTGTCCTCTATCACTGATATGCTATTATTGTGTAGCTGTCTGTCTATGAATAGTCAATAAATGTATTTATTAAACTAGTGTAATAATATTAGCCGGTAACATAACCTACTGTTATAAACAACACTCGGGAACCAGTGGTTTATGATTCCGGAACTGACGTACCTGTACATGTATATATATTTGTCAGTAAACAAATAGTCATCAACGAATGTAGAAGTCCCTACGACAACTCCGTCCTGACTTTCAACAATTGTTAATTCTAGCGTGTTTATTTATATAACGTTCAGGTACATCCGTTATAAAGGTTATATTATATTCCACTATTGGCCTACAAATATGTCTTAAGCGATAAATATTTGATAATATTGAATTATTGGTGATATGTTTGCGTCATTGACAAATACTGTGAATAATTTGTTCATTGGTATATTATATTTAGTTTGAATTATGACAGAACTATGACAATTGTTTAGTTGCTTTGAATATCAAGCCAGATCTAATACACTTAATACAGACAGTTCAGAATGTTTAAAACAATTACTCTGGATTTGAATTGGAATTAAAACATATAAAAACTTAACTAAACATAAAAAATGGGTTCTACTCATTTGAACCCTTTCATATTGTCATACACCAATTACTCAAAGGAATGATTAAGGTGATCATTTATGTTGATCGTTGTTTGTCATTTTGTAATTATTTGTCTGTCCTTTATCGATTGATGGATTCTTACCACCTCTTTGGTATCTTCAAACTCTTCCTACATATCAAACGTAAGGATCTCATCGCTCAGGGCATATGTGACCTGAGCTAGGTTTGACTACCCTGACATGGGATTTTGATTTTCTTGATCCCAAGGATTTTAATTCTTTGATTTACAATCTTTTGACTTTGAGTGTACCCACTGAAGCAGAAACGCTTATATGCTCTGTCTTTTTCTTTGATTGCTCGTTTTGTTGATATTGAAGAAATTGTTGGCCACAGTTTAACATTTCTATTCATTATCACCTTTCACATAAAATCGCTGAATATATATAAACAATTCATTGAACATACATATTAATGTGTTGTAAGCTACACCATGAAAAGAAGTAGGGAACTTGATACTTACAGATAATAAAGGTTAGGCAAGTCGTTGAATGCGCTTGATTGGATTGATGTAATCTTATTGGAATTCAAATAACTACAACATATAAAATACGTACTAAATACTATGAAAATATGAGACAAAATAAGCATAAGGAAAGTCCGAAGACAAATCTTGGGGAACCATCTCTTTTGTCAAATAGTTTAGTTCTCAAACGACCCTTACTCTCAATTTTTCTGGATGTAGTTCAATGTATGAAGCAGAGCTTGTTGTAACTGTGGAATCTTTTAGTTCAAGTTCAGGGACAAATATGGGATCAAAATATTCTCTAAGCCATGAAATATTTAGTGAAACAGTATATATACAGTTGAAAACCAACTTCAAGGACCATGCTAGTTACATTTCGTTTTAGTTGAGAGCCACCTGCATACAATCTGCTTTAACAGTATTTGCCCCTAGTAGTATATTTTAACAAACACGTGCACCAATTATAACAAATAGTGTGTTAATCAAAATCATTGTCATTTTGATGATGCTAGAGAAATATTTGCTAGAATCAGAGTGTGTTTTTATTTAATAGAGCAATCATGTCTCTCCCTAAAACAATATAGTTGTATCCAAGTTGGCCTTTCTTGAGTTTTTTATTTTGTTTATTTCGTAATTGATTGAACGTTTAAAAACAAATATGAGACACAAATATATAGAAAAGTACTTGTATACCACCCGTTATGTCCAACATTTGCCAGCACCTGAGTTAATCCAGTTTTTCTATGGTGTCCATGCTCTTCTTTCAGTTTTCCGTGTTTTTTTTTTTATTATTTGCTTGTCTTGTACTATGTCATAACCCATTGCTACATTTGTCTGTGGATTGCCCATTCGTGCTTGCCCCTAATGTTTACTTACAAATATATATTTAACATTATCCCATATAATTACTTAGAACATATATTCTTATGATTGAGCTATACATTTGTACAAATAGTATTAAATGATACTTACAGATATCGTAAGTTTGGCAGATTGTTGAAAGTGCTGTCCTGGATCACTGTTATGTCATAGTGATTTAGCTCTCTATAAACAGATAACACATATATTTAGTTTATATTTTTATTAAAATATTGGCTTTCTAATATTTCTTAAATACACAGGAAATAGTTGAGTGTTGTAAGAGCTCAAATCAAATAACTAGCCTTCTCTTGCACTCAGGGGCTCGCGAATATAGTCAGTTTCTCATAAGACACCTTCGGTCTTACATAAATATAGTCAAGTCCAGTAAACTATTGGCAGTGATTCAGGAAATTTTGATATTTAATACTATGTAAAAACCAAAGGACACCTAACCCTGCTACAGGTTACAGTTCTTATGGACTTTTTATATGATATTCAATAAGTTACTTACTTTAGTTTTTATAAAGCATTAACAATAACATGCATTGACATAATGTGGTTATTCATTTGTACAAATCATGCTCAATGATACTCTCAGATAGTACAAACTTGGTAGATTTTTGAAAGCGTTGTCCTCTATCACTGATATGCTATTATTGTGTAGCTGTCTATGAATAGTCAATAAATGTATTTATTAAACTAGTGTAATAATAATAGCCGGTAACATAACCTACTGTTATAAACAACACTCGGGAACCAGTAGTTTATGATTCCGGAACTGACGTACCTGTACATGTATATATATTTGTCAGTTAACAAATAGTCATCAACGAATGTGGAAGTCCCAACGACGACTCCGTCCTGACTTTCAACAATTGTTAACTCAAGCGTGGATATTGATATCACTTTCAGGTATCTCCATTGTAAAGGTTATATTATATTACACTATTGGCCTACTATTATTTCTTAAGCGATAAATATTTGATAATATTGAATTATTTGTGATATGTTTGCGTCATTGACAAATACTGTGAATAATTGGTTCATTGATATATTATATTTAGTTTGAATTATTACAGAACTGTGACAATTGTTTAGTTGCTTTGAATATCAAGCCAGATCTAATACACTTAATACAGACAGTTCAGAATGTTTAAAACAATTTTTCTGGTTTTGAATTGGAACTAAAACATATAAAAACTTAACTAAAAATAAAAAAGTGGTTCTACTCATTTGGACCCTTTCATATTGTCATACACCAATTACTCAAAGGAATGATTTGGTTACCATTTATGTTTATCGCTGTTTGTCATTTATTTAATTATTTGTCTGTCCTTTATCGATTTATGGATTCTGACCACCTCTTTGGTATCTTCAAACTCTTCCTACATATCAAACGTAAGGATCTCCTCGCTCAGGGCATATGTGACCTGAGCTAGGTTTGACTACCTTGACATGGCATTTTGATTTTCCTGATCCCAAGGATTTTAATTCTTTGATTTACAATCTTTTGACTTTGAGTGTACCCACTGAAGCAGAAACTCTTATATGCTGTGTCTTTTTCTTTGATTGCTCGTTGTGTTGATATTGAAGAAATGGTTGGCCACAGTTTAACATTTCTATTCATTATCACCTTTCACATAAAATCGCTGAATATATATAAACAATTCATTGAACATACATATTAATGTGTTGTAAGCTACACCATGAAATGAAGTAGGGAACTTGATACTTACAGATAATAAAGGTTAGGCAAGTCGTTGAATGCGCTTGATTGGATTGATGTAATCTTATTGGAATTCAAATAACTACAACATATAAAATACGTACTAAATACTATGAAAATATGAGACAAAATAAGCGTAAGGAAAGTCCGAAGACAAATCTTGGGGAACCATCTCTTTAGTCAAATAGTTTAGTTCTCAAACGACCCTTACTGTCAATTTTTCTGGATGTAGTTCAAGGTATGAAGCAGAGCTAGTTGTAACTGTGGAATCTTTTAGTTCAAGTTCAGGGACAAATATGGGATCAAAATATTCTCTAAGCCATGAAATATTTAGTGAAACAGTATATACAGTTGAAAACAAATTCAAGGACCGTGCTAGTTACATTTCGTTTTGGTTGAGAGCCACCTGCATACAACCTGCTTTAACAGTATTTGCCCCTAGTAATATATTTTAGCAAACACGTGCACCAATTATAACAAATATTGTGGTTATCAAAATCATAGGCATTTTGATGATGCTAGAGAAATATTTACTAGAATCAGAGTATGTTTTTATTTAATAAATAAATCATGTCTCTCCCTAAAACAATATAGTTGTATCTAAGTTGGCCTTTCTTGAGTTTTTTATTTTGTTAATTTTCTAATTGATTGAATGTTTAAAAACAAATATGAGACACAAATATCTAGAAAAGTACTTGTATACCACCCGTTATGTCCAACATTTGCCAGCACCTGAGTTAATCCCGTTTTTCTATGGTGTCCATGCTCTTCTTTCAGTTTTCCGTGTGTTTTTTATTTGCTTGTCTTTGTACTATGTCATAACCCATTGCTACCTTTGTCTCTGGATTGCCCATTCTTGCTTGCCCCTAATGTTTACCTACACATATATATTTAACATTATCCAATAGAATTACTTAAGACATATATTCTGATGATTGAGCTATACATTTGTACAAATAATATTAAATGAGACTTACATATATCTTAAGTTTGGTAGATTGTTGAAAGTGCTGTCCTGGATCACTGTTATGTCATTGTGATTTAGCTCTCTATCAACAGATAACACAGATATTTAGTTTATATTTTTATCAAAATATTGGCTTTCTAATATTTCTTAAATACACAGGAAATTGTTGAGTGTTGAAAGAGCTCAAATCACATAACTAGCATTCTCTTGCACTCAGGGGCTCGCGAATCTAAGCAGTTTCTCATAAGACACCTTCGGTCTTACATATATATAGTCAAGTCCAGTATACTATTGGCAGTGATTCAGGAAATTGTGTTATTTAACACTATGTAAAAACCAAAGGACACCTAACGCTGCTACAGGTTACAGTTCTTATGGACTTTTTATATGATATTCAATAAGTTACTTACTTTAGTTTTTATAAAACATTAACAATAACATGCATTGGCATAATGTGGTTATTCATATGTGCAAATCATACTCAATGATACTCTCAGATAGTACAAACTTGGTAGATTTTTGAAAGCGTTGTCCTCTATCACTGATATGCTATTATTGTGTAGCTGTCTATGAATAATCAATAAATGTATTTATTAAACTAGTGTAATAATATTAGTCGGTAACATAACCTACTGTTATAAACAACATTCGGGAACCAATGGTTTATGATTCCGGAACTGACGTACCTGTACATGTATATATATTTGCCAGTTAACAAATAGTCATCAACGAATGTGGAAGTCCCTACGACGACTCGGTCCTGACTTTCAACAATTGTTAACTCAAGCATGGATATTGATATCACTTTCAGGTATCTCCATTATAAAGGTTATATTCTATTATACTATTGGCCTACTAATATGTCTTAAGCGATAAATATTTGATAATATTGAATTATTTGTGATATGTTTGCGTCATTGACAAATACTGTGAATAATTGGTTCATTGATATATTATATTTAGTTTGAATTATGACAGAACTGTGACAATTGTTTAGTTGCTTTGAATATCAAGCCAGATCTAATACACTTAACACGGACAGTTCAGAATGTTTAAAACAATTTCTCTGGTTTTGAATTTGAACTAAAACATATAAAAACTTTACTAAAAATAGAAAAAGTGGTTTTACTCATTTGGACCCTTTCATATTGTCATACACCAATTACTCAAAGGAATGATTTAGGTGACCATTATGTTGATCGTTGTTTGTCATTTTGTAATTATTTGTCTGTCCTTTATCGATTTATGGATTCTGACTACCTCTTTGGTATCTTCAAACTCTTCCTACATATCAAACGTAAGGATTTCTTCGCTCAGGGCATATGTGACCTGAGCTAGGTTTGACTACCCTGACTTGGCATAGGTGATCTGAGCTAGGTTTGACTACCATTGACATGGCATTTTGATTTTCTTTATCCCAAGGATTTTAATTCTTTGATTTACAATCTTGTGACTTTGAGTGTACCCACTGAAGCAGAAACGCTTATATGCTGTGTCTTTTTCTTTTATTGCTCGTTTTGTTGATATTGAAGAAATTGTTGGCCACAGTTTAACATTTCTATTCATTATCACCTTTCACATAAAATCGCTGAATATATATAAACAATTCATTGAACATACATATTAATGTGTTGTAAGCTACACCATGGAATGAAGTAGGGAACTTGATACTTACAGATTATAAAGGTTAGGCAAGTCGTTAAATGCGCTTGATTGGATTGATGTAATCTTATTGGAATTCAAATAACTACAACATATAAAATACGTACTAAATACTATGAAAATATGAGACAAAATAAGCATTAGGAAAGTCCGAAGACAAATCTTGGGGAACCATCTCTTTAGTCAAATAGTTTAGTTCTCAAACGACCCTTACTGTCAATTTTTCTGGATGTAGTTCAAGGTATGAAGCAGAGCTAGTTGTAACTGTGGAATCTTTTAGTTCAAGTTCAGGGACAAATATGGGATCAAAATATTCTCTAAGCCATGAAATATTTAGTGAAACAGTATATACAGTTGAAAACCAAATTCAAGGACCGTGCTAGTTACATTTCGTTTTGGTTGAGAGCCACCTGCATACAATCTGCTTTAACAGTATTTGCCCCTAGTAGTATATTTTAACAAACACGTGCACCAATTATTACAAATATTGTGTTAATCAAAATTATGGGCAGATGATGCTAGAGAAATATTTGCTAGAATCAGAGTATGTTTTTATTCAATAAAAAAATCGTGTCTCTCCCTAAAACAATATAGTTGTATCCAAGTTGGCCTTTCTTGAGTTTTTTATTTTGTTAATTTCGTAATTGATTGAATGTTTAAAAACAAATATGAGACACAAATATCTAGAAAAGTATTTGTATACCACCCGTTATGTCCAACATTTGCCAGCACCTGAGTTAATCCAGTTTTTCTATGGTGTCCATGCTCTTCTTTCAGTTTTCCGTGTTTTTTGTTATTTGCTTGTCTTTGTACTATGTCATAACCCAATGCTACATTTGTCTGTGGATTGCCCATTCGTGCTTGCCCCTAATGTTTACTTACAAATATATATTTAACATTATCCCATAGAATTACTTAGGACATATATTCGTATGATTGAGCTATACATTTGTACAAATAATATTAAATGATACAGATATTCTAGGTTTGATAGATTGTTGAAAGTGCTGTCCTGGATCACTGTTATGTTATTATGATTTAGCCGTCTATAAACAGATAACACATACTTTCAGTTTTTATTTTTATTAAAATATTGGCTTTCTAATATTTCGTACATACACAGGGAATTGTTGAGTACTGAAAGAGCTCTGATCACATAACTAGCACTCTGGTGTACTCAGGGACGCGCGAATATATGCAGTTTCTCATAAGACACCTTCGGTCTAACATATATATAGTCAAGTCCAGTAAAGTATTGGCAGTGATTCAGGAAATTGTGATATTTAATACTATGTAAAAACCAAAGGCCATCTAACACTGCTACATGTCACAGTTCTTATATACTTTTAATATGATATTCAATACGTTTATTACTTAAATTTTTATAAAACATTAACAATAACATGCATTGACATAATGTGGTTATGTATTTCTACAAACCATACTAGATGATACTCACATATATTCTAGGTTTAGTAGATTGTTGAAAGTGATCTTTATAATCTTTATATTGATTGATTTGTGTTTAATCTATACTAATTTACCTTTATTTTAAACATAATTTAGTCACACATTTATGCAAATCATACTGAACGATACTCACAGACTGTACAAACGTGGTACATTGTTGAAAGCGTTGTCCTCTATCACTGATATGTAATTATTCTGTAGCTGCCTATGAATAGTCAACACATATCTTAATTAAACAATCGCCCAACTAATATTTCTGAAACAATACTACATATTTGATACTCAAGATAATAGTAAATGGAGTTAGTAGTTTAGAACGCAGAATACGATGATGTTGTAAAAAAGTCTGAATGCGATCTTAACGTATACGTTGTCAAATATTAACTCCATATGCGAGAGCGGTTGGTATATTACTATCAAGGTGTGGAACATTTATAATTGCAAAATTAAAATCATCTCCTTTTGTTTTAAATAAACGTAAGAGATTACAAAAGAGGGAACAAACACTGGATAATCCAGTAAAACTGGCAATATAGCGTACACAAGAAGAAGAAAAACAAACCAAAAACACAACACAATATGCGTTGGACACCACTACGTGAAAACAAAAACAGATAACGTAAATAAGACAATAACAACTGGAGATAAAGACGAACCGAACATCATTTTTATTCCAGCATCACAACGCGGAGTTCACGACGGGCTAACATTTTCAACTTCTTATAAGACATCCGTCGTGTTACTCATATATACAATCCAGTCCGGTAAAAGGCTGTGTACTCATCTGATATTCAATAAGGTTATTACTTAAGTTTTTATAAAACATTAACAATAACATGCATTGGCATAATGTGGTTATTCATTTGACAAAATCATGCTCAATGATACTCTCAGATAGTACAAACTTGGTAGATTTTTGAAAGCGTTGTCCTCTATCACTGATATGCTATTATTGTGTAGCTGTCTATGAATAATCAATAAATGTATTTATTAAACTAGTGTAATAATATTAGCCGGTAACATAACCTACTGTTATAAACAACACTCGGGAACCAGTGGTTTATGATTCCGGAACTGACGTACCTGTACATGTATATATATTTGTCAGTTAACAAATAGTCATCAACGAATGTGGAAGTCCCTACGACGACTCCGTCCTGCCTTTCAACAAGTGTTAACTGAAGCGTGGATATTGATATAACTTTCAGGTATATCCGTTATAAAGGTTATATTATATTACACTATTGGCCTACTAATATGTCTTAAACGATAAATATTTGATAACATTGAATTATTTGTGATATGTTTGCGTCATTGACAAATACTGTGAATAATTGGTTCATTGATATATTATATTTAGTTTGAATTATGACAGAACTGTGACAATTGTTTAGTTGCTTTGAATATCAAGCCAGATTTAATACACTAAATACAGACAGTTCAGAATGTTTAAAACAATTTCTCTGGTTTTGAATTGGAATTAAAACATATAAAAACTTAACTAAAAATAAAAAAAGTGGTTCTACTCATTTGGACCCTTTCATATTGTCATACACCAATTACTCAAAGGGATGATCTAGGTGACCATTTATGTTGATCGTTGTTTGTCATTTTGTAATTATTTGTCTGTCCTTTATCGATTTATGGATTCTGACCACCTCTTTGGTATCTTCAAACTCTCCCTACATATCAAACGTAAGGATCACCTCGCTCAGGGCATATGTGACCTGTGCTAGGTTTGACTACTCTGACATAGCATTTTGATTTTCTTGATCCCAAGGATTTTAATTCTTTGATTTACAATCTTTAGACTTTGAGTGTACCCACTGAAGCAGAAATGCTTATATGCTGTGTCTTTTTCTTTGATTGCTCGTTTTGTTGATATTAAAGAAATTGTTGGCAACAGTTTAGCATTTCTATTCATTATCAACTTTCACCTAAAATCGCTGAATATATATAAACAATTCATTGAACATACATATTAATGTGTTGTAAGCTACACCATGGAATGAAGTAGAGAACTTGATACTTACAGATAATAAAGGTTAGGCAAGTCGTTG
>MJUT01004943.1:3114-13449 GCA_002080005.1 Gigantidas platifrons
TCGTGTCATTTAACAGTAACACAGTAGTCAAACATGTTTACATATGATGCTCGTGTCATTTAACAGTAAGACGGTAGCCAAACAAGTTGACATATGATGTTCGTTTCATTTAACAGTAACACGGTAGCCAAACAAGTTTACATATTATGTTCGTTTCAATTAACAGTAACACGGTAGCCAAACAAGTGTACATATGATGCTCGTTTCATTTAGCAGTAAGACGGTAGCCAAGCAAGTTTACATATGATGGTCGTGTCATTTAACAGTAACACGGTAGCCAAACAGGTTTACATTTGATGCTCGTTTCATTTAACAGTAACAAGGTATCCAAACAAGTTTACATATGATGGTCGTGTCATTTAAGAGTAACACGGTAGCCAAACAAGCTTACATATGATGGTTGTGTCATTTAACAGTAACACGGTAGCCAAGCAAGTTTACATACGATGGTTGTGTCATTTAACAGTAACACGATAGCCAAACAAGTTTACATACGATGCTCGTGTCACTTAACAGTAACACGATAGCCAAAAAAGTTTACATACGATGGTTGTGTCATTTAACAGTAACACGGTAGCCAAACAAGTTTACATATGATGCTCGTGTCACTTAACAGTAACACGGTAACAAAACAAGTTTACCTATGATGGTCGTGTCATTTAACAGTAACAAGGTAGTCAAACAAGTTTACATATGATGGTCATGTCATTTAACAGTAACACGGTAGACAAACAAGTTTACATATGATGCTCGTGTCATTTAACAGTAACAGGATAGCCTAACAAGTTTACATATGATGGTCGTGTCATTTAACAGTGACACGGCAGCCTAACAAGTTTACATATGATGTCCGTGTCATTTAACAGTAATACGGTAGGCAAACAGGTTTACATATGATGCCCGTTTCATTTAACAGTAACAAGGTAGTCAAACAAGTTTACATATGATGCTCGTGTCACTTAACAGTAACACGGTAGCCAAACAAGTTTACATATGATGCTCGTGTCATTTAACAGTAACATGGTAGTTAAACAAGTTTACATGTGATGCTGGTGTCATTTAACAGTAACACAGTAGCCAAACAAGTTTACATGTGATGGACGTGTCATTTAACAGTAACACGGTAGCCTAACAAGTTTACATATGATGCTCCTGTCATTTAACAGTGACAAGGTAGTCAAACAAGTTTACATATGATGCTCGTGTCATTTAACAGTGACACGGTAGCCTAACAAGTTTACATATGATGCTCGTGTCATTTAACAGTAACATGGTAGCCAAACAAGTTTACATATGATGCTCGTGTCATTTAACAGTAACACAGTAGCGAAACAAACTTACGTATGATACTCGTTTCATTTAACAATAACAAGTTAGCCAAACAAGTTTACATATGATGCTCGTGTCATTTAACAGTAAGACAGTAGCCAAACAAGTTTACATATGATGATCGTGTCATTTAAGGGTAACACAGTAGCCAACCAGGTTTACATATGATGCCCGTTTCATTTAACAGTAACACGGTAGCCAAACAGGTTTACATATGCTGGTCGTGTCGTTTAACAGTAACACGGTAGCCAAACAAGATTACATATGATTCTCGTTTCATTTAACAATAACAAGTTAGCCAAACAAGTTTGCATATGATCGTCGTGTCATTAAACAGTAACACAGTAGCCAAACAAACTTACATATGATGTTCGTGTCATTTAACTGTGACACGGTAGCCAAGCAAGCTTACATATGATGCTCGTGTCATTTAACAGTAATACGGTAGCCAAACAAGTTTACATATGATGGTCGTGTCATTTAACAGTAACAAAGTAGCCAGCAAGTTTACATACGATGCTCGTGTCATTTAACAAGTTTGTTCTACCGACCCCCAGATTCTGAAAACTATATTTGGTATCATATTAACCACTCTATTGATGTAGCGATGAATACTAACATCGACAGAATAGTGATTTGTGGTGATTTTAATGAAGATCAGTTTAATCCTCGTAAAATGCAAATTAAAAATATCTGCTTACAAAATAATTTAGTACAAATAATTAACAACCCTACATTTTACTGCGAAACATCATCCTCACTTTTGGACTTAGTCATGATTAACGACCCTGACATTGTTATATATTCAGAGGTAGGAGAAAATATTCTTGATAATTCTATTCGATATCATTGTCCAATAAGCGGGATCATAAATGTTGAAAAATGTAATAATAAAACTTTCCAAAGAAAAGTCTGGCAATATCACCGAGGCGATTATGAACTATATACAGAAATTCTCCGGAATACTGACTGGGATTATCTTATAGATAATACAGACTTAGATACTGCCGTATATAATGTTACAAATACAATCTTTAAGGCCGCTGAGATAGCTATCCCTAATAAAACTGTGTGTATACGAAAACACGACCCGCCTTGGATTAATGGATCAATCCGTAAGATGATTAGAAAAAGACGACTGTTACGTAATAAAGCTAAGCGAACAAATAATGAAAATGATTGGTCAAATTATCGTAAGGTGAGAAATAAATGTGTTGGACTCGTTAGAACAGCTAAGGACGTGTACTTAGATAAACAAGCGACAATACTTGATTCACCATCCCTTTCTATTAAAAACTGGTGGAAATTACTCAAAAACTTATCGGGAATTCCTTCAACAAACTCAGTTTACCCGCCGTTAAATATTGACGGACAGATAATTGAAAATCATGTTGACAAGGCAAATTGTTTTAATAATAATTTTTGTAAACAGTCTTCTATTGACGATTCTGGTCAAAATCTCCCTCCTGAAAGAGGTGCTGTAATTGATTAACCAAAACTATGTTATATATCTATCAGTCAACAGGACGTAGAGGATGTACTCTTACATTTGAACATATCTAAAGCATCTGGTCCTGACTTGATGCACCCTCGACTTTTGAAAATAGCTTCCGCTACTCTTAAGTATCTGCTTTCAAAACTATTTAATAAATCACTACAATCATCTTATTTTCCGCACATGTGGAAATTGGCTAATGTCACACCTGTTTTTAAAAACAAAGGTGAAAAAGATTGTTTATCAAATTATAGACCTATATCTCTATTGTCATCTATTGGTAAAATTATGGAAAGATGTATTTTTAAGTATGTTCATAACTTCTTGTTAAAAAATGTCCTCATAACAAAATTTCAATCAGGATTTAGACCTGGTGATTCTACTGTAAATCAACTTATTAGTATTTCAAATGACTTCGGAAAAGCAATTGATGATGGGAAAGAAATAAGAATAATATTCTGTGACATAAGTAAAGCTTTTGACCGCGTTTGGCACAAGGGTCTTTTACACAAATTAAAAAGCATTGGTATAGATGATACAGTTCTTAAATGGTTTGAAAGTTATTTATCTAATAGACGTCAACAAGTGGTTATAAACGGTGAAACTTTGGACACCAAATCTATAAATGCTGGGGTACCCCAGGGCTCAATACTTGGCCCTATGCTTTTTCTTATTTACATTAATGATATTGTTAATAATATATCTTGTAATATTAAATTGTTTGCAGATGACACTTCATTATACTTGGTTGTTGATAATGAATATGAAGCTGCCGATCACCTTAATAAAGATATTGAAAGTATTCACCAGTGGTCCCAAAAATGGTTAATAAAGTTCAACCCTGACAAAACAGAAATTATGACGATCTCTAAAAAACATCATAAGCCCCACCATCCCCCTGTCTACATGGACAATGTAATTATTAAAGAAGTTGGAATCCACAAGCATTTAGGATTAACTATAAGTGAAGATGGAAATTGGAATGAACATGTTAAAAATATTATGAATAAAGTGTCATCACGTTTATCTGTTTTCCGTAGAGTCAGATTTAAACTAAAAAGGTCTCATCTGCAAACAATTTACATATCATTTATCAGACCACTTATGGAATATGGGGATATAGTATGGGACAATATCCCAGACTATTTAAAGCAATCCTTAGAAGGTCTTCAACTTGAGGCGGCCCGCATAGTAACAGGTGCCACCAAATTAACGTCCAAACAGTCACTCTATGATGAAACAGGGTGGGAAACGCTCCAAACTCGTCGTAGCAATCACAAATTAATAAAATTTCACGAAATGTTCCATAAATATGCTCCTGGTTATTTGAATTCTTTAGTACCTCCCCAAATATCTGAAACCCATCAACATAACACCAGGAGATCAAACAACACAGGCTATCTTAACTGCCGGACTTCTTATTATCAAAATTCTTTTTTGCCGTCTTCGATTAAGCTTTGGAATAATATCCCAAATGATATCAGATTGAATTCATCAAAATATTGTTTTAAACGTTTTTTAAATAGAAATTTGGGTAAAAAATCATATTACTTTAATTTTGGATCACGAAAAGAGCAAATTATTTTCGCGCGCTTACGTCTCAAATGTAGCTCCCTTAAAGATCATCTCTTTCAAAAAAATATTATTAATTCAGGTATGTGTACATGTGGAAAAATAGAAACTACTGCTCATTACTTGCTGTAATGTCCAAATTATATAATTATTTGAAATGAAACTATACAAACTCTAGGTACTATCGATGTTCACTCTTTAATATTTGGCAACAGCTTAAAAAATGAAAATGAAAACAGATTGGCATTTGAAACTGTATCAAAGTATATTGCCAGAACAAAACGATTTGATTAAACATAAATGTGGAAAGGAATTGACCAGACTGCACATGAACTATATATATTGGGTTGTAGACCATGAGGATATTAAGTGACAGCTCCGTCTTTGTAATTTTGTTTTTTGTTTTTGAATATTTTTTTCAAATTAACCTGCAATTGCTTTTTGATTTTTTTTTCTTCATTGTGATCATTCTACTAACCACTGTTTACTAATGTTATCAATATCTAATTATAATTAGGGAGACAGATTTACATAAGTTTGATAACTTGTTTCTGAATCCCATTGAACATTGTTTAAGTATATATATTGGAATAATTGTATGTTGAAATTTCATAAAATAAATATTGTTTAAACTAAGTTTACATATGATGCTCGTTTCATTTAGCAGTAACACGGTAGCCAAGCAAGTTTACATATGATGCTCGTGTCATTTAACAGTAACACGGTAGCCAAACAGGTTTACATTTGATGCTCGTTTCATTTAACAGTAACAAGGTAGTCAAACAAGTTTACATATGATGCTCGTTTCATTTAACAGTAACAAGGTAGTCAAACAAGTTTACATTTGATGCTCGTTTCATTTAACAGTAACAAGGTAGTCAAACAAGTTTGCATATGATGCTCCTTTCATTTAACAGTAACACGGTAGCCAAACAGGTTTACATTTGATGCTCGTTTCATTTAACAGTAACAAGGTAGTCAAACAAGTTTACATGTGATGCTCGTTTCATTTAACAGTAACAAGGTAGTCAAACAAGTTTACATATGATGCTCGTTTCATTTAACAGTAACACGGTAGCCAAACAGGTTTACATTTGATGCTCGTTTCATTTAACAGTAACAAGGTTGTCAAACAAGTTTACATATGATGCTCGTTTCATTTAACAGTAACAAGGTAGCCAAACAGGTTTACATATGATGGTCGTGTTATTTAACAGTAACACGGTAGCCAAACAGGTTTACATTTGATGCTCGTTTTATTTAACAGTAACAAGGTAGTCAAACAAGTTTACATATGATGGTTGTGTCATTTAACAGTAACACGGTAGCCAAGCAAGTTTACATATGATGCTCGTGTCATTTAACAGTAACACGGTAACCAAACAAGTTTACCTATGATGGTCGTGTCATTTAACAGTAACAAAGTAGCCAAGCAAGTTTACATATGATGCTCGTGTCATTTAACAGTAACACAGTAGCCAAGCAAGTTTACATATGATGGTCGTGTCATTTAACAGTAAAACGGTAGTCAAACATGTTTACATATGCTTTCTAAGGTACATGAACCTTAGTTTTAGTATTAGAAACCATATAACAAATATATACTACACTGTCGGAACAGGTCCAGAATCCAATCGAAAAATTGATATCTGTCTTGGTAATGAATGGTGGGGTTTCACTAGTTTGATCTCCCCCCGCCCCCTCGGGGTTAAGTGATCACTCATACAGGTGTTTTCCAACTCTCAACTAGGCAAACTAAATTGTATTAAAAGAATGTTCTAATCTTGAACATTATTCATAATATATATTTAATCTTCATGATACAGAATTGATCAGATGGTAACAGGACAAAAGCCACCTGACAAAAAGCCCCCAAAGTTCCCCAGACAAAAGCTCCCAAACGAAAAGCCCCCATAATGAAGTAATCATACAATGTTATTACATTTGTTTATATTGATGGTGATATTAAAGATATCATAAAGATGTATATTGTCAGTTCTATTGAAAACAGCAGATGGTGTCTACCATCATTTAGCTATAAGATAGGTGCAATTATATTATATGATTGATTGATTTACGGGGTTTAACGCCACTTTCAGCAATATTTGAGCTATATCATGACGACCAGTTTTATGGGTGGAAGAATCCGGAGTACCCGGAGAGAACCATCGACCATGGGCAAGTAACTGGTAAACTTTATCACTTGTGGCTGCGAGTCGAGTGCACCCTTTTTGTGTAATTTAGAAATCCAGGCGCGAACCAACGCCGTATTGGTGATAGGCTTGTATGAGTTGTTAGGTAATCCAACTACTCAACTCATTGAGCCACACGGGCCCTTAATTCTATTATAAGACATAATATGGAAACAACAATTAACTTTGAACCAATATTCTAATCGCCAATACCATCATTTGTCATCTGTACTCAAGCTCAAAGATCCAATTCTAACAATGTTTGGTTTAATTTTCAGATGTATATAATATTTAGTATTAACCTAGTATCACAAGTAACTTTGAGATCCAATGGGGGACAGATATATTGTATGGTTGTCACCTGCTTAGATGTTTGTATAACATACTTTATTTCCTGTGACTGTACAATGAATTACTCATCATCCTATACAATATATTAAAAACTACTGAGTTAGATTGCTGTCAAATTATAATATTAAGTATATATATACCATCTACACACGCTTAGACACATGTCTGGCTTTAATCTAAATGGTGATGAGAGGACGCTTTTTCAACAAGTATGCCTAATAAACGTCTACGTGATGTGCAGAACCTGGGTCTAACCAGCACAGTGAAATGTCTAATTACATCTGAGGGACACTTCTTTTAACTCTAAATGACAATCCATTTTTAACTTTTCTCTCTTTTTGTGTAGGCTAAATGTTTTTTTTTTTCATATAGATAATGTACATACACTTTACTATTCTCTGTCTTTATTAAGAATATTACTCTATCTATAGCTCTTCATTATTGGAGGAAATGAAAAAAATATATATACTATTTATGCGAGTTATTTCCCTTACAACGGGCAAACGGGTACTCTGTCTTGCAAGAGCAATCACGGGAAAGAACTACAAATTTCAGTATAATTTTCTCACACTTCGTAGATATTTCAACCTTGTATATGTCAGAGACAAAATTGCATAGCAAATAGAAAATTCACAAGTTGCTACAATATTGAAATTTGTAATAGATTCTGGAAAATATATCTTATTTTCACTGAAATGGGAATGCACACGGATCCTTTTCTTTTCCCACATTAAAGGAAAATAATTCCTGTAAAACATAATTTTAGAATCAGTGAGGAATATGCGAATGATTCATTCAAATTTAGAAATTGAAATTATTTTTATTGGAAATGGCGGACTAAATGTACAACGACCAACAATGATCAATCAAGCGAATCGTGACATGAATTATTATTAACAACAACAACAACTTCAAACAAAATGAAAAGGTTTTTGACATTATACCTTTATAAAATATTTCCACTCATCTGTTGCATTTATAATATAGTTAATTTAAATATGTCCCCATTAGGCTTTAAATAATTCAAGGAGGTTTTAGATCATTTTGAACTACGTGATCTCCACTTAGTGTGTACTAGAGCAATACAAGAAAGAAAAGAGAACATATAATATTTTGTATTTTTTGTTACGGTTTAATGGAGCGAATCAACATGCGTGTACGCGTCCATCAGTATGATGAAACTGACATTACTGCGTTCATGGATGATTAAGAGTGAGTCCCTTTCGGTAAATTATTGATAGATATCTACAATGTATATATGAATGAAATTTATATAAAAATGTTTGTGATGAATGTTAAATGTGATCATCTGCAATTTTCGAGAGGGACATTTTGTCGCCATCTTGTTTTTTCATTCAACGGTCCTAAAACGATCAACATTGAAAATGAAAATTTGTGAAATCTGTTGGAGTCTTTTCCTATCCTTGTTAGTATGACATAAATCAATCATAGTGCCTCCAGTATTTCTTTAAGTCTCCTTAAGTCTCAATCCATTACGCCACAATTGATCTTGAAAGCTCCCATTTTTTTGTGATTTGAGAAAAACACCGACCTGTCGCAAGTCACTGACAAACTTTATCACATATTGTTGTACACATTGCCCTGATCGAGATTCAAACTCACAAGATCAGTGGTGATAGGCACTGATTACATAAGTTTTTGTAAATATAACTACCATAGTAGTTCTAAATCCAACTACCATACGATTACGGCCGTGACCACCAAATTCATTGTATGTTCATTATTCTGAACAAATGCATGTATATAGTCTATTGTGTTTAAGAATTATATAAACGTTGCTACATTTCTCACTAAATAAGAATATTAATTGTGCACTACGTCAGTCTTCGGTGCAAAAAAATCCAAATAACCAACACTGGGTTTTTAGAGATGATTATTTTTTTTTAAATGAATAAATAGTACGGCTATCACACAAAATGCATACATATAATTGATTGAAATGTACAGAAAATGGATTGCTAAATACAATTATAAATTATCTATATATTTGCAAACAACCGCATCGGTGGTGTAACGGTTAGTGTGCTCGCCTTCAGTGTGGTAGATCGTGGGTTCGAGCCCTGGTCGGGTCAAACCAAAGACTATCAAATTAGTACTTTTGCTTCTCCGTTAAGCACGTAGCATTAAGGAGTAAGAGCAAAGACTGGTTGGCTCGAAATCAGAATAATGTGTCCGAGTGAGGCGACATGTCTATCCATGGACTGTTGTTTCAGTGAGCTAGCACTATCAAAATCCAACTCAGCGTGTTGGTCTAGTACAAAGCAGACCTCACCATCATCTCATTGACAATTAACTTGTTCTCGTCATGATATAGCTGAAAAATTGCTGTGTTGGCGTTAAACAACAATCACTCACTCACTATTTGCAAACGTTAATTTTCGATAAATCTGATTTTTTCTTTCGATGTCAACTTCATCGATATGGCGGTAATGACCTCGATACAGTGCCGAATTTAGGACAAATGAGGTCATGTGCTAGTCATTGGGCCCTTACTTGGACCCTGAAGGAGGTAGACCCGGTAGGCCTACACAGGCAGTCAGGCATACACGCTCATGAAATTTAGGAATAGCTAAAATATTACGTTATATTTGGTAAAACATCTTAAAAAATGTTTTGGCAGGAAGATGCCCGCCCCTCTCCCTGACCAACGGGGCCCTCTGCTTAAGCACGCATAAGCACAATGGTAAATCCGACACTGCTTTGATAAACAGACCTGCCAATACCATTTACACCCACTTTAATATAAATTCACTTTCAATAACTTTTTTCACATAAATTTTAATTTGTTGACACCATTAACAGAGTTATTTTAAACCTTATAGTCACGTTTCAAAATTTCAAGGTAATCACTGAAAGATAAAATTAATATCGTCGTGCACATGCACCCTAGGAAATGACAATATTAGAGTATATACACTTGAGTTACGGATTCTAAACCGTGTTTTGTATTTTTTGTATTTTCTTATTTAGTTTATTTTTAGTAATTAATATTTGTGAAATTTGAATATAATCGTAAAATGTCATTAAAAATACGAAAAGCGTAAATTTACCTTTTTCCCGACAAATATCCGTCCTCGAGACAATCCCAACACCGACAATAGAAACATTCGTCCTCACAAATTGGGTATGTAGCATGAAAAACTTACATTCCTATTATTGTTTAGAAGTGCCTAGCAACCACACATTTCCGAGAATCTCAAATCTATTTGTCTTTCTAAATTCACATAACAACCATGTATTTCTAGAACCAGTGGGCAATAACTGCGCTATGGGACAATTAAATGTTCAATTCTTTTTATTTCCCTTCCGGAGTACCTGAGTTCACCCCGGTGATTAGAGGGTTCGTGTTACTCGATCTTTAGTTTTATGTGTATG
>MJUT01004944.1:0-22789 GCA_002080005.1 Gigantidas platifrons
TATAACAAAGACCTACTAAAATACAGATGATTGACATAGAGGCTTCTAGATAGCAAGTAACGATATAACAAAGACCTACTAAAATACAAATGATTGACATAGAGGCTTCCAGATAGCAAGCAACGATATAACAAAGACCTACTAAAATACAAATGATTGACATAGAGGCTTCTAGATAGCAAGCAACGATATAACAAAGACCTACTAAAATACAAATGATTGACATAGAGGCTTCCAGATAGCAAGTAACGATATAACAAAGACCTACTAAAATACAAATGATTGACATAGAGGTTTCTAGATAGCAAGCAACGATATAACAAAGACCTACTAAAATACAAATGATTGAGATAGAGGCTTCTAGATAGCAAGTAACGATATAACAAAGACCTACTAAAATACAAATGATTGACATAGAGGCTTCCAGATAGCAAGTAACGATATAACAAAGACCTACTAAAATACAAATGATTGAGATAGAGGCTTCCAGATAGCAAGCAACAATATAACAAAGACCTACTAAAATACAAATGATTGACATAGAGGCTTCCAGATAGCAAGTAACGATATAACAAAGACCTACTAAAATACAAATGATTGAGATAGAGGCTTCTAGATAGCAAGCAACGATATAACAAAGACCTACAAAAATACAAATGATTGAGATAGAGGCTTCTAGATAGCAAGCAACGATATAACATTTATTAAAAAAAAAAACAAGATTTAAAAAATTCATACTGGTATCGACAACGTTGTAGAAATGCATTACAAAAATACATGCATGGTTCTGACATAAAGGTTCTTCCGCTGCTGCTATGCTATTGGTAGTTGGGTTTACCTCTACCTATCCAATCACTGCCCATCACATCTATAATTTGTGTTTTTAACCCGTGTCCATTGTGAGTTACATAGAATTTAGTAACATCTGAAATTTGAGCATGGAAGAAGAAAATTAGTTTTTGCGCTGCAAATGTATGCTTTGAGACCAAACTGATTAATTTGATTTGCTTGTCGGTCTGCTACATCCCTACTACCCGGTAATTTCCTGAGACTTGGCCCCACTTCAAAATCTTGGTGGGTCCGTGTTGCTCATCGTTGTAGTTTTCTGTGTTGTTGATTTTTTGTTGTTTTTTGTTTTTGTCTTCGTCCTATGTGTTGCGTTCCCAGTGTTTCTGGTTTCTCTGGATTGTCCATTCTTGATTGCCGCTTCGGTTTTCTCTTACACTAGCGTTGATTTGCCCTTCTGAGGTACTTATAATATATTTCCCATTACAATATTTCAATGCAAATGTCGGTCTTTTTCTCTATGTATCTCTTGCTGTTCTCATTATTTCTTTTTAAGAATCTACAATTTGAGTGTATTCTCTATCCCATATTAACTTGAATACAAAAAGGTATGTGAACAACAAATAGTGAAGCTGAGGTCACTATACAGTCAAACCCGTATTAAGAGGTCACCTTTGGGACAAAGAAAAAAGTAGCGTTTTAAGACAGGTGACCTCTTAAAAGAGGTTAAGTGCATATGAAATGCTCTATGACAGGACATTGAAAAGGATGACCTTTTAATACAGGTGACCGCATGGACAAGTTTGACTAATATATTGGGCATTACATACCTGTTCATAATCTGCCATTGATCACAAAGTGCCATAGACTATTTGTTTTATTACTTAATGAATTTATTTAAACAATGTTAATGACTATCATGCTGACATTCCGTAAAATTTGATATTGTTTGATTAAAATTCGTATTGACGCTCTTTCACTTTCACTTTCCATTGTATTATGTATGACGTCATAATGAAGTGATTAAAGGCTGCGGTGAATATCGATTTTAAGGTCCATAAAAACTCATATTGACCTCAACAAAAGACTATAATATTATCTTCAGCAAATCAACACAACAAACTAGGGATACAATTACATATTGTACCGGCTTGCTAACAAAGTCAAATATATAAGTTATGAAAAGAAAGTTTAAATAGTGATGGTCATCAATTTCATCACTATCAATAAAACGACCAATCACCTCTCACTATAACTGATCTCAAAACAGACCACGACATATGACATTGGAAATCCAGATCCTGGCTTTGGACAAACACAAAAATGTGTCGGGGTTAAACCGGTTGATGGGATCCTAGCCATCCCTTCTTGATAACTGGACGTAAATATATAACCGCAGACTTGGAAATCACGATCCTGGCTTTGGACAAGCACAAAAATGTGTCAGGGCTAAACCGGTTGATGGGATCCCAGCCATCCCTTCTTGATAACTAGACGTAAATCTATAATCGCAGACTATTTACACATGGAATATAAATATGTTCTTACCAATAGTGCTAGTATTTGACTCATAAATCACGTGTTGATGCATGATCTTTGTAATAGTAGTTGGTGAATCACGTGGTTTTTGGGTAGTTGCCATGTCAACAGAGAGGCTGCTTTCTTTGAGAAACAAAAACAAAATACTGAACTATATTATCTAAATGATGAAGAACAGAGTATATTTATTAGATATTAAACACTAATTCTTGGTAATTATCAAAAGGAAGTGACGGTCAACAATTCTACTAATATCAACAATACGAACAACCACCCCTCACGTCAAGAAACACTCACTTCAAAAATCATACACACGCACACACAACACACACCGTAAAATGACTAACAACGATCTACAAATAATTACACAGAAAACTAAAGATCGAGTAACACGAACCCCACTAAAACCCAGGAGTGAACTCAGGTGCTCCGGAAGTGACAACAGTTCCTGCTCCACATGTGACACCCGTCGTGTTACTCTTGTTACAAATCTAGTGATTACGACAAATGGAACATATCCATGGTCATTTGTTACACATATATTCCATAACGATTAACTAAGTAATGGTAGCGACCGTAAAACTTTCGAAGTGATGACCTCAACTTTACCAATAGGAATGATTGTTTCAGTATCTTCCTTGCTTTAACCTCGGTGACTAATAGTTTACCAGCAAGGGTATCAACCCGGTAATAATAATAAAACGTAATTTATACTCTATGACTATATATATATATATAATACATAAACGTTAGAGAATACCGAAGGAACAATCAATAAAGGACAACAATCCAAAGGAACCGGCAACATACCGTACACGAGACGAAGAAAAATAAAAACACAACATGATATGTGTTGGACACCACTATACACAAACTGTGTCACCCTTTAAAAGATTACCTTATATGGTATACGATAAAATTAGATATTTACGTTTTATCATTGATATAACTTTGGTTGCACACGCTTAGTTTAAACAATATTTTATTAGAAATGATGCACACATACAAAATACAATACAAAACGTAGGGATTCGGAAACAAGAAGACTGATATAAATCCGTCTCTCTGCACATGTTTGAAATATCATATACAACGTTCGCCTTTGAAAACAGGCAGCTTAGCTTACATTAACAATGACGTATTTAAAATAGTAAGCTACGATAAGCCATGCACACAATTTGCTGGACATTACACCATCCAGTCTTTAGAAACGAGGCGAGTTCAAACATGAACTGTGTCAATATGAACCGGTTGAGGACTCCCAATCTGACATTTCAGTCGGGTCAATTACCAGAACAGCCAAAAACACTAGATGACTTAGACCGCTTCGATTTGAAGTCTTAATCTTGCCCTATAATAATAATAAGTGGTAGCCATATACTTATATTGTTTTTACCACGGGTTGGAACTTTATGCCGAAGATTTTACCCCGCGGGGACCAAAACTACATGTTCGGTTTCAGAGGGGCCGGTTATTGGGGAAATTCGATTAGCATAACAACAATGTGTCTATCTGTTGTGTAATGGTAAGCATGCTCATCTCTCTCGACTGCGGTAGATCGTACGTACGAGACAAGGTCGGGTCAAACAAAAGATTAGAACATTCGTATTTGCTGCTTCTCTGCTAGGCACAAAATATTATAGAGTAGAGCAAATAATGGCTTAGCTCAGAATCACGATATGTGTCCGAGTAGATTGACATGTATACTCACAGACTGTTGTTTCAGTGTTCTAACAAAACAGACATCATCGTCATCTCATCCAAATAAAAACGTAGATATCAAATTTAATGTACACGACATCCTCATCAGGTACACTCAAAGCCTAATAACTTCATAGTCTTCGGAAACAAACAAAACAAAGATAGGAAAAAAATCGACTAAGGATGGAGAACCTTATGATATATCTAAAACAATTACTCATTCGGCTTTGAACACGCACGCACGCACGCACGCACGCACGCACGCACGCACGCACGCACGCACGCACGCACGCACGCACGCACTCACTCACTCACTCACTCACTCACTCACTCACTCACTCACTCACTCACTCACTCACTCACTCACTCACTCACTCATAACCATAATATATTATTTGTAGTATGTATACCTGTAGATGTTTGATAATTGGTATTTGTCTTTGTTGTTGACTCAGGTGTGTCCTTTTCTCTTGCTGTTATTCAGGAGTAAACATAATCCAGTGTAACAATCATATCATTAAATCGCAACCGAAACTTAAATATTTAGTCATAGACATAGACCAAAATTTATCAGGAGAAATTACAGTTAACTCAATAATAAAAAAGGTAAATTCTAGACTTAAATTTATGTATCGTAAAGCGAGGTGCTTGTCAACTGAAACTCGCAAAACTCTTACAACGGCTCTACTCCAATGTCACTTTGACTATTCATGTTCCTCGTGGTATGCTGGTGTTTCACAGACCTTAAAAAACAAACTTCAGATTGCCCAGAACAAAACCGTTAGATTTATAAAAGAATTAGCTCCAAGATCTAGTGTTCGCCAACCAGAACTATCAACTGTTGGATTTCTTAATATTGAGAATAGGGTAAAGCAATTAAGATTAGGACATGCACATAAAATATATAACAACAAATGTCCAACGTATTTAAAAGATAATTTTATAAAAGTTAGTGAAAATCATAAATATAACACTAGATCAAGCCAATTCAACTTCGTTGTTCCAAAAATCAAAGGTGTGGACTCTTCAACTTTTTTCTTCAATGCTATTAAAGATTGGAACTCGCTTCCAAATAACATAAAATCAATAAAAGACCATAACGCTTTCAAAACAGAAATAAAACAACATCTTAAAAATTAATTACAGCCATATCTTTTAAAATATTATTACCTAAAATTGTGCCATGCGACCTCTTAACTCATTTTTTTTTATTTTTTTTTATTTTATTAAACAAGTGATATACACTAAAGGACCCCATTGGAAATAAGCGGAAACGCTTTAATGGGTTATCCTTGGAAGGATATCAACTTAAAGTGCATTTTAACCTTGATGCATTGTTTTATATAATTTTATATTTGTAAACTACACTAGATTTAGCTGGTATCTGTCCTAAATGAATTTTACCTTTTACCTTTACCTATAAATAAATTACTCATAAAACTAACTTAACCCCGTCACTGTTTACCGATGTTCCTGTACCAAGTCAGGAATGTGTGTGAATTTTAGGGGTATTAATTCTCGACCCATTTCTATGTTCGGTTTTACCATGGTTTCCATTCTATGATAGGTTAAACATTCAATAAAACTGTTCGACGACTTAAAGTTAACGGGATATTTAAAGTGAACAGTGTTGATACTGTGACAGTAGCGTTAAACGTTGGTATTGAGCAGGAGAAATACAATGCATGGCGTGGTTTGTTTGATGGTGTTTAACGCCACTTTCAACAATATTTCAGCTATTTCGTGGTGGTCAGTTTTATTGGTGAAGGAAACTGGAGGACCCGGAGATACCAAAGGGGTAATTGGAATCCGTATATCGAAGAAGAACAAACAACACAATGGCCAAATGAAAAAGTACAAAAGGACAAATAACAATCTACAAAACATTCATATAAAACTAAAGATCGAGTAACACGAACCCCACTAAAAACCGGGGGTTAACATAGGTGTTCCGGATTGGTAAACAGTTCCTGCTCCACTAGTGGCACATGTCGCGTTAATCTAGTTACAAACCCGGTGATAAGACATGAATGAGGAAAGGACAGAGAAGTGCTTAGGCCAAGGCAAGTGTAACATATCCGAGGTCATTTGTGACACAGATATTCCTTAGTGGTCAACCAAGTCACAATGGCGACCATATTATCAATAACTAACTTGCTCACACCATGATATAGCTGGACATGTACTCACTTTGCATTAAAAACCACAAAATAATTCACTGTTCACCATGATTGATGTAGAGTAACAGTTTTAGTAGTGACCATTGATGGGCTGGTCTAAGACATAATATTTCAGCTCTATCTATTATATCATGTTTACCCTGTGATATTCAAAATTTCCCCATATTATTCAAACGAGTTCCACATTGTTATCTGATCAACATGTAGTATTTTGCAGCATTTAATAATTAACACAAATTCGAAAAAAAAATGACCATAAATTATCGCAAAGTGGTACAACGTACACATTTAGTAGAAACAGAGCGAACATAACCATAAAAAAGTACTTACGTTGTTTACAAACAAAATATTTTAAAGTATCATCACAGGATATGTGTGTTTTATGTAACACACTATTGTTCAGTGTGGCAGCTACACATCCAATAGGTCTGTAATCTCCTGCTTCATCTGTAAAGAACAGTTTTACATTATTATATACTTGTAGCACACTATTGTTCAGTGTGGCAGCTACACATCCAATAGGTTTGTAGTCTCCTGTGTCATCTGTAAAGAACCATTTGCATTATTATATACTTGTAACACACTATTGTTCAGTGTGGCTGCTACACATCCAATAGGTTTGTAGTCTCCTGCTTCATCGGTAAAGAACAGTTTTACATTATTATATACTTGTAACACACTATTGTTCAGTGTGGCAGCTACACATCCAGTAGGTCTGTAGTCTCCTGCTTCATCTGTAAAGAACCGTTTACATTATTATATACTTGTAGCACACTATTGTTCAATGTGGCAGCTACACATTCAATAGGTCTGTAGTCTCCTGCTTCATCTGTAAAGAACCGTTTACATTATTATATACTTGTAACACACTATTGTTCAGTGTGGCATCTACACATCCAGTAGGTCTGTAGTCTCCTGCTTCATCTGTAAAGAACAGTTTTACATCATTATATACTTGTAACACACTATTGTTCAATGTGGCAGCTACACATCCAATAGGTTTGTAGTCTCCTGTGTCAATCTGTAAAGAACCGTTTACATTATTATATACTTGTAACACACTATTGTTCAATGTGGCAGCTACACATGCAATAGGTCTATAGTCTACTGCTTCATCTGTAAAGAACAGTTTTACATTATTATATACTTGTAACACACTATTGTTCAATGTCGCAGCTACACATCCAATAGGGAAGTAGTCTCCTGCTTCATCTTTAAAGACATTGTTTTAAATTATAAATAGACTTGCTGAAGTACATGGACATACATAGACTTCCTACAAGTACCTTTCTTATTAAAAATCACGTTACCCACGTTACTGCGACGTTTCGTGTATAATCGTAACGTCGTGTGCGGTGTTATTCCTGACATAATGACTTTTAAATAGCAAAATGTTAACAGCATGGAGACGTTACTTACCGTTTCTTTATAATTTTAAGGGGATATCTGTATATGACTTCAATTTGTGCAATCTAATTATAATGTATTTGTGTAACTTATTCTTGAAGAAAAAACATAAATTTCTTTCCCAAGGGACATATATATATATATATATATATATATGTATGTCCCTAGCGCAGTCAAAGGGTTAAGTAAATTGCTGTCATGAAGGTTGAAATCTTGACTCACCATGACTATTTAATATGAGACAGGCACAACCTGTTTGAAGGACGAAGTCCTATAATATTTAGTTATCTCTTTTTGACAGTGTAGCTGAAGGTTTGCAAAAAAAAATCTTATGAAATATATAGATCTTTTAAAAGATTTTATATAGATCGAAACATACCTTACTATAATAAAGATAAGATTCCAATTCAGATATCTGTTCTCTTTCCTAATATATTCGAAACTTTGCAATATGTTACGCATTCTAGCAACAGGGTTTTTTAATTGATATCTTTTCATAGTTCTTTTTCAATATTTTGCTCATCTCATTTTCATTTTCAATTTGTGTTCTTGACTCAAAATTAATCTCTACTTTTCTACAATTCTGGCGGAGTTCATGTTCTTTTTTAGAAATGGAATGACATATTTCAGAATCACTATTTAGAGAATTGTGAGATCCAGAAATAGGTATTTCAATATTATTAGGAAAAATTTTAGGCATATTTTTTTGTGTTGGATTTTTCTGTTCTACATTTGTGTTAGATTTTGTCAGTTTAATTTTTTGCCAGATGTGGATGATTTTTCCTGTGGTTGTTTTCTCTTTTCATGTTTTTTTTCCTTTTGATATTTTTGATATATATTATTCAGTTTTGAAAATGAATCATCATTGCTTTTCTGCTGTATTGCAATGCTTGTCGAACGAAACTGGAAACCATATTGTTCAGTAGAATTTTTTTTATAAGCAATTTGAAATGATTCAGGTGTAGAGGCAAATCCACATTTCGTCTGAGAGAAGAATTTATATATTCTTCCATAGTGAAACAGATATTGTTATGTCCATCTCTTCCCTGTAACCAAATATTTATATTGCTTTGCAAAATTCTAGTAGCAACTGAAATCTCAGTGCTTGTAGCCCATTGGTTACCATGAACCATTTTATTCAGATATTCATGCCTTGAAATATTGGAATGGTGACTAAGCTTTAACTGGTCTTCATAAAAATCAAAGTTGTTGTAAATTTCTGAGCAGACCAATGACCTATAAACCAAGCTTTGTGATAAATTGCCAGTGATGGCTGAACTAAGGGCATGAAAGAAGCACTGGCCATCTCCTGGAACATCATAAATAAGAAAATCTTCACTTTCTATTTTAATTCTTCCAAGGTTTGGGGCATTTAAATTATTTTGTGGGGGTTTAGATTGTTCATAGCCCATAGGCATAGGTGAACCCTGTACATACTGTAAATTTGGTTGTTATGGGGTTATATTTTGTGAATGTCCATTTTCTATCTTTATTTTCTTACAGTTATTGGTATTTCATATACTTGATGGTGGTTGAAATTGTTCATAGCCCATAGACATAGGCATGGCATGTGTACCTTGAAAATTTGATGGGTATGAGGTTATATTTTGAGAAGAAGGAGAGCTCATCATAATAATTTCAACATAAATTTCTTTAGGGGTACAGTCGGAGGTTTTAGCCTCAGTGTCGAAATTGTAGGGTAGGACTGTTTTAGGCACAGGTGTTTCATGGGTGGGGTTCTTTTGATTTTTATTTTGAGTTTGTGCCATGGAACCCTTTAAAATATCAGCATAGGAATGATCTTTGGTCACCAGTCTACTCATGATCAAAATATGTGATTTAGGTTGACAAAAAAACAGTTACAAATTCAAAACAGGTTGTCAGCGAATAAATACTTCGGCGAGTTAGAAGATATTCGTCTGCTAACAAAGATATTCCATTCAAGACCACCCTTTTTACTTACAGTGTAACTACGTAATTTTTTTTTATTACAGCCACACTAAAACAACACGAAAATACAGAAAATAACGTTCAACTGGTCAAAAGCAAATCCTTCAATGAAATTGCAATAATACGATGATCCGTACACGTTATTATCTTTTATTTTGAATGAATTTTGTAGCAGATTTGTTATGGCTGTTCCGCCGAGAGTCTCGTAGAAAGAGATTTGTTTTATTAGATTTTTATTTCAAGTTTATTTCGATTTTGCATAGCGTAAATAATAACTGAATTGGGAATTTTTCATTGAAATATATTTCTTTTGCGTTTCTAAATATAAATTGATCTATTTTTAAAACTTCCTATAGAAAGTAGGAAAAATCGTACAGCCTACAGTTAAAAGGACTTCGTCCTTCACTGTTTACCATCCCCATTATTCTCCACATGTAATCAGTAAAGCAATGTTGTTAGTAAGTAAACGTGGTCACAGCCTGTCAAGATAGGAACTTTCATACATGTTTAATGAGACTATCATTGAGAAAGGGACTTGTAGCAATTCTACATTCAAACTGCCTTGCCGTTCTAGCACCAATGCTCTACATAATTACCAATGTTAATATCATTCTGACAATGTAAAAAACAAACAGCTGAAAATGTGTTATATTATTATAATACTGGTGAACATTCAGCAATGCATTATTCCTGATACAAATACAAAACACCCATGAGAAGAGACGTACAGATCGTGTCTCATATGACACGTAGGTGTCTGATTAAAGAAAGACAACGCAACCTGACAAATAAATATTAAATTATAAAATCAACCATGTGAACACATTATTTTGTTCTCTAAATCCATAGACTTTGGTATGTTATATTGTACTTATATGTTATGTATGAGTTAAAAGGATTAGAACTCAGTTTAGTCTCTTTTTGTCAAACTCAACAATAGGAGTTAGTATATGATTTTAGTTCTGTATGAATTTGTTGTCATATATTATTTGATGCTATCATTTACCTGTTTTTATTTCACGATCTTCCTCGACACGAAATAAATTTGTCCAAACACGATTATTAATTCCTCTACAAAATGTTGAAGATGGTAGTAGTTTATGTTGTCTTCGACAACGTTGCATTATTTCAAATTTTGTTTGACCCCAAATCGAACCGTCTTCTGGTCTGGCTTGATCTCCGTCTTCTATAAGTAAACAGACAAGATGTACCATGGTATAATTAACTACAAATGACACCTACTTGAACATATAAATGCCTCAAAATTAATGTAGTTTCCCGCAACATAAATAGAAATCTATATCATAATTTTAAAAATAAATAATCGAACTTTTATGATATCAATCTCTATTTCAAATTCATCAGAAAATGCAGAAGAAGTTCTAGATTATGTTTTATAACAAGAACAAGAAGAATCAATAAGGACCTAAGTGTTTAATGTCGTTTCGTCCGTCTATTATCCCAACACTACTGACTTTATTTTACATTAAGATACCAATCTCAAGTTTTATTGGGTTCATAGAACTAGTTTCTCTGGATTTTCAATTTTTGATTGCTCCTTCGGTATTCTCTAACCTTTGTTTAACCCCACCACTTTTAATAAGTGTCTGTACCAAGGCAGGCTAGATGGGAGTCATTCGCCCAGTAAGGTCACCTTTCTAAGAGAGACAACTCTATCTAAACCGAACAGATCATGGCTCGTAAACCTTGGTTTGCAACTGATCTAGAGGACTGGAACCTTGATACCAAATCCACTGGCCCTCCAGGTAGGGGGTTGATCGCAAGACCAACTATCTCGTCACATAAAATAATACAGTTACGGAAACAAGGACAAGAAAAACTTGTCCTTGCCCTATGTGCCATGAGGCATAGCAAGGACTAAGTAAGTAAGTAACCAAAGTAGGCTAGTGAGCGGTCATCAATATGTGTTTGTGTATCAATTTTACTTTTGTTTCTACGATATTTCGATTGGATTTTGGAATTTGGACAGTGTTTTGTTTTTGTTTTTATTTGTTTTTTTTATTGTGATTATTAACTTAATACGTTCCGATAACTCGAAAACTTTGTCCTTTTTTCTTTTTACCATTTCATTGTCTGTCATTGGATTTCAGCGTCTGATTCCCCTTTTATATCTTCAAACATTCCTTATTTCGATCTTAAGTAGTCGTTACCTACGACTTACATACATTTTGTTCCCTTAGGTTTCAGTTTAGTTTACACTTCACTGCATCATAATTATGAAACCATTACATCGATGAAGACATTCCACGCTTTTGTCTATCCTGCTTAGGCCCTTTGGTTCTATTGCTCCTAATCACTTTTATATTGTTTGGCTTTCCAATATTTTGATATTGAAATTACCTAATGAATGTTATTCCAGAAACGTGTCGTGTGCACTAAATTTGATATCTACGTTTTTATTAAGAAAATTTGTGGAATCTTCTAATGAATAACAATATGATAGGTAGCTTGTTTTCGTTATGAATACAATACAGTATTTACCACATAAACCCTGTACAGAACTGTCAGTGCTATTACAGTATACTTTCACGAACTGAACCTGGCCTACACTTGTACAGCTCGATGTCACACAGTTTTTACCATCGGCAGGATCAGATATAAAACTGCTGTCACTGAAATCTAATAACATATATTAGTGTGGAGCAGGAACTGCCGACCCTTCCTGAGCACCTGAGTTCACACCCAGTTTTAAGTGGGGTTCGTGTTACTCGATCTTTGGCTTTATATGCATGTTTTGTAGATCGTTGTTCGTCCTTTTGTATTTTTTTTCTTTTTGGCCATTGTGTTGTCTGTTCTTCTTCGATTTACGGATTCTGATTAAACCTTTGGTATCTACAAACTTTTCTTACAGTATTTGGCTTTCTAATCTCTTCTTGACTATGACCGTGCGTGGTGAAGGGTATTCCAGAAACGCGTCTTGTGCTCTATACTAGATATCGACGTTTTTATTACATAGACAATACGTAGAGGAAACTCATAGTAATTATACTACTATTGGTTTTAGTTCTAATAAAAATTACTGTTTTACAATTTGTACAAAAGTATGGAATATTTATTGGATTTTGTTGTGTTTAACGCCATTTTCAATAACATTTCAGCTATATTTTATGGAAACAAAACTACAGAGAATTCATGGAAGAGAGCTCCGTACATATAAACCGCATTTATTTATTGCAATAACCCGTAGATGGACAGTAAAATTATTTTAGCACAACATAGCAATAATGACTTACAAGAAGGCATCATCTGTATTATTTTCTGGGGGTTAAATCTTTAATACGTCGCCCCTGTTTATTCGTCGTCGTATTTCTGAGTGTGTAATTGTATCGTTCGTGTGTCATTCCCTTGGCAATTGATCTTCCATTACACATCTAACATTATAATTCTTTATTATTGAAAATTACATTAATTATAACAGATTTGTCACAAGTGGAATAGGAACTGCTAACTATTTCGGAGCATATGAGTTCAACCTGGTTTTCTTTTATATTTTGTTTTGCGGGGTTCGTGTTGCTGAATCTTTAGTTTTCTGAGTAGTGTTTCGTTATATCATTATTTATCATTGTGTTTCGTATATCATTGCTGTCCTTTTTCTTTTGACCATTGTATTGTCTGCCTGTGATTTGCGGTTTCTGATTACTCCTTTGGTATTTTCAAACTTTTCTTATGGCTTATTAGTTTGACTGTGTCGTACCCAGCATATATAAGCGATTGGTGCTGCAGTGTATCAATGGTGTGAGTTCAAATCGAGGGAAGAACACAAATTTGACAGTTCAAAAATCTAATTCTAACACTGTTTGGTTTAATTTTCAGACGTATATATATATCGCCATAGACCTTTATGAGTATTCATTTTGTACTAACTTACTTGTATAAACGAAGAAACTATTACTCGTATCCCTGTTGATACAGCTATCAAAACTGCTGTTGTGACCTCTATCTCTAAGACAAACACATTCTTGAGTTTCATCCTTTAATTATATAACGTGACAACGTTAATTTGAATACAACAGACAAAATCATAAAGGTCTCTAATTTCAAACTCTTATCGCAAAATTATTAGCATCATAAAACCAAACATAATTACATAAACATGATCAAAGAAGAAAAAGAAAAAAACAATTACTCTTTGTAATCCAGTATTTCGTAGGGAGAAGTAAAATGTGTGACAAATGAAACGTTTCGGACCATCGTTAGTAGTGCGGGAATTGCTTACCTTCCGGAGCACTTAAGGTCAAGTCCAGTATTCGTGTTTTTCACTTTAGTGTTGTGTTTATTATTATTAGTCTCTTTGTCCTTTTTATTTCGGTTATTCCGGTGCTATCTGTACTTCTGCGAAAAAACATCTTCTCATTACTCCTTGTGTAACTCCAAACTTTCCTTATTTATTTAGGAAAATTTATATTTGGAAATTAACCAATGAATGTATTAAAAATAATATCTTAATTATATCCGAGTATGGTATTTGCATGATAATTTACCAAATATGCGTCTTGTTCTTCGTAAGATTATGAATACTTAGTGTTGTAAATACGCATTATACTCAGTGGTGGATGGCATAGGCATGCTTGGTTCTGATATGGTGGATCCCCAATATGTGACACAGATACTCCGTAACGATTAACCAAGTCACGGTGTTGACCGTAAAACTTTTGAAGTGATGACTTCAACTTAACCACATGTAAAGTCATGCTTGGCTCTGATATGGTGAATCGCTGGGGTTACATGGTGGTTAACGCCACATTTAACATTTTTTCAGTTATATCGTAGTGGTCAATTTTATTGAATAAAAAATCAATCATTTTTATATATAATGTTGCTACAAATTAGCATAAGTGCATACTAATATTAATAAAACGTAGATAATGTGCTATTTTGAAACATGCATGTGATTTTAAACATGGAAAACAATCGAAAATTACTATGTAAGTATTTGAGTCACCCAAATAGAAAATCAACTGACATTCAACAAGATGTGCATAGATATAATTCATTAAAACTATAGGTATTGACAAAGCTGTTAATTGATACAATGGATGTTATTTAAACTCTAGATGAATGTCATGTATTTATACCTTGTAACCAAAATACGTAGATATCATACACTGTCGTTGACACTGTCCTAGTGATGTGTTGTGATGTGTAGACGATATGTTGTTTACAGTGAAACATCCTTACATGGAACGATAGAAAACAACTTTTAAAAGATGGAATGCATATATTGTTTTAACAAGATGAAAACTTATGATCAAGTTTGTAATTAGTCGTAAATAAGAGCGAGGTACAACTTTGGGAGGTGCGATTTCGCTTTCTCCTGCAAGCAACAGATGTTAAGTTCTGTGTGGTATATGTGTTTCATATTCAATCTGAAATATAATGTACTATCTAATATAAGATTTAATTGATGGTTAAATCAATCGGTTCCCTTTTCATAGAACTAGTTTCACGAAGGACAAATATATTATGTATAAAGTTCAAGATTACAACAACTCTGCTCTCCCAGTGACATGTGAGGGTCAGCATTTGACTCGAATGTTTAAAACACCTACGTGATCTAACTTTTTATTGAAGTGCCTCTCCAAAGCAGGAGAGTGATTTTTCATGTTTGTCATTCGAATTACTGCTTCTGTTTACTCCTTTGGTATTTTCCAGTAGATTTATTATATAAAAAACATTTGAAGATATCAGAGGCTTAAATGAGACTTTTAATTTACTTGTCCCCAAAGATTTTAAAGTTATTTGGTTTTAATTCCAATCTTTTGATTTATGATTGTACCTGATGAACATTGTTCTAGAAACACGTCGTGCGCACTTAATTATATATCTTTGTTTTTATAATATATTAGTATAAGTCTACACATTGTTACATCAGTATCTAAATATCTACCTAATATTTCAATCCAAGGCAAAGTAACGTGATAAACTTGTTCTCCTATCCAAAATGTCTTCCCTTCTAAATCAGATATACTGCTTAAAATATGTTGATCATCCTCCAGTCCGTATTGTCCACATTCCATTGCAGCGGAATCCCATGATACTCCACTTAAATTAGAATGCACTTGTGGTAGCATTGTTGATTGTCCTGGATTATAAGAATATAAAACTTAATGTAAACTATTACAATGCATTATTTGGGCACCGAGATCTAACTTAACACAGCCACTTTTTATTGAAGTGTCTGAACCAAGACAGGAAAGTGGGAGGTCATGTATATACATGTCAGGGGTATCGAAGACAGAACTTATTGTCAACCATTGAAATATATTTGGACCCATACAACTCGTGTAATCTCGCCACTTTTTATTGAAGTGTCTGTACCAAGACAGGAAAGTGAGCGATCTAGGGGTGTATGTTACATATATCGATTTTCACTCGTTCTCTACAAATTTGTCTATTAGGTTTTCGAACTGTTCCGATAGTGTGGTATTTTTGCCTCTTCATTTTACTTCGTAACTGTCATTTGATCTTTGTATCTTTACATGCATGTTTTCATGTACGTGCTTAATGCATCCCTCAAGGCCTTGCCTTTATAGACAAAACACAACAAGCGTCATGCACGGAGAAAAAGGAAGAACGTCATCTACTGCCTTCAGAATTGTTCTGGTGCCTCTAATTAAAAGTATTTTCTTTATTGACATACCACAAGTGCCTTACACCGTGAAAAAGAACGATTCGTTCTGCAGTCCAATATCACTCTAAATGACAGAAAAAATCGAATATTACATATATGTCCTTATATCTTTCTGTATCAATATAAGTGATGAAGAAGACTTTGATCTTCCCTCCATGTCATGGATACCACCATTATATTATAGGAAATATAACAGGTTGGTAAATACCACAGCATGTGTATGCTGGCATTCATTTTTTATGATAGTATATGATCTTTTTGAGTGGTAGCGAATCTGTGCAGGTTTTTATTATTTGCTTATATCTGTGTTGTCATTGAGATTCCAATAACCAATTTATCTAACCCGCCACATATCTGTGCCTGTCCCAATCCAAGATCTGGATTTCCAATGCCATATGTCTTGGTCCTTTTTGTGTAGTGACTTGTAATGAGAGGTGGAAGTTTTTGCTGATATCGGTGGAATTGTAAACGATCACTGATTAATCTTTCTTTTTATACAATACACTACACAATAAAACCTTCAAATCTTAGGTTTATTCTACTGCGCCCCTGTCAATACATATAAACCAACGAACTGCATCGGTGGCGTAATGGTTAGCGTGCTCGCCTCGAGTGCAGTAGATCGTGGGTTCGAGCCCCGGTCGGGTCAAACCAAAGACTATAAAATAGGTATTAGTTGTTTGTCCAGTAAGCACACAGCATTAAGAAGAAATAACAGCGAAAACTGGTTGGCTCAGAATCAGAATAATGTGTCCGAGTAGAACGACATGTCTATCCGCGGACTGTTGTTTCAGTGAGTTGGCACTATTAAAATCCAACTCAGCGTGTTGGTCTAGAACAAAGTGGACCTTATCATCATCGCATTGAAAATTAACTTGTTCTCGCCATGCTATAGCTGAAAAATTGCTGAATTGGCGTTAAGCAACAATCACTCACTCACTATACACCAAGGCTAATCTTTTAATTGTGTGCGTTTTATTTTTTTTTCTGTTCAGTCGTGTACATTTAAATAATTAATATTAATAAATTTAACTATAGCTAAATATAGACACATCAATGTCTAAGCACAATAATATATTTCTCAACTTCTTATAAGTTTGAACATTTCAAAGGATAATTCATTTCTTATTGACTTCAGACGTTCTTTTGTATATACCATTACAGACCCTGGATCGTATAAGTTTACACTATGCACGAAACGCATACGAGCGAAAAATGCAAACGAAACGAACGGAAAACGAACGAAGGTTTCACACGAACGATACGAAAAACGCACGATATACGAAACGAACGTACGATACACGAAACAAACGCACGATACACGAAACGAACGCACGACACACGAAACGAACGCACGATGCACGAAACAAACGAACGATACACGAAACGACGGTACGATACACGAATAGTATCGTGTTATTATTTGAATGACTTTTGTGCAAATTTATGTGATTAACTTCTGTAATCTTATATTTTATAAGCAAGTTATTTATGTAAATGATAAATTAGTCGGTAAAGTAATAGGATAATACAATTTATATTAAATAGTTTATATTACCAATGTGTTTAATAATTATATTTATTATTAAATTTTAAATCTCATATATTTGACTTCCAAATATGACTTTCTATTTATATAATTAAACAAAATTTATATTTATTTAATTATATAATTATACAGAATTTATATTTATATAATTATACAGAATTAATATTTATAATTATTCGGATTCTGAATTGACAATTCCAACCAGACATAGGTGTTTCAGTTATTTTCTCGGTTAAGCTGTCCGAGAGGCGTGTGGCTTCAAAAGGTCATATAATTGTTAATTAGAATGAAATTACAAATGTAAGAGTTGACATTTCACACCTGCAGTGGATGTATTTCCCAGGTGAAACTGCCAGAGCCGTTTGTTTACATACATGTAGATGATTTCTTGTTTATTTGTCCTAGAGTAAATTATAGAAAAAATGCATTTATTAAATATGTTTTGCCCTTATTGTACAAAATTACTGGTACATGTAAATAAAGGAAATACGTGTTTTTATATGTAAAATTTTGTCTACACTTTAATTAATTTTTTTTTTAATAATAGTAAGATTGAAATTGTAGTAGTTATTTTAAACTGGAAATCGTAGCGTGGGTTCATTTCGTGTATCGTGTATCGTTATTTTCGTGTATCGTTCGTTTCGTGTATCGTTCGTTCGTATTTCGTTTCGTATATTAGTCTAATCAAACTGGCGAACGATACACGAAACGAAAGAATAAATTACACGCACGAAACGCAAACGAACGGAAAACAAAAAACCAACGAACGATACACGCAAACGAAACGAACGAAAAACGCAAACGATACGAAATATCTGTTAAGTTAAACGATCCAGGGGCTGTAATTGTCATATTGTTCATATTAAGTCACTCATTAAATCAAGTGTTCGCCTTGATGTCGGTAGATCGTGGGTTTGAGCACTTCTCGTGTCAAGCCAGACTATAAAATTGGTATTTTTTGCTTCTCTTCTAAGTATGCAGCATTATTTTATCAGAATCAGGATAATGACTACCAGTGGAGCGACATGTCTAACCACGGACTGTTGTTTTAATGAACATGGTGAACTACAATGTAGCACTATTAAAATCCAACTAAGAGTGCTGGTCTAGTACATAGCTGACATCATCATCATTTCACTTGTTAACTTGTTCTCGACATGAAATCACTGAAAACTTGCTCACTTAGCATTTTTGTGTCTGTCCCAAGCCAGAACATGGATTTCAAACGTCAAATGTCGTTGTCTTTATATGTTCAATGAGTCATACCTCCCAGTAATTCTGTCGCTGTTATATCCACATCTATATAAACTTGATCATACTATTAGATGGTGGTGAGTGAATGTTTGTTTTACAAAGCCAGATCAACATCTGTTTTAGATATATCATGGTGAGAACAAGCGACATTTCGATGACATAATGATGGTGTCTAATAAACCAACACGATTAATGGGATTTGTCATAGTTCAATCTTACTGAAACAACAGTTAAACTACACGAACATATGATCATGATTCACAGCCAGATAGACTGTGTTTTTATTCTTGAATGTTGTGTCCTTAGGTTAGAAGCAGCTAATACCAGATTTTAATATTTGGTTTGAACAAACGGGCTAGAACCCACGATCTACATGTTCCACATCCGAGTCGAGAACCTGACAAATACATCATCGATGGTGTTCTTACTACTGTATAAGAAGTACAACCTTTGAGGAAATTTGAACTAAATCTTCAAAATAAAACTTACCAATAATCAAATGAGCCAATACTAACACAGTGATCGCTAATAAGTCACCTTCGTCCATCATGTCCGTGTCTCCTTATATGAAAAAATATATTTGTTATTTCAACACGGAAGACTTTCTATCTCAGGTAACTACAATTTTATACAGTCTCATAATACACTGTATTTAGACTGTACACACGGTAAGATTTTGCATAATAATACAAGTCTTATGATACAAATCTTATCGTGTGTACCGGCCTTAAAATTAAGTCGTTTGTAATTTTTTGGCGTAATCTATATAAATCTTTTGTAGCAAGGTATCTGCTTTCACTTGACCTTAAAAAAGGTCAAATACAGGAAATGTTATCGCCTTTAATATTAAAGGCCTAGTCACAATCAGATGCACATTTCATACTAGGTCTGTGTTATAGAGTCTTTACATGATAATAGAAGACATAAATTATTGTATTTTTGGTTTACATTGTACCAGAGGAACAGAGCTTCAAGGTGCAGACTGAAGATTGGGTAAGTGAACAACCATATAAAAAATATTTCAAAATATATGTGACAAAAGTTGCAAAAAACTAACGTTATGTTGTTTCATTTAAAATTTTACTATTTTCACCAGTTTATTGTAAAACAAACTTTAAATGTCTTGATCATAGTTTTTGCTATATTATTAAAGAAAATGTTCTTATCTTTGTTTTGCAAGTTGTTGCAAGCAAATATGATGATTGTTTCCAAAGTTATGACAAAAATGCAAAGACCCTTGATCGTTATGAAATTTCATTTTCAATTTTAAGCTTGTTCAGAATAAAAAAAAAGAGATAAATGAAGAAAATTTCATACATTAAGATGTTGTCTGTTTACTTACTCATGTTTTGACTGAGAATATCTCTCAAAATTAGGTTGGCAGAGCTTTTTTCTGAGTAAAATGGGTTATATATTAGACAGCCGAATTTTGTTAGAAAAGTGTCTTGTCCGTAGACATGCATTATCTTAGTAAGCTGAAAGTGTAATGACATTTATGTTGCTATGCTGAGAACTTGTTATTGCGTAGATATGAAAACATGGTAAGACATCATTTTTACCATCACTATTATACACCAGTATTGGGCACGAAGTCCAAAATGTCTTGTCCGTAGACACCTGTCTTGTCCGTATACATAATTTAAACTCTTATTCCAGGATATTAATGGTCAATATGTTCTTTTAATCCTAATCAGTTGTACTGCACCCTTGAAATTAATGTATTTAATTACTGATCAGTCATTTTATTATCAGACTGAACTAAATTATACATGGCAATAATGGAAAATGTAAAAAAGTCATGAATTTTCAGTGAAAAAAATTAGATACCATTTAATTCTACTGTGCTATTTTTAGTCGTTTACTGACATAAAATGTTGAATAAAACAAATAAACGAACAACGTTTTCTTAATCTTAAGTAGTATGTTGCAATTCCTGATTTAATAAATGAGAGAGTGGTGTCTACGGACAGACACAGTATCAGATGATGTGCATAAAATCAACATGTTGTTGGCTTATGAATGGAAATACTATTAAGAATTATTAATTACTTCTAAAGCAATATAAGTATACATTTTTAAAAGGGTGGGGACATCATACATGACTTAATTATCTCCCTTACTTAAGGAATATAACTGTTATAGATCAGCTGATAGTTTTAGCGAAACAATAAATTTCAAACATTTTATAAACTATATGGTCAACAATATACAAGGCACCTGCTGTTTAATGTAGCTACAAACTGGTGTGTATTTCTATAGTTTAGCATTTTCAACAAAATGTTACTGCAATATTTATTTTCTAACACTTAGGAAAATGCATGTTTACAATTTACATACAGAAACTTCTAACATTTTTGTCTTTGTTTCAGAAGAATTGGAAAAACAGTGATTTAAGAGAAGGAAAAACCAGAAAAAGAGGAAGAGATCTTTACAAAGTCAATAAGAATGAAAAGATACAGGCAAAAACGTAAAGCAAATTCAGCAAAGAATGACAAAATGAAAAAAATAGATAGGGAAGAAAACAAACAGAAAGAAAGATCGATGAAGAAAAACGATTGAATGACAATCAAAAACTTCTAAATGATAGAATGAAATGGCAAATGCGGAAAAAGAACATACAGGAAAGCAAACAAAACACCTTATGGCAATGAAAATAATATTAGCATGGACAAAACAAAACTGTTTCAAATAAAGGTAGTACTGTCAACAAGAACTGATGGCTAGATAAAGAAAGAGGAAAAAGTGCTACACTAAGGATACAAAATATTGGTGTTTGGCAATAGAACCGAAGAAAACATACTTGAACAGTCCTTCCAATTATAACAGAAATAGCACTACAGAAAATTCTCCATGACATCAGAATGGAGGGCAACCAAAAAGGTCTAGAAGGCAATGCCAGGAAATCCCCCTAGACGATCTATTGAGCTAACTAAATTAATCATCTCCCAAAGTATAAGGAAATATAGGGAAGATAGAGGAGTTATATTAAAACAGAAAAGGTAGTAAGACAGTAACAAGTGAGTGAAGCTCTAATGGGATCCATAGAAGTAGTGTTCAAGAAGTGAAAAAAGGGAACCATGCAATCTGACAAGAATAAAGTAAATACCACAAATGAGACTGAAGACATGATAGAAATGGTGATGAAGAATCAGAATGGTGGAAATCTGAACCAAGAAACCATAGAAAGCACATAGTTAAAGAAGGCATAAACGAGAAGGCTTAATTTGTTTACCTGTAAGGTCAGATCAGTAGAGAAGTACCAAGCAAAAAAGACACTGTGAACATGGATGACAGAGTCAACAGACACATTATTACCATGACACTAGCAGAGTTATTTGTAATTGTTAAAACTTTTTTTTTCAAGTTTAGCTACAACTAAAAATGATACTTATGCTTATTGTATCTTTGTTTAAGTAACATTTGAAACAATTCTGTTTGTTTTAATTGATGACAATATAAAAACATATTGTTAATAAAAAAAAACCAGCATATTATTGTCCCGTCCGTAGACGTATGATTTCTCATATTATTTGAGACTTTTCAGGCATCTACAAACAATTATATGCAAGTGATTATTTTTTTTATGTTAGCAGAAAAAGTCAACATTTCAAAATATACAACAAATTCATATACATGTATATTAAAAAGACTTTTATCTTGAAAAACAATATATTATGTATGCAGTATTTGAATTTACTATAAAAAAAATTCTAAGTTGAGTTACAACTCAAAAATTTTATTTTTTCTGGTTTGATGTTTATCCAATAAACA
>MJUT01004945.1:6432-16910 GCA_002080005.1 Gigantidas platifrons
CAACTCCACCAATATGGGGGTACATGGAATTTTTTTAGGGTGCAGTGTGTGGCTCTTTATATTACTGTCCAATAAAACATTGTTTAAGACACTGTATGTTTTCATATGATATGGCCATTCCCCATGAAATATTACTGCGTGTTTGCTGATATCGGGTACATGTTTCTTTTAAGAAATAAATCATGGAAGCCAGAATGTCCGGGAGCAATTTACTTAATGGTCAAGAACGCCTTTCACAATGCGATATAGTGACAGTGAATTGCTTAATCTAATAAAACACATAAAACCTTAGTCTTATTGTTACATATTTCAATGAAAATAACATACATTTTTTGTTAAATTTGGTTGCTAGTCAGGTCAGTCTGTTTGCTAGTAGATTTTTATTTAACTAGCAAAGTTTTGCTTGTGGTGAAAAAAGTTAATTTCTAGCCCTGGGAAGCATTGTTTTTCAAAATCGTAAATTTTCAGTAACGCGAGGTTGAACTGGGAACGTTGTTTTCAAAATCGTAAAGAATCTCACATTTCCTTTAAAGAATGTTCATTATCTGGGTATGACCAATACCCATCTCCTCGCCCACAGTCCGACAAATTTTCCCAACATCACAATGATTTATCGCTTTCACTTTGTTGTCAAATTTCAAAGCTTTCTTATTTACGGATGTTGATGATTTTGACATGATGCACTAGATACAAAATATTTTTGGTGGGTGAATTTCTATTCTCGTCGTAATGAATAAAAATCCCCAATACCGCCCGGGGATAAACTGTCCTTTATGCCATTTACGATTCACAAAACAAAATGTGTTTGCTTATTTAATTAATTAAATTAGTCAATATATTTTGTAACACCTCAGGATTTTTGGTACATTTGAGAAAAATACCGGTATTATTTTTTAAATAAAATTGACCGTTATACATAGGGTTTTACACTGAAAATTACTTATAAATGGTGACCGCTGACCGCATTGAACAGGTGACCGCTATATCGAATTAAAATATATAGTAAAATGCACCGGGAGAGCACGAAAGTGACCGTTATGAGCAGGTGACCATTATATAAAGGTGACCGTTACAACAGGTTTGACTGTACTTGTATAAATTGAATACAAACTTTCACATAACAATACCATTACTTTTTATTTTGTTTAATATGTATTTCTTTAAAACTATCAGGTCTCAGTTCTTTTGGATTAACATTTGTACACGCTCCAAAAGAAACATTTTCCCGCAGGGGGTATTAGTCCCTTTTTGGGACAGTTACTTTTTAGCTCACCTGACCCAAAGGGTCATGTGAGCTATTGCCATCACTTGGTGTCCGTCGTTAGCTTTTCACATTTCAATCTTCTCCTCAGAAACCACTGAGCCAAATGGAACCAAACTTGGCAGGATTGTGCATCAGGAGGTCTTCTATAAAAGTTATGTTTTTTGTTTCGATCAGGAATTCAACATGGCAGCCAGGGCCAATAATGTGTTTTGATTGGCTCAATTTTCAAAGATCTTCTTGTCAGAAATTACACAGCCAATGGAATTGCTTTATGGTGTGAAGGATCCTTGGGTGGTCCTCTACCAAAATTATGTTTTTGGTGCAGATCCAAAATCCAAGATGGCCACCACAGCAGGATGAAGTTTAACATTGGACCCTATGGTAAATACCTTCAAAGATCTTCTTCTCAGAAGCCACAATGTCTAAAAATGATCTCTTGCAGAAATGTTCCTTGGATGGTCCTCTACCAAATTATGTTTTTGGTGCTGATCTGAAGTCCAAAATGGCCGTCACTGCAGGACAAAGTTTAACATTTGACCCTATGGGAAATGCCTTCAAAGATCTTCTCAAAAACCACAATGTCAATGAAAATGATCCTTTGCAGAAATGTTCCTTGGATAGTCCTCTACCAAAAAAATGTTTTTGGTGCAGATGCTGAATCCAAGATGGCCACCACCGCTGGACAAAGTTTAACATTGGCCCCTATGGGAAATATGTATAAAGATCTTCTTCTCAGAAACCATGGAGTCATTGAAAATGATCCTTTGCAATAATGTTCCTTGGATGGTCTTCTGTAAAGTTTTTTTTCTTTTTGCTGATCTGAAATCCAAGATGGCCACCACTCCAGGACATAGTTTAACATTGGACCCTATGGGAAACATGTATAAGGATCTTCTCAGAAACCATGGCATCAGTGAAAATGATCTTTTGCAGAAATGTTCCTTTGATGGTCTTTTACAAACTTTAAGGTTTTTTTTGCCAATCCAAAATGGCCACCACTGCAGGACATAGTTCAACATTGGACTCTGCATGACATAGTTTAACATAGGAGTCTATGGGAAATATGTGTTAAAATATAGTTCTGTAAAATCACTGAACTGATTGAATGAGAACTCTTTGTGAATCATTGTATTCTTCTTACCAAGTTTGCACGTATTAGCCGTCAAAAGTAACGTTTCGTTTTGTTTGCCGAAATCCGTAATATATATTACCGTTATATATATTACAAGAACGATAACTCCACATCGAAAATTTTGTTGTCTGTAGGTCATGTAGGTGCACAGTTATGCCTAAAATTCATTGTTTTGGATGTTTCTTTGTTCTTATAGAGAAATAAAACCAGTAGATCTGTGATAAATAAACATTTATATTTATGATTGGGTAGAAAGAAACATGGCGACCAATGTTTTCGTTGTCAACTGGCGATGATTTTGCAGACCAGTGGATGTAAAATCGCGTTTTCTGGTCGTATGTATTACTCTATTTTTTTCAACTGGTTGGGCGTGGCTTGACACGTGTTGACTGATTACAGGAAAGTCCATGTATTTAGGAGTGTCAGGTTACCTGATCAATTTCATTTATACAGCTCTATTCAATCGTGCGTTCTATTCCTTTTGTATGAATTGATTTCGGTGACACTGCTGAATACAGTTCAATGATATCAATAACGGGAACTGCCCTGTACATACACAAAATAAAATCGAATGCTCTCATGTAAATTTAAAGATCAACTCCACCCGACCAGTTAAATAAAATAGAGTAATAACATTAACTGACGGCTCATAAATTGCTGTTTGGTTGATCTTTAATCCGTAGTCGTTGTAAAGATTAGAATACAAGTAGTGTAGAACGGATCTTAAGTCTGAACAAACAAAACACTTTGTTTACACTCTCAAATCGTAACATTATTTTAACTTTTTTTATCCGTCCACTTACTCTTTTCACAAAATCAGACTTGGCACAAATTTAGTTCCGTTTCACACTTACACCAGGAAATGTGTTTTTGCAAAGAATATGGAAAAATGCAAGTTAGGGAACGACCATTTAATTTTTATGGGGAGGCAAGGAAGGAATTTGAAATAAAAATCCAGGCTCCAAATTTTGGTGAAATAAAAAGGCAGGATCAAAAACTGGCCAGAAAAATAAGGCAGGATCGGACTTGGGGGAAAACAATTTTGTGCGAATTTGAAGAAAAAATAAATTCAGGTCCAAAAATTCTGCGAAAAAAAAAATTCAGGATCCAAGATCACTTCCTTGCCCCTTCATAAAAATCAAATGGTTGCTCCCTTATAGACTTCAAGGAAATGTAAACTACTGTTGCAGAAGCATAGTTAAAGGTTGAAATAAACGAAATTCATTACTTGTAGAGCTAGTCCTGAAATTCATGACTTACCATGTGTTCTTTTTTTGTATGGATTTTTTTTTTTGCTACACGTGTAGCAAAAAGAACAACAAAAATCCAAATTAAAAAAGAGCTACACAGTAAGTCATGAAATTCAGGACTATTGTAGAGCATCATATGTAGCTGCATTTTGGGGAAAACTACTGATGTTTTAAAAGAAGAAATTGTTTGTGAATAAAATCACCTTTAAGAATTATGGTTGATGACCCCAACCGCCCACAAACATGGCCACTACTGTTACTAAAAATATAAAATTTGAAATATTTTTCTCGATTCCTTTTGTCAAATCAAATACTAACCTGCAGCCACTAGGAAATCAGGTGAGCGATACAGGCTCACTCAGGTGAGCCTCTAGTTTATTTTTCCAGATTTTTCCTCTATATTTGACTTTACCATTTTAGCATAATGGCATCTTGTATCCACTATGTTAAGAGCGGGGGGTATTAATTTGTGGCCCAGCGGTCCACGGATACCTCTAGTTTGTAATGATATGGCTATTTGTAATGTATTTATCGTATTTAAACATTGACAAACTTCTGCAAATAAATTTGTTAAGAAATTATTAAAATAATATACATATACCATTGTCAAGGTGACGAATGTTTTATATAATGCTTAATGTTTACATTTTCAACTCGTTCAAGGAACCATTGGCTATTAAAAGTATGGTCTACTTAGTATAACTTTGATGTTTAAAATATAAAAAAGTATAACTTTGATGTTTGAAATATAAAAAAGTATAACTTTTGATCCTATGTCTTTCTGTCTGTCTGTGAGCTTTTTGCTTGGCAACCACCAAGTTAGACATATCCAAACACGCTCCTGTTACAAAAAGTGATTGAATTAGTTGACGATGGATACAAAATGAGATTTAAACATATCCAGGTTTGTTCCACTGGAATCCGAGCTGATGGAAATAGGAATTTTAAAGGCTAATAAGTTTTCAATACTTTATATAGTCAACAAAAGGCATGATATAACAGAACATAAAAATCAACAATTGTAAAGGCTTCAAATAAATACTGCACAAAATAATAGATGCAAAAACGACTGTAAAATGCGAATATCAAAAATAACCTAGGTAGCACTGAGGTTCAAATGTATATACAATATATGTACATTGTCGGTAAATATAAAATTTATTTGTACGAGCTTTAGAAACAGGCAGAATAGCGAGCCTTTGGCGAGCTTTTCATGCCTGTTTCGCAGCGAGTACAAATGAATTTTATATTTGAAGACAATGTACGTATTTTGTGTTTATCCTGCAATGTCAAAAAAGTCGGAAAACTTGTCAGATTTAAACAAAAACGACAGAAACAAGCGTCATTCCTCTCCTTTCATAAATGTTGTCAAGGGTGTCTTCTTCGCAGTCCGCGTTACATTTGTACCAGTTTCTTACTTGTCTGTGCCCCCGCTCTACATAGCTACAGGGTACCAGGAGATGTTATTCGTCTATTATACAAATAACATAAAAATTTATTTGTCACCTTTATTCGTATAGTAAAAATGCACATTGCAGGATAAAAAAAAATCAACCCAGAAAAACATGATGTGGTGAGAAGCTAACAAAAAGTTTATATTTTAATGCATTCTGGGGTTAAAGCTAATCTAAATTTAAAGTCGAAAATGTAGTGTCTCGACATTTTAAGCTATCCCAAAAACAAATATATTGGGTACGTATACTACTCCTATAGAAGCAGGATCAAAAGTTATACTAAATTTAAGTAGGCCATACTGTTAATAGCCAATGGTTCCTTGAACAAGTTGAAAATGTAAATATTAAATATTATATAAAACATTCGTCGCCTTGACGGTGGTTTGGTTATTATTTTAATTCTGCAAATTTCTTAACAAATTTTATTTGAAGAAGGTTGTCAATATTTGAATACAATAAATATATTACAAATAGCCTTATCATTACAAAATATATCAATAAAACATATCAAAATAAAAATAAATATCTACTTTTGACAGCCAGGTTTCAAAAAGGGAGATAATTGAAACGCAAATCGAACACACCCGTTTATCTTTTCTTGATCTGCAATCATCGGGCCAAAATTTTCTTCATGAGGTATAATTATCAGCAATCATCAGAACAAAACAACCGAAAGTTAATTAGTCTCAACAACAATGGCGAGGACGAAAAACATGCACACGGATTTGCAGATTTCTAGTTGTTGGGAACATATTTCGACTTGAAACATGCATGAATAGCTTAGTAAAGGTACCACCGTATTCCAAATGAATTTTCAGGGAAAAATTTTCTTTACCCAAAACTGGTGTAATATTATTTTAAAGGTATATTGTCTACGAACTTCGTATTCTTTCATACCCAAAATTATTGTCGTTTTCCGTACTGACCTTCATAGAATGAAGATTAAACACCGAATTATTGGCGAATACGCAACGAAACGTTAAGATTCAATCAACATTAAACGAGCATGACAATCATGAAGTGTTTGAATCTTAACAGTATTTTCCTTGCATCAAAGTTAAAACCCGGAGAGTTCTCAACTTCCGTTTTTCATAGGAGGCGCTGTTAATATTTCACTTTGAATTTTTGTCATCCTGGACAATAATCCCGATAACGATAGTTTTGGGTCTTTTTTGTGAAAAAAAGAACACCAATTGTATCTTTTGCAGCATAACTGTTTAATAATAGCTTAAACAAATCATTGATGGACAGTTAAAAATTTTCAACAAAATCGTAGACAATATGCCTTTAAACTATTGAGACCTCTTTTAAAAATAGCATATGTCGAGAAAAGGTGACAAAATCACATTTTCTCAAAAAACATATTCCTGAAAGTGCGAAACCTATCTAAAATGGTAAAATCAATAACAAACAGATGCAATGATGTATTTGGATGTTTTATATAATAACACAAATAACCATTTGACCATCGAATGTGAAATTTTGTGTTCTATTAAGAAGAGGGGGGAGAATGAAAAATCACTGAAAATACATAAATGTCCATTTTAGACTGATTCGGACTTGGTCTTCTGTTAGGTTGACATAAAATGCATTATCAACAAGCCTGCCAGCCACGTTAAAGCCGAAGATCGTATGGCAGTGTTTTTTTTTATGCACTTTCATGCGAGTTGATTGTTGATGTCTGTTACAAATGCCCGCAAATGAATCTTTCGTACGGGAATCATGAACAAGTTAAAGATACGCATAGAAATTTCAGGAACAGAACGAAACTAATAGATATCAGTCATGTAAGTCCCTGTTCTTATGTAAAGCAGATTTAAAGCTAACAAATCATATCATTCAGAAATAATGTCAGCTTGAAATGAAACAAGAAACTATTATTCAGTCAACTAAAAGGAATAAGACTAGACTGGCATCCATTTGAAAATAGAAATGCATTAACACGACATAATGAAAAGAAATCATAAGTTATTTCATTCAAGAGCAAGGTGATACTGATAATTTCACTAATCTGCATCGTTTTCCTCGTCGCCTTCAGAATCTCTGTCATTTTCTCTAGATCTTGAAAAAGGATTCATTCAGATATCGCTATCGTGACAGGGACATATTTCAGTGCAGCACATGCTTTGTTCATTACAAATGCTTGTTCTTTGTGTACATTTTTGTCCTAAGCTCGAGTCCACAGAGCAGATGTGGTTTCTCACTGGAACAATCATAAATGCAAAGGACAACATGCGTTATATCCCTGTTCACGAGCTGAACCAATCTTTATCTCCAACAGCTTGTCAAATTTTACCTGTAGTCCATGCATTAACAGGTTGTGATACCACGTCTTCCCTGTTCAGAATTGGAAGAAAATCGGTATTCGAGTTGCCTAGAAATTGCCCAGAACAATCCTCTGAACTAGCAAAAGTCGGTGCTGTTGATTCTAGTTCGGGATTAAATGCAGCCAGGCAAGTTTGTATGACTTGAAGAAGAAATTTGTTGCGTGTCACGAGAACTTGAATAAGCTCAGAGTAAAGCTTGCAAGGTGTAAAGATACAAGTCTGGTTTGACTATCACCAAGTGAACCATCCTTTATAAGCATGTACTAAGGGCTTCTTTCATGACCGTAACTACACTGAGGCAAACCCTTACTATGCTAAGTGCGACATACGTCGTGTAGACATTAATGACCATGACTGCGGATCGCGACATATGTCGTTTTTATTGCCGGTATTTTGAAGTGATAGAATCGCAATCTCAAAAGTTCGGAATCCCTCGAAATTTATCATTAATGTATAGTTAATTGATTTAGGTCGGGTTTGCGTTTGAAATCTAGGTAAGTTGTATGTAAAAGTACAGCAGAAAAAGGAAAATATGAACTGAGGTAAACTGCATGGCATCAAAATGGCGGACAGTGATGAATCAGAAATTGATGATGATGAATTTATTAAAATATTCGAAGTTTCGGATGATGAGAACGAATTCGAAGGCTTTGGACCTGAAGACCTAATACCAGATTATGAGATTTTAAGAGAAATTGACTTACAACAGTCATTAAAGGATAGAAATGTTCAACAAGATGACGACTTCGGTTGTCTTCGAGATGATAATGATTCTCCACCGCTATGTGTACCATTTACCGCAACGCCAGGGCTGAGGAATATGTAATTGCCGGAAGACCCTAAACCTATTTTCTTTTTTAATTTATTATTTAAAGACGATATGTGGGCTTTGATTACGACACAGACAAATCTATAAGTGCAAAAAGTGTGAAAAAAGGATTGAAAGTAATAAAAACAAAACAAATTTTCAGGTAATAATCTGTATTGCGTCAACCTGGCTTACCTGTAATACCTGTCAAATTGTTACAAGATATACATATATTGATTGACCAACATTCATTCATTAAATGCAGAAGAGAAAAACAACTTGTATCAGTATATTTCTGTATTTAAACAGTTGTAAAACAAAATATTACATTTTTCACCTTTTACCTATATTTTACCTGAAAATACAGGTGTCAAATTACAAAATACCATTGCATAAAGTAAACATTTGGAAAGGTCGTTGTTTGGAGAATAATTTTCAGACATAAAGTTTTTCTGTATTCTAAAAAATAAAGAATTCGAAGTTATTGCAGTTTTAAGATACTGTACGTATCTTTATTCTCCTTTGAAACAAAAAGAATGCAGCAGCAGCAGCCATTAGGAATATTATGTATAATACAGCATAGTACATAAGGGTTAAAAAACATATAAATCTCTATTCCGATAGAAACTATATCCACTGAATGAATTCGTTTAATGTCTACGGTTAGCTAAAAAGCTGCGAATTTAACTCCTGATGCTACTGACATTGTCTGTCACTTTTCACACAGATCTGCCTTGTAAGGGAGACTTTTCGGTGGAAATTGAAGAGTAGAGACTTAACGTTGGTGATCATTCTCTTCATCAAAATGTACCTGGGCTGCAATCTGCACTAAAACGTGCTGACAAAGACCTTTGTCATACTATTTTTGCATTGCTGATTGTTCTGCCAGTCACGTCTGTATGTTGCGAACGCTTACTCTCGGCATTAAGACCTAAGCAAGGTCAACAATGACAGGAGAACGTTTGTGTGGCTTAGCAATGGTCCATTCTCACAGAAACATGACTGTGAATCTGGAAAACATTTAAAGATGATATGATCATGCCTCTGATAAAATTGGAAGATTTTTTATGTAAAACGAAGACATGTTTAAATCGTTATTCCTCTTACAATTACATAAAAAATATCTGTTTCGAACTCTCATTTTTAGCATTTATTCAAGCCCTGTACACGAAAACTCTTATATAAAATTTAATGAATTGATTGATTACAAAATGTCGAGTAGTTATCAGTCATTGTTATCATTAATTTCAATATGTAGTCAATTTAACACCATAATGCTGTGAGTGAGACAGTTTTGAATCTTTAGACACACTTAAAAGACATAAAAATGTCTTATAGAATGTCAGTGACTTGAGACAATTTTTGGTTCGTTAGAGATAACGAGCCAAAAATCGTCTCCAAGTCCATGACATTCTTTTACGCTGCAGTGGCGCATTCAATTGAATGTTTTTGTATCACTTGGTCTCCGTCATCACAGAAAGTGACAGTCAATAGTTTATTTCTCTGATATGAATTCTGGGTTTATTAGCCTCTTATAGCACCACCAAAGAGGGTAAAAAGCCAAAAAGCGCATAAAGTGAATAGAAAATGCCACTATTTTTAGCTCACCTGACCCGAAGTGTCAGGTGATCTATTGCCATCACTTGGCGTCCGTCGTCGTCGTCCGTCGTAAACTTTTTCAAAAATCTTCTCCTCTGAAACTACTAGACCAATTGAAACCAAACTTGGTCTGAATCATCACTAGGGTGTCGAGTTTCAAAATTGTGTCCGGTGATGCCGTGCACCAACCAACATGGCCGCTGTTACTAAAAATAGAACATATGGTAAAATTACAGGTTCTTGGGTAATAACTCAAAAACCGTTAATAATATAAAAAATCTGACATGGGGTAAAAATGATCAGCACAGCAAGATCTACCTACCCTGCAATTTTGAAGTAAATCTGATGACCCATCTTGGAGTTATTGCCCTTTTTTCATCAAATTTTTAACATTTTAATACTTTTCGTCATATTTTATAAAAACTATAAGAGATAGATGTTAAGTTTTAAACTGCAAATATGTGCAGCATGTCAAGATCTACCTATCCGGCAATTTTGAAGTAAATCCCATCACCCATTTTGGAGTTATTGCCCTTTTTTTCATCAAATTTTCACAATTTTAATACTTTTCGTTTTTTATTTCAAAAACTATAAGAGATAGATGTTAAGATTAAATAGCAAAAATGTGCAGCATGTCAAGATCT
>MJUT01004945.1:25047-35246 GCA_002080005.1 Gigantidas platifrons
ATCCTCTTCTCTAAAACCACTGAGCCAATTGTAACCAAACTTGGTAGGAATGTTCATTGGCTGGACCCACCAAAGGTTATGTTTTTTGTTATTGATCAGAAGTACATAATGGGCTGTTTAAAAAAATGGCAAAATTTTAATAATGTACCCTGTGGTCATATTTTTGTGTTATTTGTTAGCATTTGTGATAAAAAAAACAAAAAAAGGTTTGTAGTGGTGTGTAATTTACTTCTGCAAAATATTGTGGAAATTAATTGTACCAAAAAAAAATTATTGCCAAAAATGACATCAAATTTGTCAGGAGTGCAACACCTTTTTGGGACACTCAATTCATTCAAATTTAAAGTGTTAGTAAAACTGTATTTTTTTAAGTACATTATTCAAAGTTGTCATATCAGAAACTTTGAGATCTTAGCTTTATTTTGAATAACACAAAATATGATTACACAACATCTGATGTTTTGTTCCTTGGCTTTGAAAAAAGATGTTCCATGTCAGGAGTGCAACAAATATTTTAGTAGGTTTGTATTATAAAATCAAAATAAACTTTATTTATAAACTTGAAGCTATGAATTTCAATTTCCATTAACGTACAATATCTTGGCTTTTAATATGATCAGAAAGTTGAATTCTAGAAGCAACTATTAAACTGCAAACAAATGCATTATAAACAAAGGCATGACCAAATGTCAGGAGTGCAACATTGGTCATTTTCAAACCACAACTCTGTCAAACTGCAATTGATTTACATGTCTATTTTATATTTCATGTTAGAACAGCCAGTAGTATACAGTTATTTAATGGGAGTGCAGGCAATAGATCAAAATATTTTTCCCGAGGTATTGGTCTTTCCCAATACAGGGAGAATTCTTTTTAAAACTAAAACAGCCCTGAAAAGAAACACAAAGGCCCAAAGCTGTCCATATACTGTAAACCGGGAAATTTTCGCGCTGCCTTTTTTTTCGCGATTTACTGACGAAATCCACATTCGCGCTGTTTTAAATTCGCGGTTCACAGACAACCTAAAGTGATAAAATGTATACAATATTATTTAGACAAAAACATGCTGTGTCATATTTTCCTGACAGTAAAGATCTGCCTTGGTCTTTCTTAGGTAGTTTGACCACATCATCGAATTGTTTGTACAATTAATTAAAACTGTTTGATACTGGTTTAATTAATCCTATGCGAGATCGATAAATGATATAAAAAAAACACTCACACAATTATTAGACAGAACTGACTTGATCAAAAGTGCATTTGAGGCCGCCAGCATTGTTGTTAATCAGTAAACTGTTTGATCTGTGACAAGTAACAGGTGTGGATTAACGGTTGAAGGGTGACATGTTTACACAACAAATGTCAATTGATGTTTTAATATTTTAACAAGCTTATAAATAATAAATATTGTGTCATTTTATTAGTTCACCTGGACCAAAGGTCCATGTGAACTATTGCCATCAATTGGCGTAAGTCGTCTGTCGTCCGTCGTCTGTAAACTTTTCACATTTCAACCTTCTTCTCTGAAACCACTGGGCCAATTGGAACCAAACTTAGCAGGAATGTTCCATGAATGGTCCTCTACAAATTTCTGTTTTTTGTTCCAGTCGGATATTCAACATGGCTGCCAGGCCCAATAATATGCTCTGATTGGCTGAAATTTCAAAGATCTTCTTCTCTGAAACTAATGACCTGACTGAACCCAAACTGTAAATGAATGATCATTGGAATGTCCTTTACCAAGTTTCTGTTTTTTATGCCGATCGAAATCTAAGATGGCCACCACCGCAGGACATAGATTAACATTGGACCCTATGGGAAAATGTTCAAATGCCTTCTTCTCAGAAACTACAAATATGATTAAAGCCAAACTGTACATGAATGTTCATTGGATGGTCCTCTACAAACTTTAGGTTTTTTGTTCCGATATGAAATTCAAAATGGCGGCTACGGCAGGACTTAGTTTAACATTAGACCCTATAGGAAAAATGTTTCAAAACGCTTCTTCTCTGAAACCACTTGGACAATTGAAACCAAACTGCCCAGGAATGATCATTACAAGGTCCTCTACAAATTTTCTGTTTTTTATGCCAATCGGAAATCAAAGATGGCCGCCACCGTAGGACATAGATTAACATTGGACCCTATGGGAAAATGTTCAAATGCCTTCTTCTCAGAAACTACAAATATGATTAAAGCCAAACTGTACATGAATGTTCATTAAATGGTCCTCTATAAACTTTAGGTTTTTTGTTCCGATATGAAATTCAAAATGGCGGCTATGGCAGGACTTAGTTTAACATTGGACCCTATGGGAAAAATGTTTCAAAACGCTTCTTCTCTGAAACTACTTAAACAATTGAAACCAAACTGCCCAGGAATGATCATTGGAAGGTCCTCTACAAAGTTCATGTTTTTTATGTCGATCGGAAATCCAAGATGGCCACCACCGCAGGACATAGATTAACATTGGACCCTATGGGAAAATGTTCAAATGCCTTCTCAGAAACTACAAATATGATTAAAGACAAACTGTACATGAATGTTCATTGAATGGTCCTCTACAAACTCTAGGTTTTTTGTTCCGATATGAAATACAAAATGGCGGCTACGGCAGGACTTAGTTTAACATTGGATTCTATGGGAAAAATGTTTCAAAACGCTTCTTCTCTGAAACCACTAGAACAATTGAAACCAAACTGCCCAGGAATGATCATTGGAAGGTCCTCTACAAAGTTAATGTTTTTTTATGCTGATTGGAAATCCAAGATGGCCACCACCGCAGGACATAGATTAACATTGGACCCTATGGGAAAATGTTCAAATGCCTTCTTCTCAGAAACTACAAATATGATTAAAGCCAAACTGTACATGAATGTTCATTGGATGGTCCTCTACAAACTTTATGTTTTTTGTTCCGATATGAAATTCAAAATGGCGGCTACGGCAGGACTTAGTTTAACTTTGAACCCTATGGGAAAACTGTTTCAAACGCTCTAAAAAGTTTGGGTTTTTTATGCCGATCCTAAATTCAAGATGGCTGCCACCACAGGTCATAGTATTAACACAGGACCATATGGGGAAAATACAGAAATATGTTCTTCTCTGAAGCTATTTCACTGATTGAACCTAAACTGTGCATCAATCATTGGAAGGTCCTTTACAAACTTTATGTTTTTTTATGTTGTTCGAAATTCCAAGATGACTACCACTGCAGGAATAGTTTTTACATAGAATCAATTGGTTCTTTTTATAACCAGGTGAACGATACAGGCTCTTGAGAGCCTCTGGTTTTGTATCTAATAATTTATTTTATGGAAAACAAATATCCTACGTAGAACATCACTTTGCATCCGACGTCTGCTTATAAATGGTCATGCTTTTTTCTCCTCATTTATCTATGAAAAATTGTCGGATTTGGCATTTCCTTGAAATATTCTATTCTACTTACTAGTATTTTTCCCTTTCTTGAAATATTCGTGACAGTTTTATTTTCGCGCTTCCAATGTTACCGCGAACATAGCGAAAATTACCCGGTTTACAGTAAATGGTAAAAATCAGGACGTTGTAAGTTCGAGCATTTATTGCAGTCGGAAATACTTCCAAATATAGACCCTGTAATAACAATATAAAATCTATAAATAATGGATCAAGAAAGATAACTCTGATAGTTTACATCTAACAGTGGAATATTTAATATAAAATTAAGAAATAATTTATGGAAGGGGTAAATATGGGAAACATTAATTATCTGTGTAAAAATTTTACCCCAAGCGAAAGCGAGAGGTAAAATTTGTGCAAATAATGTTATCCATATTAAAATCTCCAACAAACTTGCCCCTTCCATAAATTATTTCTTTTCTAATAGGACATATATGGTAAATTTAAGAAATCATTTATTGAAGGGGTTTGTTCGAGATTTGAATATGGGCAAGTCATAATAGGAAGGAGAAAGTTTGTTGGAGATTTTAATATGGGTAAGTCATAATAAATCGGGGATTTTGATACCCTTTTTTTTACAAAGCCAAAACAGCACGTCATATTGAATTTTATGAAAACTGAAATTTAATTTTTTTTAAGAATTTTGAAATTTTTCCAACATCATAATTTTTATATCCAAAATTATTGTCGTTTTCCGTACTGACCTTCATAAAATGAAGATTAAACACCAAATTATTGGCAAATACGCTACGAAATGTTAAGATTAAAACAACATTAAACGAGTGTGACAATTTGAAGTGTTTGAATCTTAACGGTATTTTTCTTACCTCAAAGCTAAAACCCTGAGAGTTCTGAAGTTCCGTTTTTTAGCTCACCTGACCCAAAGGGTCAGGTGAGCTATTGTCACCACTGAGCATCCGTCGTCCGTCCGTTAACTTTTCACATTTTAATCAACTCTTCTGAATCCACTGGGCCAATTTGAACCAAACTTTGGTGGAATGGCCCTTCCAAAATTGTGTCTGGTGATACCGACTTCCAACTAAGATGGCCACCAAGCTAAAAATAGAAAAAAGGGGGATGCAATTTTAATTGTCCATCGCTGCTTTAGTATAAGTAAAAATGAACTCAAATTTTAACTGCAGCTACATGGCAAGGAGTAGTTCAACATATATTCCGGGTTTTTCTGTGAAATTTTTCTTTCAGCCGATTTATACCGATTATGCAAATTATGCATATTTTGATTAAAGATCATATTTAAACCTTCTCCTCTGAAACCGCTGAACCAAATTAAACCAAACATGGCAGGGATGGTCCTGGAGTGGGTCCGTTTCAAAATTGTGTCCGACAGCTCCACCCTCCATTCAAGATGGCTGCTGTTACTAAAAATATAAATTTCTTCAATTGTCCATTGCTGCTTTAGTACAAGTCAAAATGAGCTCAAATGTTAGCTGCAGCTACATGGCAATGAGTAGTTTAACATATATTTTGGGTTTTTCTGTGAAATTTTTCTTTCAACCGTTTTATACCGATTATGCAAATTAAGCATATTTTGATAAAAGATTACATTTAAATCTTTTCATCTGAAACTGCTGAACCAAATTACACCAAACATGGCAGGGATGGTCCTGGAGTGGGTCCGTTTCAAAATTGTGTCTGACAGCCCTGCCCTCCATTCAAGTTGGGTGTTGTTATTAAAAATAGAAATTAATTCAATTGTCCATTGCTGCTTTAGTATAAATCAAAATGAACTCAAATACTAACTGCAGCTACATGTCAATGAGTAGTTTAACATATATTCCGGGTTTTTCTGTGAATTTTTCTGTCAGCCGATTTATATCGATTATGCAAATTATGCATATTTTGATAAAAGATCACATTTGAATCTTCTCCTCTGAAACCGCTAAACCAAATTAAACCAAACCTGGCAGAGATGGTCCCTGGGTGGGTCCCTTTCAAAATTGTGTCTGACAGCCCCGCCCTCCATTCAAGATGGCTGCTGTTAGTAAAAATAAAAATTTCTTCAATTGTCCATTGCTGCTTTAGTATAAGTCAAAATGAGCTCAAATTTTAACTGCAGCTACATGGCAATGAGTAGTTTAACATATATTCTGGGGTTTTCTGTGAGATTTTTTCAGCCAGTTTATTCCGTTTAGGAATATTATGAGATAAAAATCACATCAAAATCTTTTGCTCAGAAATTTGAGTTGAAATGATCTTTGGGTGGCCCACTTTCAAAATTATGTGTAACACCCCCATTTTCTATCAACTTTAGATGTCAGATTGAAAACCAGGTGAGCGATTACAGGCTCCTGGGAGCCTCTAGTTTATAGGTGGCACTGTTTCTTTCACTTTGAATTTTTGTCATCCTGGACAATAATTCCGATAACGATAGTTTTGGGTCTTTTTTGTAAAAAAAAGAACACCAATCGTATCTTTTGCAGCATAACTGTTTAATAATAGTTTAAACAAATCGTTTATGGACAGTTAAAATTTTTCCACAAAATCGTAGACAATATGCCTTTAAGAAATAATTTATGGAAGGGGTAAGTTTGTTGGAGATTTTAATATAGGTAACAATTATCTGTGTAAAATTTGCACAGATAATGTTACCCATATTAAAATCTCCAACAAACTTACCCCTTCCATAAATTAGTTCTATTCTAATAGGACATATATGGTAAATTGTTAATCCACATTCCTTTATAGTGTACCCATATTAAAATTAAGAAATAATTTATGGAAGGGGTAAGTTTGTTGGAGATTTTAATATGGAAAAGTCATAATAGGAAGGGGTAAAGTTGTTGGAGATTTTAATATGAGTAAGTCATGATAAATCAAGGATTTTGATACCCTTTTGTTTACAAAGCCAAAACAGCACGTCATATTAGAATAAATTACAATTCTGACAAGTTTTCTATTCCATTATTCTAACAAAATATTATATACATGCTCATGGTTCTCATGGACATTTACTAATATCAAACAAAAGTGCTATTACATGTAAAAAAATAGCTTCACATGAACCAAACAAAATAATAGCAAAAATAAGAATAAACCAAGGAAAAATAAGCATAAGCTAAACATAATAATAAGTAAAATAATAAGTAGCAAAATTAATAACCAAAACTATAAAAAAAAAAAAAAAAAAAATTATCTTTACCTCACACTGGGGTGCAAAGGAATCAAAAATACAGGATAAACCTTAAAGGATCACAATATTATGCTGTTGTTCATCAGTGTGTATTATATTATGGAAACCTGAATATAGAATTAGATTCATAGCTATTGTGCTCAAAACATGCACAATTACACTAAACACAGATTACACATAGAATTGTTAATTACTCGCCTTTTAAATAATTTAATGGTAAAAATAGTATTATGATCATATTAAATTCATATTAAATAGTATACACTTATTGACTGGGTATGAGGGTAATAGCACTTTAAGTTTTATTGTCCCCAAGGTACCAACTATTGGCTGAGGCAAAGAGGACAATAGTTGGTACAGAGGGGACAATAAAAGTGTTATTACCTGAATATCAAGCTAAGTCTATAATTGTTTTATTATACTGAACAACTGTGCAATTCAAAATGTTAAATTGTAGGCCCTTTTCAGATGGAATTCTAGTCTACTTTATTAGTGCTTATTAAAACTAATACATTTTCATGTGTGTGTATATTTGAAGAAGAAATTAATAAAAAAAAAAAAAAAAAAATCATTTTTTATTTAGTTCGTTCTTTTTTGTATGGATATTAACAATTGTCCTCTATTAGAGAGTGATAGGATCATTCCATTATATACGTCATTTAATTTAAATCAATGAGATGAATTATTTAGAAAAGTCCGGGAAATATGCGATTGTTATAATTACCACAGGAGGGAATAGTTATTGTTTACTTGTCGTTTGCGCATGCCGTCTCGGTAATTTAACACACGCATTGAAAAAGTCTGAGGACTTGCAAGACGTCCGTTCATCCGTACCGCTCAACCAAATCTTTTCAAACTTTACCACAATGCTGGGGACCATTAAATACAGATTAAGTTCAATTACAGTGTATTTCACATTTACCTTTCCTGAGTTATGGCCTTTTTGCACTTAGAAAATAAGGACTTTTTAAGTTTCCGGATGATAATTAAAGTATGGCTCAACGAAATATTTTCAAACTTGAACACAATGCTGTGGACCATTAAATACAGGTTAAGTTCGATTACGGTGTATTTCACATTTACTGTTACTGAGTTATGGCCCTTTTTCTCTTAGAAAATAGGGAATTTTAGGTTTCTGAATGATATTTAAAGTACCCTCGATCAAATCTTTTCAAACTTTAACGCAATGCTGTATACCATAAAATACAGGTAAAGTTTGATTATTGTGTATTTCACATAATTTACCGTTCATAAGTTATGGTCCTTCTCTTAGAAAATAAGAACTTTCTAGGTTTCCAGATGATATTTAAGGTATGACTCAACCAAATCTTTTCAAACTTTAACACAATGTGATGTACCATAAAATACAAATTAAGTTCGATTATGGTGAAATTGACATTTACCGTTCATGAATTATGGCCCTTTTTCTCTTAGAAGATAGGAACTTTAATGGTTTCTGAATGAAAATTTGGAATGCGGTTGTATCTGTGATCACCAGATTAACTTTTTTTAGTTCAAATTTTCATCCAATTCTAATGAGTTTTTGTAGTGTATTCGTCTTCATGAGTTATTGATGGGCAATAAACATTGTTTTGCCATTTTATTGCAAAAAGGGGTCTAAAAGGAGCCCAAATTCTAAAATTGTGCATATTTAAGAGATATAATGTATAGAATTTTATTTTTTCATCTAATTTGGATGTGTTTTTTTGTTGTTGAATGGATTGTATTGATAGCTGTTGGTAGATTTCCTTTGTTGTTTACATTTTCTGTTAAACCGAAGGAGACCGAAAAGTGTAAATTTCCAAAATATTTTAGCTTTTGATTTACACCTAGTTTAATGCAGTTTTTGCAATGTGTTCATCTGAATGGGTTATTGATGGGCCATAAGAGGGGTGTTATTTTGTATAATTGGTACATATTATAAAAGCCAATAGAATGACAAGTACATTCAGCTTCTGTTTACAGCAACAGTATGCTCAAACCACCAGCATAGATCAAATTAAACAAAGAAGCTTGAATGAGGAATCATTTTCAACTTTTAACTCACCTGGCCGAAAGCATCTATGAAAGGTCCTCTATTAAGATTGCTCATTTCGTTCCGATCTGTTGACAAACATGGCCTCCAAAGGTAATTCTTGTTTCTGATTGGTAAATTTTTAAAAATCTTCTCATCTAAAACCGCTTGGCCAAATGCACCACTACATGGTAAGAAGCATCCATCATTGTATGAAAGGTCATCTATGAAGTGTGTTGATTTTGTCCCGATCCGTTAATAAACATGCATTGCCGCCATAGCCAATTTTTGTTTCTGGTTGATATATTTCTAAAAAGATTCTATTCTGAAACCACTTGGCCAAATAAAGCAAAATCATACAGAAAACATTTAATTTTGAAGGTCCTCTATAAGATTTCCTCATTTCATCGCAATTGGTTAAATAACATAGTCGCCATGGGAAATTCTTGTTTCCGATTGGCTGAAATAAAAAAAATCTTCTCCTCTGAAACCAGGAGGCACAACAAATTGTTACTTTGTAAGAATGATAGTATGAGAGATCCTGTGCAAAATTTTCATATTTCATGCTGATCATATAATTAATATGACCGCCATAGGCAGTTCTTGTTTGTGATTGGCTAATATAAGAAAATCTTCTCAAAAACCATTTGGCAAAATTAATTGATTGGTTTGGTTTTACAGTAGTACTTGAGGCCACTTTCAACAATATATCAGTTATATTGTTGCTGACAGTTTTATTAGTGGAGGACACCGGAGAAAACCACCGACCTGTTGCAAGTTACTGACAAACTTTAGCACCCGAATTAATTGAAATGTGGTTGAAAAAAAAGAGAAAAAAAGAGATTTGGTAGGTTCTGTATAAAGTTTCCTCAAAACAAAATGACAGATGAGCAGTACAGGCTCTCCCCACTGAGCCTCTAGTTACCTGTATCATGTTCCCCCCTTTGAAATGAATGTTTAAAGGGCTTCAGGTAGTATTACAGATATCTTCTATTAGTCATGGTTTTTGAGTTAACCTTGATTGCATTAAAACTTGGTGCTGGAAAAAGCCCTTGTTGACCGGCTGTGGTCATATCATACTTCTCCTAACATAGCCCTTGTTGACTTGCTGCGTCTTGTCATACTTCTCCCAACATAGCCCTTGTTGACTTGCTGTGTCTTATCATACTTCTCCCAACATAGCCCTTGTTGACTTGCTGCGTCTTGTCATACTTCTCCCAACATAGCCCTTGTTGACTTGCTGTGGTCGTATCATACTTCTCCTAACATAGCCCTTGTTGACTTGCTGAGGTCGTATCATACTTCTCCTAACAAAGCCCTTGTTGACTTGCTGTGGTCGTATCATACTTCTCCTAACATAGCCCTTGTTGACTTGCTGTGGTCGTATCATACTTCTCCCAACATAGCCCTTGTTGATTTGCTACGTCTTATCATACTTCTCCCAACATATATATAGCCCTTGTTGACTTCCTGCGTCTTATCATACTTCTCCCAACATAGCCCTTGTTGACATCCTGCGGTCGTATCATACTTCTCCCAACATAGCCCTTGTTGACTTGCTGTGGTCGTATCATACTTCTCCCAACATAGCCC
>MJUT01004945.1:57207-114800 GCA_002080005.1 Gigantidas platifrons
ACACATGTAACGTAAACAAATAAATGACGTGAAGTGCCGCGAGCGCCATCTATACCAATATTGGAGTATTCTCCCTTGAATCTGTGGACAATACGTAACATGAGTGGAGGTACGGAAATGGTGCTTGGCGCTCCCACTGGACTCATAGTTATTGATGGTGATGGTTCTCGAGATATATTAGATGCCCTCCTAACTGAATTTAGTACTGTTTGACTACTATTTTACCTATTTTGTTCCAGTATTGTTATAAATGCTGTTATAGTGACAATCGGAACCTTTGAACCGTAATGGAAGCGAGAGGCTGGCGCCGTAAAATCTGATTCAATCCACCATTTCTTTAGAAATGCCTGTAGCAAGTCAGGGCCATTGCGGTTTCCCAGTTTCCCGGTTGTTGACTGATTTTGTCTGTTTATTGATTTATGAGTTTTGACTTTCCCTTTGGAAGATTGCCCTGTGTTCGGTAATTTTGTTATGACCCTTATTCAAAGTTCAATTTCATGATGTTTAATTCCTCTAGCATACCTTATTATATATCAAAATCTTCCTTGTAATCTGTACAATTCATTTACATCAATTAAAAACATCAGTTCACATTCATAAAGTCAGTATCACTCAAATTAGTATGGTAGTTTTTCAAAAAATCCACTGTTTTTCTAAGTCCAAATATGCCTGAAAAAGGTGTTATAAAATGTAAATGAAGTTCATATCTAGGGCAAGCTAGCATTTATTAATTCTTTAATATATACTACATGCCATATTTGATGATTAAAGTTTGGCTATTAAAATAAATTGGAAACCATTTGATGGTACAGAATTACTTTTGTCAACAATGTATGGAGGCCCATTTTGGCTAAATATAGTACAGTAATGTATTATAAAGATAGTGTTTTATCTAGGACTGAAAAGGGGCATGGTATTTTTTTTTTTACAAAAAGGGCACTTTGCGCGTAGAATTTACCAAAAAAGGGCACACAGTTTCTTTGCGACATTTATGTGAAACAAGGCAATATATTCAGGGATTCAGCCAGGATTTTTAGACCATTAGTCACTTTTGCGGATACAAATTTTTGATTAATCATCAATGAATATAATATTATGAGCTTAATCTCATAATCAGTTACTTTGCCTTATTGGTTAGTAATGGAGATTGAAACGCTATAAAAACCTCCTAGGATGGGAACATACTCTGCAAATTAGTAACCAACTGATAAAACATAACATTGCCCATGATTTTGATCTATTACCACACAATTTGTACCCCCCCTTTTTTTTTACATATTACTGTGGTTTGGTCTAATACCACACAAATTGTAATTAAATAAACCCCTTCCCCACCCTTTTTGAAATGTTACTATGCTTTAGTCTAATACCACAACAATTGTAATAACTCATATTTGTGTAGTCTTCAGCAGAAAATAATATGTTCTCTGCCATTTTGCCCAATGGTCCAACTTCTATAGATTCTTTGTACATGTAGGTAATGAAAATATAGAACAAACGTCAAAAAGTGAAGCAAGTTGTGAAATAAATTATTATTTCTCAGACCTCATAATCAAATTGCAACAATTGGAATAAAAATACTGTAGTTATTTTGTTTTCAATTGCAGACACGTGCACGTGTCTGTTTGTAAATAGTTCTATAAATAGAACGCAATTGTTTCCCGGATGCAGATCGATAACAATCTGGATTGTGCACTCCTGTTGTCGCGCTATTTTTATTTTTTAAGTGTCTTGAAACCAAAGTTTATAACTTTTAGAGAAAATCACTTTCAAAATACTTAATGGATATGATAGATTTCAACAATTTCATAAATGAAATGTGACAAAAGTAGTTTGTTATGGCAGACATTGCAACGAATCGTGCAATGAATGACGATTACAAAAATGTCCACTTTAAATATCATATTAAATATGATACATACTGTGGCATTTTGAGTACATGTCATAACTTTAAAAAAATCATTATCGTTGATTGAATTCTTTGTCGGGATCGTTATCTTTAACCAGGTAAATCAAGCCAGGTGAGATAATTAACAGATTACGCAATCAAATCAAAAATTCTATAATCCGTTGATTGGCAATTAATAAAATTGTCATTGTAGTGACTAATTAGTTTTAATCAGCAAATGAAGAAGAATGAATTTTTACAAACATTTTTCAGGATCAGGATCAGAGTTGTCGCCCTTCGACGAAGCGATCTCTCTTGAAACGAAAAAGGGCACATCGGCAATACATGGCGCCACGTTTTTTTTTATCAAAAGGGACATGGCGCCGCGCCATATTATTTTTCTTTAGATAGAACACTAAAAGAAGTGCATGGAAATATTATTTATTACATAAATATATACAGTCCGACAAAAGTTAAGCACCACCTGACTTGTTTCAATAATATCTTTTCTAATAATGAACTTATTTCAAATCGGTTTGCTGTTTTCGTTGCCTGTACACACATACTTACTTACCTGTGAAACAGGTTATTGATCGATTATTATTTATGTGTATATGACAGGGTGTGTAAAGTGACACGTGTACTTTTCAACATTTGTGTTTGCGAAAGAAAGCTGATTTGTTTTGTGTAGAGTTTTAAGTTTCATTTTCTATTGGATTGGTATGGTGCGGCGAAAATGAACCATACCAGAAGGGTGGCAGACCACTTCAGGGGTAACCATTCCATCATTGTACGACTGATGCAGCGTTTTCGTCAAACGGGGAATGTTACTGACCGTCCACGTGCAGGTAGACATCGCAAAACGACGCCGAGAGAGGACCGGCTCATATCCAGACAGGCGCGGCAACGACCGTTCAGTACAGCTGGTGCACTTCGTGGTAATTTACCATTTGGAAGCCACATTAGCACACGCGCTGTAATCAGACGCCTCCACCATCAGGGAATGCGAGCGCGACGACCCATAAAACGTCCACAGTTGACATTACGTCATCGCCATGCTCGATTTGACTGGTCACATGATCATTTGGGGTGGACTATTCGCACATGGAGACGGGTCCACTGGTCTGATGAAATTCGTTTTTTGTTACGCCCTACCGACGGTCGTGCAAGGGCTTGGCGCCAACGAAACACTTCATTTCAGGACAACCACATTTTGTGCACAACTGCTTTTGGGGCTGGGGTGTAACTGTCTGGGGTTGTTTTTCCTTTGACTGTAAGTTGGACTTGTACGTTCTTGATGGTAATCTGACAGGCCAAAAATACCGTGACAATGTGCTCGCTCCACGCGTAGTCCCCCATTTCGACAAACATGCGTTGGCTGACAGGCCAATGTTCATAGACAACAACGCTAGGCCACATAGAGCCCGAATTGTACAACATTTTTTACAGCAAGATGCTGCTCAGACAAATTCATGGCTTGCGATGTCGCCAGACATGAACCCTATAGAGCATGTATGGGACTTTATTGGCCGAAAAATTAACCAACGCAATCCAAAATGTCAAAATATTGACATATTAAGAACTGCTATCTTACAGGAGTGGCAACAGTTCCCCCAAGAACGGCTTCGGCGTCTTGTGCGAAGCATGATGAGGCGTGTTACAGAACTTCACAATAAACGCGGTGGATATACTCGTTATTGATTTTTAAGCCTTACATATACGCACAATAGTTGCATTTAAAAATTCTTAAAATCTGAAGACTCTGCATTTTAATGCAATGTTAAAAACTTCCATCAAAGACAAACTGGTTTTACGTTTTTCCAGCGCCTGTTTTGAACCCCATTTTGCCACGTCATAGTCACGTCTTTCAGGATGATATATTCTTCGTAGATTGGTAATTTTAGAGCCCTTGGTGTAGTCTTTTAAGAAGTGTAAGACAAATGGTGATATCTATTTTATTGTTTTAACAGTATTGATGTAAAATAATATATCGATAAAAATATAGATGGTGCTTAACTTTTGTCGGAGTGTATATATTAATGACATCAGGAAACTTGCACGTGACCCTAAATGTGGTTTAATCGGATCTTGCACAATCCGCTTAACTTTTGCCGGAGTGTATAATGTCTGTTCAGCTTCTAAATTGATTAATATTGTATTGCTAAAGTGAAATTTTATTTTGTTGTGGCTCTATGTGGCCTAGGGTGGTGGTTGGTAAAGAAATGCATATCATTTTCAATAAAGGATGAGAATCCAATAATAAAATTGGAGTGAATGAGTAGCATTTACAATTGGGACCCTCATGATCAATTTTATCAAGCTCAAAAGACTCAGAAAAGTATGGATTGTAAACAAACAAATAGAAACATCGGGGCTTTATATGTAAACATTATAAGTCAAGTTGACAGTTAATGCCCATGAGAAAAACTTTAATGAAAATCAAATACACAGAAAAATGTTTACAACATTTTCTTTAAACCTATCGAAAATACCTAAGACCACTATACATAAGATCAGTTTAACTTAACTCTGCTTTTGAATTAAATGCTATTTAATGTTGTTGGAGCAGCATTCGTTGAACCATTGCAATCTCTAACAGTAATTTCAGGGGTCACCTAATAGTTCATAGGCAAGAAGTAGGGAGAAGTTGATAAAATATTCTCTGCATACATACATTTCTCCAAATTATAAAACAGATTATTTCTAGCTTTCTACTTAAAAATTCGAGTTGATTTAATCGTGTTGTGCTAACCATGGAAAACTTGTCAGGTCAATAGTTTTAACGTTCTTTTTGACACTGTAAAGTCGTTCATCTGTCTCCACCATGGCCCGATTGTTAAACATGTTGTTAAATTAACCATATGGTCATATTTAACGATTGGTTAAAGATTTAACCATGGGTTAGTAAACCAAGGGTTAAAAATGAGTTTTTCAACTTCATTTAACCACTTAATTAAATAACCATTTGGTTAAAATTTAATCAAGACCAATACATCCCACAATTCCTTGTTTTATCCTAGCAGCAGATGAATAAAAATATAAATATGACTGACGCAACCCCCTCCCCTTTCTGAGGGCAAAAAGATGCTGAAGATATACAATTTTAGTAGAGATGAGATTGTCTTAATACAGAGGGAGGTGGACAAAAAATTATACCATCATAAATGTAATCACAAATGAAAAGAACAAAAGTATGGACTGAGATAACTGAGAAGACCAGCTCACTGGGAGTTGCCATTAGGACCCCAAATGAAATCAAAGATAAAAGGACCAATCTGAAGAAAAGAGGCAAAAAAAGTATTCACGAACCACAGACAAGAGCAAAGGAAAACAGGGGGAGTTCCAAGACCTCAACCAATCTCCCAGGCCATGGAAAGCATTATCGATTTGTGCAAGGACTGCTTCCTTAAAAGGTCTGGATGGGTTTGATACATGCATTACGTACACGATTTCCTCAAAATTCTACATGGCCAAAAGAATATATGTTTGCTTCCTGCCTCCCCCTACTTACCCTATTTTTCTCTAAAAAAAAAAATGATAATTTTGTATATAAGCACCAATGAAAAAAAAATATAGATTTCCTTCCCATTAGCTCAGTGTAAAATAGTTTTGAAAAATGAAATAAATATTCTAACTACCTGTCATATTATTCAGCTTTTGGGCAGGAAACAGACATATTTCTTTTTTAGCCGAAGGAAACATTTATCAAAGAATAATGGTGTTTGTCAATTCATTTTTTGCAAGGACGTGAATGAAAACATACCCTCATCATTGCACACAGCTTTAACGTTGATACTTTTGGTATCCTTTTCTGTTCACAAATGCAGGTTCATCTTCACTTGGGGCAACTATCTTCACGTGGGTACAATCAATACTATCACATTAGGAAAACTGCCCACATCATAAAAGGCAAATTTCGTACGTCTCTGCAGGCCACCTAATGAAGTCATTTCTCTTGGCCAAAAGTGCATCTATAACATCCTCAACTATTCTGCTTACGGTACCTTTGTTATAGCCCAAAGTATCTCCGATAACATGCATAAAGGAACCGCTGGCAAAATACCTCTCGGTTATCATTACTTGCTGTTCCACTGTTAGTGCCGTCTTCTTGTTCGTCCCTCTTTGTAAATTCTCATGGACCAGTTCTGTGATATAATGTATCCCCTCTCTCCCAAAACATTATCTGTTCTTCATTCTCAAAACAAATTTGCACGGAGTTCAATTCCCCCGAAACACTCAGGGTTTCCTGTTTTGTACTGGAGGCATCATAAAAAGAACCTGTCTGGCAGCCATTTTGAATTGATAACCAATGGTTAAATATTTTTTACAGAGCCCCTATACCGTGGTTAAATATTTATCAGTTTAACCATGCTTTAACCATAAGTTGAACAACGCATTGCGTGCTTTGGTTAAATTTTAACCATAAGTTATCATTTTTAACCATTAGTTAAAATTTAACTACAAGTTGAACAACCGGGTAAAAGCTCTTCATTCAAATGTCTACCGTCTTCAATATCTGCGCGGCTTCGGGCCCCAAAATCACAATAATGAGTGACAGCTATCTCCGTTGACCATACTACATATATATGGTTACCTTTGTTGTCCTTACATTGATGCTTCACATGATATGTTTTACCTGTCCATTCATGTCCACTCAGAACTAACTTTTGGTGAGATTGTAAGCTATTTCCTGTTCTTTATCGAACATAATTTCTTACAATGTTTTATAATTCTTATAGAATTAATGTATATCGTTATCGTGCCTTTTGATTAGACACTGGCACCTGTTTATTTTTGATTCGTTCATAACTCCATGAACTTTCTCTACAAGTCGTAACTAAGGAGTTCAGCTGGAAGGACCCACCATTTTGAAAACGTGAAATTCTACATGTCATATTTTCAACAATACATAAAAAATAATTAAAATGCCTACCTTGCAAACTTAATTTAGTTAAATTGTTATCAATATTGAAGCGTACACGAAGCCAAATGATGCCTGCTTTTTTAGTTTTAAACTGGAAGTCTTCATATGACGTCATGTTGTTAATGTGCCAACAAAAAAGTCGTCAACAATATTTCGCGGAATTTTAATTTGTGCGATTTTTAGACTAGAGATATGCAAGAATACATGTGTATGTTCATTAGTACATTGAAGAATTATAAGTATTAAACGGTTATTTTCAGGTGTTCATGCATGTGTAAGCGGTGACGATCCACTCACAAACTTTACATAAACGTCTTTCGGACGTTATTCAATTTGTGCTTCGGACGTTTATTCAGTTTATGAGTGCATCGTGAAATGAAGCATTTAATACTATAGTAATTCTCTGATATGTTCATATTACAGATACACATTGGGAAATTCGAGACGTTTTGTATCACCGTACTTTCGCTTCCGTTACTCAAGGTTCCATTGGACTTAAAATGGACAATATGCGAGTGCATATTCATCAAAGAAGCATACCTATACGCATCAGAGTATTGAAGTAATATGAGCCATTATTTTAATGATGACGTTACATTTGTTGTCTTCCACAAAAACAAACAGTTAACATGATACAATTATGTAAATAAATCAATTTGGGAGGGCATCAGAATGTGAATATGGACTAACATGCCCTTCCGATAGTAGTTTCGGTATAATTTAACAGATATTGTCTTCATATGATATCAATATGATATAAATCACTGGGTTGACAACTTTCGATAATCACCTCATATGAAGACAATAATTGTATATTGGTGTTTGTTGGAAGCTTAACGTTTAGCGACAAATAAATAAAAAAAAAAAAATAAGAACAAGTTTACAATTTTAATATATATTTCTCAAAATAAGATCTTCCTTATTTGTGATTGTCGCCACAGATTAGAACTTAATCAGACAAGAAAAAATTAAATCAAAATGTAAAATATGAATTTTTGTCATCGATATATTTTTTAATCACAACCATAACCTTGAATATTGTGAAAAACAGGCCGTTTACACGTACTAGATTTTGAAGATAGCATTGTTTTTTCATTCCACTGGAGGTGAAGTGATATGGATTACAATATTTGCAGTAATGAAAAGGTAGATATCAGATATATTGCATACGACGCGGTTTTGGAACACACTTCAATAAACTTCCGCGTTCCCCACTCTCACTGGGTAAATAATGTATGACAATATAAACCTACATTACTTTCCTCCTATTTCGTTGCTGGGAAATATTTCATTACATTGTCATTTTAAATGGTATCAATGGGTTTAAGTTTACATTAAGATAGAAAACGTAACATTTATATGTTTAATTTATTATTTTTATCAGCACCGAGGGAGTATTTTGTCAATATAGTATTTGGATATAATCGACTGTTGTTTACTCTGTTTTGTTAAAACATGACATAAATATTATGCTATTTAAAATAGATATATGTTTGTAATGTTATGTTTGTCTATTTCTTTGATGACCGGTAAAGGGGGTTTCCCCTTATCTAAAGAATTATAAAATATTAAGTCCTTGTGTCAGAAATTCCATGGTATACATCATATGCTGGTTGATCTATTTGGAATTTCAGTGTCTAAAGTGTTTGTAGATCAGTTTAAAATATGATCCCAAGGCCTGTTTAGCTAACTCTCCGAAGGAATTAGGACTTCAAAACGGATACTCTTAGTATGACAGGGGAAACATACTCTCCAGAAGGAGCACCTGGTCTCACTAACGTTGTTTTGTGAATTAGTAATAAATGGTACGGGCATAAATCATCATCAGAGAACAGCACTTTAATTGCTGTTCTACATTACAGTCACAATAGGGTCTTCGGTTGGTTGAGGTTATGGTACTTAACGCCACCTTAAACAATATTTCAGGTATATCGTGGCATCGTGGCCGTCAGTTTTGTTGGTGGAGGAAACCGGAGTACCCGGAATCCCCCCCCACCGATCTGCCACAAATCACTGACAAACGTTATCACGTAATGTTGTATCGAGTACATCGTCTTAGCAGGATTTGAACTCATAACGTTAGTGGTGATAGGAACTGATTGCATAGGTAGTTGTAAACCCAACTACCGTACTATTACGACCACGATGGCTCAATAGGGTCTTCAACCATGAACATAACGCATATACTAAAATTAGACAAAACACTTAGTTTTTATTTTTCGGTAATGATTCAGATCGTCTGGTTAAGAGGACAGGTATTCTTGATAATCTTTTGGAAGCATTTGATGACATTGTCGTGTTTGTTTGTCTAGCTTGGCATGTATCATTCCACTTCATCCATCAACTGCCTTGATGTTACGTTCGTACCTCATGTAACTATTCTAACTGACTCTAATTGTGAGTGTTCTAAGATGCTTTTGTTTAAATGTCGGGGACATTCTCGCACTATGTCAGCATATGCCATTACTGGGTGAAGTAATGATAAGTAAGTAATGTATGCATGTTTGTGTTTTAATTTAAACCTAGGTTTTTGAACTCGGGTTAAACGGGGTTAAATTTTGCTAGGACAAACAAAACACTAAGCAGAAAGCTGAAACTTGAGCAATACGAACCTGCAATAAAAAAATAAATAAAACGAGAGTGAACACAGGTTTTTCGGAAGTGTAAGCAACAATTGAACGTTAATGTGTTTCACAATCTTTGAGGGTATGTGATACTTTTTACATTTTGTCATTATTTCTGTATTGTCTCGATTCAAGTGTACTTAAGGATTGATTGAAATTTTTGTTCGGTTCATGAAGAAATGCCCTCAATCAGGTTGTACACTCCGTGTAACACGCTTAGCGGGTTACGCAAGGGTGTGTATCGAATGAACCAAACAAATAATTTCGATCAATCCTGATAAATTGATTCAAACTTTTTTTGCTATGATATTGAAAAATATATTTATTTTTTTAAAATAAGGCAAATAATCGGAAATAAATTTAAATAACCCCATAGTTGCCTCATTTAAAGAAAATCACCCGATGACAACAGCACGCGGCGCCATAAGAACGACGCCTAATTTCAGATTCCGTACATTTAAGGAATATTTGAAATTATTATATAGATAGGTGTGAACTATGGAGATTTATCCGTGAAATAAATCCAGATATTTCACATGTGAAATATCAGTTTTTTTCCGCCAGAACTACATTTAGACAACTATAAGTGTAGTGGTTACGTCCCTTGTTGTGTTACGGTGAATAAACACATGATTGTAAACTGAAACAATTAAACAAATGAAAATAAAGTTGTAGTACTTTTATAAATTATTTTATTTGAATCATTTTATTTATACATTAAAATCAAACACTTGCTTATTCTAAATCGAATCATTTCGCTAGCATAACACAAGGGATTTAAATATAAACAAACAACGGCAATGTTAAAAGTGCATTGCAGATTGTCAGTTTCCTTTCACCTCCCCTTTTCAATGAAAAATCGTCTGCTTTGAACAATCTTAAAATATAAAAAAAACAAAAAACAACAAAATGTCTGATTATTTTGACGCATATACGGCAGCTGTAGTCTCCCAATTTTTAAAAGAAAATGATTTTGACATGGAAAATGTGGAAATGTCAGAATTTCTAGATGTCCAAACAAATGTTCCAAATTCCATTGGCAATACAAATGAAAATACATATCAAACTAAAGCCCAGCGGGTAGATTTCAGGAAATTTCATTTGAGGACATTGATTCATTTCTTAAGTTCGAATACTGTTACACATGAAATACACACGACTCGGACAATAGCACATCGTACCTGGTTCCATAGATAAATCGGACTGACATGAGTCACAATTGCAATGAATTTGTCCACAACAACTTTACAAATCGCCCATATTCAAATACAATTCAGAAACTCGTCCTTCATTTAAATTTCCAACTTTTTTCATCGAAGCGGCAACACTTGACTTGTTTGAATGTGCGGACATATTGATTACACACTATCATTGCTCGTAGATTCATAGGCGTGGAATGAAATATGCAAATAAAATAAAATAATATAAAAGAAATTTTGGAAGTCTATATAATAAACAGTATAACTAATCGTAGATTTTGAATATCAAAATAAGACCACTCGTGACCGAATACCCATTAAGGATTAAACTCGTGGACGGAACAAGTTCCGCCCACTCGTTTAATCCTAAAAATGCGTACTTCGGTCACTCGTGCTTTTATTTTGATATTCAACATCTACGATTAGTTATACTATATTTGTTGAACAGGTTATACGATATAACCTGGTTTGGGTCAGTTTACGCTTAATAAACCGCGAAGCGGTTTATGAAAAGCGTAAACTGACCAAAACCAGGTTATGCAAGTATAACCTGTTCAACAATTTCAAATATTCCTTATAATTTAATTTTTACAACAAAATTTAATGATTCCTCGATTTTAATTACTATTAATTCATGTGACTATTTGAATTTGTCGTTGGCGGATGAACACGTTGGTGACGTCACATTAGCCAATCAGATTAAAATATTCAAATCTAATTAAATTATATGAAAATCACCTCAACTTTTTAAAACAATCAAAACACGTGTAAAATGACACGTGACTCTAAAATTAATTTATCAGCCATTGATTTGTAAGAGACCAACTTGGCCAATTTTATTGATATAAATGTACGTACATTTTTTATATTGTATATTTATTTAACTCACGAAATTATTACCAATTTCATATCATTTTCTCAGTCACGTGATATAACACTAATTCTTAGAAACCTATATCCTGCTATGGTTAAACAAAACACTACTGTCTGCATTATTATGTCTTTTTTTTTTACATATGTATGACGTACATATCCTCAATAACGCATTGCCTGAACATCAAAGGAAAATTTGGAAATATTTCGAAGGGAATGACAAAGTTATTTTCTTTATAACCGTATAGGTCTTGGCGTTAGGGGATGCGTGTTATCTAGTCGAGGGGTCTGTCGATCTCTCAAGTTCCCAGTGGATACCGGGTAGAGCACTCATAATGTGACAATTAATTTATCAATTCGAGTGATTCCTAGCATTATAAATTAATTGATTTGCCTTCAAAATTCAGGGCAGGCGGGCGGCCACCACTCCCCTGTAAATTCGCGGATGATATTGATGTTGGCGGTGTCGCTAGGTGATATTTATATACATGTATATCGATCCGATCAGTGCCAAACACAGCTTGGGTTGCGAGTTTGATTCACACCATGTAGAGACGTACTCGACACATTAAAATATAATAGCTTGTCCACGATTTGCATCAGGTTTGTTTTTCTTTTTGTTTGCTTTTTTCTTTTGTTTTTGTTGGGGGGTGGGGCGAGGGGGTATTGCGACTTAATCTACTATTACAAGTAATCTTCACTATATAAGTAAGGTATTGTTTAAATTGACGTCAACAACAGTACCTGCTCCCCTAACCCAACAGAAACGAGGGAAAAGGAAACTTGCTCCCTCAGGTGGAGTTGTGTATTTGATTCATACACCACAACTAGTGGACGTCCCATACAGAGGAGTTGTACCCCGCCGCGTAAAAAATGTAGCCGTATTTCTATACCTCATTGTTCCTTACATATACCCAATTTAGTTTACACGAATAACCTTCTTTAGGTATGCTCATAATCAAAAGATTAGAAAGCCAAATAATATAAAATTCTTTTGGAGTAAGTACACCTAAAAAGGGCGTAAACAGGATAGCCAACATCGGCTAAGGTACATGAGAGAGAGAGAGAGAGAGAGATAAGTTTTAATATTAATTACATTATTTAGGAACTGTTAAATATAAATATAATAATAATAAAATGAGAAGTATATGTTATCTGGATGTGAATTGATTGATACCGAAAATATCAGCCTGCCGAGCCAGAATATGAAGTTTGTTGGAGAGTGAGCGAAGCGAACGAGTCACAAACTTCACATTCTGTCGAGCAGGCTGATATTTTTCAGTATCAATCATATTCACATTCAGATGACATATTTATCATCCTTAAATCAATCATAAACACGGATACATCTATATTTGTATTTTCGCGGGAAAAATTACATGATTCAAAATATTGAAAATACGCTTCCTTAAAACCGTAGTTCATAAGTAGTTTGAAAATATAGCATTCAATTTTATATAAATGTTATGATTGTTGCATTTTTCCTTTAATTGTGATATTCATTGGGGTTTTTTTTTGACAACAAACATCAAAGTTACCCATTTTCATTAAAGTTTTTGCTTACCAATGCCGTTTCGGTTTAGAAAACATGAACGTCACAAACTTCCTTATGACGTAAAAAATTATGACGTCTCAGCAGAGGTTATCAAGAATTGTGTAAAGTACATTTTTGTAGGACAATGTTTGTTGATATTTCTAACACGACAGTTCCTAATTTGATTTATGTTTACAAAAAATAATGTTAACTAGCTAATGGTGTCGATGAATTTTATTTATATTTGCCATCTTCACAGGAATTATCGTTTAAATGTTAGGAGAATTTGGTGATAACTCCTGCTGACTGTTGATAAGTCCTGCTCAGATCACGCGGACTTTGATACGAGTTTTGCTTATGGAGCCAGCAGGTAGATATAACCGGTGGAAGGATGATAAACACAAATATTACACTGTCGGAAATATAAATGTATTTTATAAACTATGTCAATGAGTTCTGGGCGGATGATACCCACGATAACCTATAGTCTGTCGGCAGAGTATAGACCCAGTGATAATAATAAAAGTACATTATAAATAACCAACAATACTTTAGACTAGCTTCGACGACAATCAAAGGATTAGTAATTGTGTTCAATATTTAATCTACATTTATCCGTTGACGTCACTATGACATTTTTATGACAACACACCATAAAGTTTGTCAACATTTGTGAAAATTAAATTAAAATAAAAAGAACAAGTTATATCAATCCTTCAGTGGAGATGTTTTAGTTGTTTGAGAGAATGATGATTGTCAATAGTATATCGCTAGAAATGTCCAAAAAAGAATACTCCGATTTTTGTTTCATGCGAAAAAAAACCTGTACTGGCTTATTAGTTCTTGTGATGGATGTAGCTGAAATACTGATAACCTGACGTTACTGTTCCATTTTCCGTTTTGTGATGTCCGTTGCGATTTCCACATAAAACGATGTTCGGTTCGTCTTCACCCGCAGTTGTTTGTAGGAGGGACCATGTCTTATTTATTGCGTAACTTTGTATCCTACACGTCACTATAGGTGTAACATAAGAAGCATGGCCTGCTTACCCCTTGTGAGCACCTAGGTTCAATCCCAGTTTTTTGGTGGGGTCTGTGGTGTTCATCGTTCTAATTGTCTGTGTTATGATTTTTGATTTGTATTTTTTCGACCTGTGTATCTAGTGTTGGCATTGTCTCTGGATTGTCCATTCTTGAATAATTTAATTTGATTTGAATATTTCAATCTGATTGGCTAATCCGCCTGGAGAAAATTTTGTCTATACTAGATAACCAGGGTTGGTATTGTGAAGTCACCAACGTGTTCATCCGCCAACGAAAAATTCAAATAGTCACATGAAATAATAGTAATTAAAATCGAAGAATCATTAAATTTTGTTGTAAAAATTAAATTATAAGGAATATTTGAAATTGTTGAACAGGTTATACTGTCATAACCTGGTTTGGGTCAGTTTACGCTTCGCGGTGGTTTATTAAGCGTAAACTGACACAAACCAGGTTATATCGTGTAACCTATTCAACAATTTCAAATATTCCTTAATTGGCCTTTCAGTTAAACAACAATCATTAGATGCGGACAGCACGGATGCCGGGCACAAGAGGTGCCATTTTGCTATCAAATTAAAATTTATCAGTGGATTTGATTTACGTTAAGCATGTCAGTATTTGATTTGATAAAGATAAACTCCCACTTCCCAAATCCAACAGCTTTTTTTCCTGATTTATGTAATGAAGTGATGTTGTCACTGATAGAAAAAAGACCACCAAACAAACAAAAGATTACTTTTTGTGGAGTCACTGAGATAATTTTCAGATGTTATCGCAGTTGATGTGATAAATACTAACACTTCAAGTACAATTGATATTCAGATCGTGTCATTTATCTTTTATGAAGTAGAACTGAAAATGTATGAGGACTCAGCAGATTTTTAGCCTAGAAACTAATACAAATGTTCCCGTTTCATGTTTGAGAAATACATGGGTAAGGTCATAGTTTGATATTTTGGGTTATAAATTATAGAAATGTAAATCGTGGTAATGGTAGCTACATAACATTAGATTTTGAATGATTAAAAAGGTCTACTCATTGTCTAGAATGCCAATCATTATCATTCTTTCTGGGATAAGACAATCTTCTATCATTAAAAAATATAATCCACGAACATTACCCTTTTTCATCAGAACGTTTTATGAATTTTGAAGTTACACAATTTGGTAATTTTTGCTGTTTCCAAGAAAGTGTTTACAAGTTTATGTGATCCATGAATAAATGTTGATTGATTAATATCAAGGTAAAAGGGGACTTTTAGATGAGGTAATGAATGTATTTTTTTGATTGCCAGAAGGGAAAGGTAATATGATTTTGGATTATTGGGAGAAGCTGTAATGGGTTTTCCGGTACAAGCAATGTGCCTTTCTCTCCAAACACTAGGAACCCAAAAACATCATGTCCTAAGGGCGATCTGTCCAGTTGATTCGTTTTGCTTAAGTAGAGAACGCCCCGTTTGGGTAAACTAGGCAAGAAAGCAAATTATATTGAATTGCTTGTCAATATATTTCGTTGTTTCGATGTAACCGGGTCATATCTTGATCTTAACACAAACATATCTTCGTACTTGGCTTATCTGTATTCCACTTGTTTTGGAATATATAATATTATGGATTTGGTTTCGAGAATATGTTTCTCGCATAAGATGCAAGATGAGTCCATTTTCAGCAAAATGTCCTTGTTGAGGATTGGTAAAATATACCTCAGTGGCCTCAATCGTTGGTTGATTGCTTGTTGACTTACCCCTATTCACTTTTTGATGTATATTGAGGACTTGAACAAGTTCAACAATGCCCCTAAAACTACACAGCAATGAGGAAGGCTACAAAGAGGTCTTAAAGATATATGGAGCATGATTCATTCCAAATACGTTACTCACTATAGTCCACAGTCATGCTTTCCTTATACCCTGCCAACACCTCATCGCATATGGCATGAGTAGCTCTGTAGTTTGAGAACTGGGATACGTAATAAATACCCAGTAGTGACGTGATAATATTGTCCCATAGTTATACATAGAAATATAAACTTGCTACAGATATCTTTCTTATTGATTAGCCCTCTAAATAAATTGTTGCTATTAAAGGAAAACGCCATGATCTTAACAAGTTAGCGTGGAAATTCAAATGATAGTAAATAAAAGACATTTGTGTTAATGAATGTTAAAAATAGTATACCGTAAGGTAGAATTTGGTCATTGAAGTTGCATGTAGCACCAAATAATGGGATCGCTATTTTTTGTAACTCTTCAATGTGAGGAGACAAAAGGCATAATCCACTCTAGGATTATACCAGCAATTAAAGCTCTTTCGAAAGAGCCATGACGTCATGCAAGTGGTATCGTATAGTATAGCAGCATTGATCAGTTGCAGTTTTATCATTAAAAATTATGTAAAGCGTAAAATAACGTCGTATATTTATCTTTTGATATGTAAAATCATTATGACTTCATGTCAAGCATTTTATTGCACTAAAAGGGAAAGTGTGAGAAGATTTTTTTTTTGTAATTACCGATCAGGATTACCCTAGTTAACACATCGACCAGTGACCACCAAAAACACGGGAAAGTATGACAGCATTGGCGACAAAAAAGTAAATAAAGCATATGTCCGCATAAAACGAGTTAAAAGTGACAGTTATTTATCCTACGGCCAATCATGTAAAATATGGAATTATACGTAGATACCACCTCCAATACAAATAAACTCATTTGTTTTATGAAACTGTAACATGGGATGGGAATATTAAGGAAAAAAATAGGACGATATACAAATTGTTAACATTGTATTGCAGTTGATCTGATATTAAAACCTAACCAAAAGGGAAGATGTTGGGAAGAGTCAAAATTTATTTATTTATTCAACTAACATGATTTGTCTCCGTGACGTCATATAAAGAGGTGTCATGGCCGCTTACACTACGACAGGAAATTCCAAATATTCATATTTCTAATTGGGTACAATGTATATTAATGTTAATAAAGGTGTTTTTTTTATTTAATAATTAGTTATTTACGAATAAAAAGTTACAATGTATTGAATTATAACAATTGTTCAACTGACTGGAGTTTTCCTTTAAGTTGAAATCTTGAATGATCAATTGACGATATACACATATATTATACGTTAGCTAATATTTTTGTTTTGCTTGGCATTGTTAGGTTGGCCCATTGAGGGATCAGTGTAGTGTTTCATATGATGAATGAAGGATACAAACTTTATTTATAATTTATTCATAATCATAAGGTTATAACAAAGCAATAACAATGAAGGCAGAATGTTCTGAACAATAAAGTCATAGAGCACTAAAATTAAAAAGTCACTATTCATCACATGTAGTCACATAATTTACCCTTAAAAAGTCACAGATATAATCACAGCAAGTGAAAGTCACAAATACTTTGATCAGCTTTGGTCCCAAACAAGCCATAACAACTCAATCCGAGATGAATTCATTGCTTTTTTGATCGAAATAAGAAGTTTTCTCGGCATCAAAGGTTGATCGACTTGTGTCTGCACAACGTTTATTTTGTCACTTTATAACTATTTTTAATTGCCGCTATCCCACTTCTAATCATCTAAGCGTGTGCCACCATTAACTGTCAATCAGTGGATAATTGTTGTATAATCATCAACACCTTAATTAATCACCATCATGTCACGGTTTACCCGTAAAGGTGTCAAACAGATCAATAATCGGATATCATTCGTATCTCTCGGTGTTTTTCGTCAGCGCGGGGGTTCCAAGTGGGGAATTTCCAAAAATATTGATCGCAAAATGTACTGACATTGTAGGGCAAGATTTTTTTGTACTTTATTTTTTTCACGGGCGGAAGATTTTGAAAGTTGACGGGAGAGACGGAAGGGACCCTAAAAATCGGGAGAATAATGCTCCCGCCGGAAGGTTCACATGTATGGATTGTGTTTGGTGATAATGTCTCTCTTTTATCCGGTTTAGACTTGACGAGAGTACAAAGATTTTTTGGAACACATGCAACAATGTGCATGCGCATTGATAATCAGATAATACTTGAAAACGTCTGCATAGCAACGTGTGGTGATTTTATTCCTAACATCATTGTTTACCGTTGAAAAGGGGCGAGTGTATTGCTTTATATAAAGCATCATTTGCCGAAAAAAATATATTAGATTTCGGATATCACATACATTTGACAAGACATACAATTATGGTAAGAACATACAATGTTTATACGATACTTATCAAAAAGGCTGAGTACCTTTTTTTCTAACAGAAATGAATACGTATTGAAAGATAGAAAATTCATATTTGTACACAGAAACAAATTTTATTAGATATACTGTTACATGTCTTTTACTACCGTTGTCGTCTTTAGTTTTGTTAGTATTTTCCAACTATAAGACTGGAGTATAGATACATGTAGCAATGGTTTGTTCATTTAGTATTAGACGAAATGATAGATATAATACAAACCGTAATAATCATTGCAAAAAATTGAAAAACAAAGTTGCTATTCATTTTAGATTCACTGACGTTATAATTATTTGCTATATATAACTAACCTCTATTCCTAGTTCATATTTTTAAACAAAATATACTGAAATATATATTTAAACCTAGGCATGATAGCAGGAGCATGCAACAGTCAAACCATACTCTATGGTATATTTATTTGTAATATGAGGGCTCCAAATAGAGATTATTCCAGGGACGCACAAAATTACACATTTATATTCTTACTACATTCTGGATGCTGTTCGTCATTTAGATGACATTGTTGGTTCTCTATGTATGACATTTACGCAACGTATTAACATTACTTACTTCCTACAGTGTGTGCTTTTACCATATGAGAAAGTTCATTTAGCATCTATACATTGAACTCCAAACAATTTAGTTTTTTTTAATTTTATTTAATCAATAAATTACATTACACTCATAAAATTATCGCCTGATAGACTTTCCTATAATTATATTGTTGACGAGTTCGAATTGTGGTTTAGTAACGGAGGATTAAGAAACTAATATTGATGGATTCCTGTTTAGCAACAACTTGAACATTATTTCAGAGTGATTGTTGTTTACCGCCATTTCAGCACTAACAATTGTGTCCCTTCTTCTGGGACAACCCATCAGAAATGTTTGAAGGTAGGAAAAATTGAAACCCCACAAGATCCGGAGGTGAACTCTGAAAGGGACAACAATTCATGCTCAACTAATGGCGCACGTCGTATAATTATTGTTGATAATCTGCTGATAAGTCGAAAGGAAGGCGGGATGGGGACGTTTCTCATCCACATCATGATGGCGATCATGAAACTTTCAAAGTGATGATATACAGAGTGTGACACTAGATACTTCAGGAGTTGTGTAAATCAAATAAATCGGTTTTGTTAAGAGTACGTTCAATTGTATTTAACCATTTCACTTCTTTACCATCTATAAAATTATTCCACTCTAGACTAAAATACATATTAAAGGAATTAGTTCAATTGTGGTTAAAAATATACCGGCCAACGTAGACACAAATGTTTTATTTTTGGAACAAGAAACACATGCTAATTTGTGGAATTCCACTCAGATTATAATAGAGATCTCTCTCCAACTGAGATCATTAAAATTATATAAAGCTTACACAGTGATGGTCCAAAATTTCATCAATATCAACAAAACAACAAACGTCTCTCATTTCAAACCATTCAACACAAACAAGACAACTTTTTTTTTTATTGACAACCAATTTGTTACGTGTTCATCAACAGTCGACCGGTGTTACATACTCATTTTTCCCCCGGAAAAATGAGTATATACTAGGTTTTCCCCCGGAAAGAACAGTATATACTCATTTTTCCCCCCGGAAAGATCAGTATATACTCATCTACTAGCGAATTAATAATTAACTAAATATAACCAATAGTATCAGTCCAGTATATATATTCGTAGCCTTTTTGAAAGAAAAAACTGTGCTTACTAAGGCATGTTTGTAACATGTTTGTCCGTTTGCGACCCATCCTTTTTATTGCGGTAGGCAAATTATTTTATATCATTTTGAATTGTTTAAAGTTATTTCAGCAGATACATGCAAACAATTTAAAAAAATAAAATATTTCTTAGATATTGCAATAAAATAATCTTGGTAGGGGCATTTTTACCTGGGTAGGTAGGGAAAGGGCAAATAACCATAATTTTAATTTAGGACTTAAACTTGGAAGCCCAGGGTGTGTGTGTGTGGGGGTGGGGTAACTTCACCATTTTTTTATACGGATGTGCGGCTGGACATTCAAGTACCCTACCCATTCATATACCTCCCGGGTTTGAGGAACTATATCCATTCATATTCTAACCTTTTCAAAAATACAACCCATTCATATACCAATTGTATTTCGGAAGTAGTTCAACTGACATGACTGAACCGGGAATAAAAAAAAAAAACCCACAAAGTTTATACAAAGGAAAAAAATTATATTGAAATTAAAATTCACCATCAATTTTGCCATCCATTTTGCAGTCGTATAAAAAAAGGTTTTAGTGCTTGATTATATTTTATTATTTATTATATAGATAGGTGTGAATTATGGAGATTTATCCGTGAAATAAATTCCGATATTTCACATGTGAAATATCAGTTTTTTCCCGCCAGAACTACTTTTAGACAACTATAAGTGTAGTGGTTACGTCCCTTGTTGTGTTACGGTGAATACACACATGATTGTAAACTGAAACAATTAAACAAATGAAAAAGTTTTAGTACTTTTATAAATTATTTTAATTGAATCATGTTATTGATACATTAAAATCAAACACTTGCTTATTCTAAATCGAATCATTTCACTGGCATAACACAACAGATTTAAATATAAACAAACAACGGAAATGTTAAAAGTGCATTGTATATTGTCAGTTTCCTAATTCCTTTCACCACCCCTTTTCAATGAAAAATCGTCTGCGTTGAACAATCTTAAAATAAAAAAAAACAAAACAAAATGTCTGATCATTTTGACGCTTATACGGCAGCTGTAGTCTCAACATTTTTAGAAGAAAATGATTTTGAATTTGGAAAATGTGGAAATGCCAGAATTTAATATTCTAGATGTCCAAACAAATGTTCCAAATTCCAATGGCAATACAAATGAAAATGTATATCAAACTAAAGCCCAGTCGGGTAGATTTCAGAACGTTTCATTTGAGGACATTGATTCATTCGTTAGTTCGAATTCTGTTACACATGAAATACACACGACTCGGACAATAATAACACATCGTGCCTGGTTCAGATAAATCGGACTGACATTAGTCGCAATTGCAATGAATTTTTCCACAACAACTTTACAAATCCGCCTATATTCAAATAAAATTCAGAAACTCGTCCTTCATTTAAATTTCCAATTTTTTTCATCGAAGCGACAGCACTTGACATGTTTGAATGTGCGGCCATATTGATTACACACTATCATTGTTCGTAGATTTATACGCGTGAAATGAAATATACAAATTAAATAAAATAATATAAAAGAAATTTTGGAAGTCTATATAATAAACAGTATAACTAATCATAGATTTTGAATATCAAAATAAGACCACTCGTGACCGAATACGCATTAAGGATTAAACTCGTGGACGGAACAAGTTCCGCCCACTCGTTTAAATCCTTATGCGTACTTCGGTCTCTCGTGGTCTTATTTTGATATTCAAAATCTACGATTAGTTATACTATATTTATTCATGCGGACAATACTTTTTTTCCATTTTGCATGGTCGAATTTGAAAGGATTTGAAACAATTTTGTCCATAAATGCATTGTACAGTGTATATATGTTTGATTACATGTAGATTTGACGGTGGACCAATTGGTTATAGGAGAAGACAAGGGCTTGAATTCATGAGAATTTGCTGTTTCTTATTGATTTTTGCATTTTGACTATCCAAGGCCGTATACATACGATTTTGTTGGTAATTTTGCCTTTAATAGTATAATTCCAAAAATAAAAAACTAAAACAGAGTATTTTTTCCTTTCGAATGGTTAGGCGAACGAAAATATCCCAGTGCATAATTATAGCTTTATAAAGAGGTTCATATACATGTGTGTGTTTAGATACCATCATATTACACATTTTTCGCAAGTTTTAATAGCTTTTTTTTAGATTTATAACTCGTCAGACCCTTTACAAATTAAGTAGCGGTCCATTTAAGAACCATGCAATTTTGAAAGAAAACAAAACATCCTTTAAAAGGCTTCGTATTTTTACTTTTTTATATTTTATAGTTTTTTGGGTGTATAAAACGAAATGGATAACAATTCTTTCAAAGTGACTGATCAGATACTCGAACTTTAATGTGTAATAAGTTCTATTGTATTTCTTCACAAATTTGTTTTTTTTACAATGCATTCTATCAAATTGACCAGGATTTATTTGTAAAAAGAACCACACGCATATGGTATTGTATTCTAAACAAAACGCACAAAAAAATATGTAAGGTCTCAACCAATGAATCACCTATTGCATAATTCTTAACTGGAGTGGTACTTAATAGGTATACCTCCGATTTGATGATAACTATTTGCATATTGATTATTACTAGTTTCTGTTCTTTTTTCCAGAAGCGTTAAATGCATTGTTCTTTATTCAATAAATTGTTCATTTGGTCTCCTTTTGTATTTTAGCTCACCCAACTAAACAGTCAGTGTGATCTTGTGGCATCACTTGTCCGTCATCCGTCGTCCGTTAATATTTCACATTTGGATCTTCTTGAGAACCACTGAGCAGAATTAAACCACGCTTGGCAGAGGTGTTCACTATGAGGTCCTATCCTACACCAATTTTGCTACGTTTTATGCCGATTCGTAAAAAAATGATCATCAGGAGACATTGAAAACATTGTTAGTTTTTCAATAATCTTTTTTCAAAAACCACTGAAGCGATGGTATGGAAACGTGATTTGTATGTTCATTTTAAGGTCCTTGACAGGTCTTGTTAATTTTTGAGCCCATCGGAAATTCAAAATCGTTGCTTTGAAACCATATGTAAAGCAACATTTTCATGGTCTACTTGAAAAACACTGAACATAATTTAACCACACTTGGCAGAGGTGTTCACTATTATATCCTACGCAAGTGTTGTTACTTTTCATGCGATTCGTAAAAATAAATAAAAGAAGAATGTGTCTAGGGACACGGAGTTCTCCGCTTTCAGCTAAGTAGGCCTAACTTCCAAGCCGTATATGGGATCTGGCTGAAATTGAACTTGACTTGCATATTATGGTTGTAAAAATTGTCTTGAAATTTCAGAGTCCTTTACAGGTGATAATGCTTTTTATGCCGATCGGAAATTCAAAATGGTCGACAGCGAAGGTGAAAATTGCTTTGAAAACCTATGAATTACATTTTCGTCATCTCCTTGAGAACCACTGAACATAATTAAACAATTTAACTTTGAGGGTGTTCAATATGAGGTACTACACAAGCGTGGTTATTTTGGTGCAGATCGATAGGAGACTTTGAACATTCTGATTGATCGATTTTCAAGAACCACTGAAAGCATTGTCGGGCGAAATATATATCAAAGTAGTCGTCCTCCTCACTACCTTTCTCACCCTTCCTCTCCATCCTCCTCCTCACTGCCTCTTTCCCTACTTCCTCGCCCTCATTCCTCTCCATCCTCCTCCGCACTACCTCTCCCCCTCCTCACTACCTCTCTCCCTCCTTCCTCTTCTCTACTCTCCATCATTCCTCTCCATCCACGTCCTCACTACCTTTCTCCCTCTTTACTACCTCTCTCTCCTTCTCACAACCTCTCTCCCTCCTTCCTCTCAGTCATCCTCCTCAATACCTCTCTCCCTCCTGCCTTCCCATCCTCCTCACTACCTCTCCCTCCTTCTTCCTCTTCTCTACTTCTCTCCCTCCTCCTTACTGCCTCTCTCCCTCCTTCCTCTCAATCCTCCTCACTGCCTCTCTCCCTCCTTCCTCTCCATCCTCTTCCTAATTATCTTCTCCATATACTTTTCTTCTCTGTCCTCATCCTCCTCTCCTCCTTGCTTACCTTTGTCACTTCTTCCTTTCTATCCTCTTCCTTCAAATATCCTCTTCACTACTTGTTTAACTGCTTCCTCATCATTATCCTCCTCACTATCTCCAACCTTTTCCATATTGACTCCTCCTTATTTTATACCTCTATCTCTCCTTTCTCTCCATCATCTTTTTACCATTCTCCCTCCGTCCTCTCTATTCTTCCCTTTATATTCCTTCCTTCCTTCCCTCTTCCTCATACCTGTCAGTTGTGTCTTCCACCACTTAGCAAACTTAAGTTTTTCTCACTTGCACTAAGGAAGACCGCTTTATCAATCAAAAGTGTTTTTCCCATCCTTTCCTCCTACCTCCTTATCCGTTCTCACTCCATGTTCATGCTTGCCTTTGTTATTACTATCATCATTGTTGATACCCTCTTTCGTCCACATTTAACTATTATGTCTTCCAACATATACATGTATAGAAGTGTACACAAGAAAAACCCTATTAAAATAGGAGAGGGGAAAAAACTAGTATGGGGGGAAAAATGAGTATGTGTTAACACATACATGGTTTTCCGGGGGGAAAATTCAGTATATACTCATTTTTCCGGGGGGGAACTGAGTATATACTCATTTTCCGGGGGGGGGGAAATGAGTATGTAACACCGGCAATCATATGGTTACAAAAGTTCATTGTTCTCTCGCCGAATTGTTCCGTTATTCGTAGGAGGCAGTGTTCATACAGGGGCTTCTCTCGAAAAAGGAAAATGACCCATTCATATTCCATTATATAGAGGATATCCTTTCATTAGAGAAATTCAAGTTTAGTGATCGCATACATCACGAAGCGAAGTACAAAACAGATAGAGCTAGGATTGAGTCATACCTTGACTTACACCTAGAAAGTATCAGTGAGAACAAAACGTAGGACAATGACACAATTTTGATGTTCTCGTCGTATACGTTTCGTGTATACGTAGAAACACTTTAGCAACCCATGTAATTGAAGTTTATATCTCTCAGTTCGAAATTCCAGAGCGACATGAAATAAGATACTTAACAAAGGATTCCTAATGGGTAAGTTGAAGACATCACTTCCAAAGTATTACGGCCAACATCATACTTGGTTAACCGTCCTTCTTTCATGACTTACCGTAAAAAAAACAAGAGTAATATGATGGGTGCCACCACTGGAACAGGAACTGTGCACATTCTCGGAGATTCCGAGTTCACTTCCCTGTATTTAGGGGTTGTGTTGCTAAATCTGTAGCTCCATGTGTAGTGTTCTGTCGACCTTTGTTTGTCATTTTGTCTGATTTCTTTTGTCCATTGTATTGTCTGTCCTTTCGATTCATAGCTTTTTATTTACCCCTTTGGTATTTTCAAACATTTTCTTATTGTAACAGATGAATGTCACACACTGATAACAAAATATCTGTTTCATAATGTTTTCTTTATATGTTCAACAGTCATACAAATGAGCAAGTCCGATACTTAATTGCAGATTTATACATATTTAATGTAATGGTAAAAAAAGAAGCCACATAATCACTTGAACATTGATTTGTTAAAATTCGAAATAAATTGATCAAATTAGCACAATAGGAAGCGGAGTTAAATAAAGTGGATTGAAAATACATTTTGTAACATTAATTTGTTTTGATTAATTCACACTCACAGAGAGATCTTCAGTGACGTTAGTCATTATTTTTATACAAATTTTAAGTACATATATATTGCTGTTTCTAGCCAATTTGTTTTATCTAATGTTTATGTTATTTTTCTAGGGTGGTGTTCAATATACTGGATTCCTTATTGCCATTGGTTTTTGTGTTTTACAAGCAGGTAACTGTGGTAAGTAAGATTGTTGTGTTGTACTACATTTAGTTGTTTGAAGTATTTAATATAAATAAACGTTAGAGAAAATCGAAGATGCAATCAGGGTACACAAGACGAAGACAAACAAACAAAACTTTAACAAACAAAAACAAAAAACAAAAACAAAAGCACATAACACAATATGAGTCCGATACCACTATGCGCAAACAAACACAAATAACGTTAATAAGACATCCTACAAATAACTGGAGGAAAAAACGAACCGCACATCGTTTTCATGAAGAAATCGTAGCGGACAGCACAACATGGAACTCAGAATGTAAGCGTATTTGATAGAACAAAATGTGGTACACCAGTATACGCAAGCATACACAAAACACAACAAGACCTTAGCCCTCCTACAAACAACTGGTGGTAAAGATGAACCGAACATTGTTTTTATGCGGAAACCGTAACGGACTTTACAACACGCAACTAAGAACATATAGACACATACTAGGACAACAAACACAAAAATAAAAATAAATGAGCAACACGAACACCCCAAAAAAACCGGGGATGAACTCAGGTGCTCGCGAATGGTAAAAAGTTCCTGCTTCGTTTAAGCCACACATGCAGCGTTATTCATATATACAGTCAAGTCCGGTAAAAATCTTAGCAGCGATAGAGGAATGAAAAAATCTACGTAAAAAGTTTCAGATACATTGTCATTTGAGTTTTGGATATTTCGTAACGGTCAACCAGATCGTGATGACGACCGTAAAACATCATTTTATCAATCCAAGAATATTGTAAAAAAAACATATTTCAAGGTTATTGTACTTTTACATTTCAACATACACTTGAAATTTAAAATAAATCTGGCATCGAAATATTGGATTGTTTTGTACGAGCAGTAAAAGCAAAGATTGGCACTACATGCACAGACAATACTACTTGTACTACATTAGCCCACTCATTCTGCAATGCTAAAACATGTCAGTGCCTTCCCACCCATTTCTCCTCACCAAACAACTCCCTTTGTGTGCAGAGTAAGTATTATATTGAATTATAAAGGAACGCAAAATACATGCAAGTAGTGTTTTATATTTTGTTTCATGTAAGTACATCGTATACAGTCAACTAGCTCATGTCCAAATTTTCAATTATTTTAATACACAATACGCCTTATTGACATTTTTGTGTTAGACGATTCTTTTGTTGAACAAGTAGAAGAGCCGGCAATATAGCTTTCTCTATATGGATATGTTGTAAAGTATTACCCCTTCTTCGAACAATGACACTTGTATGAAAGATCGTTGGTGGCTTCTTCCAACCCAAGAATGTCCGACTTCATCCATAATCTCCTCCTTCCCTTGTGACATTCGTCATCCGTCAACAAGGCTACCTATACTATTTGTTAGCTTGTTTTTGTCATGAATAGTGCTAAAATATTGCGCTCTTGGCGTGAACCAGCAATCAATCTTTACAAACCGTACACATATCTTTCTTTCAGCATATTGCATAGGCATAGGGAGAGTTCGTACATCACGTGATACGGAAAAATACAACACTATTCGGATTTGTAACCCTTGTTTGCAAGGATATGTTCCATTTGTCATAATCACAATCCTATCCTTTCCTATTTCTTGATTTATCACTGGGAATGTAACAAGAGTAACACAACGGGTGCTGCCAGTGGAGCAGGAACTGTTTACCCTTCCATGGCATTTGAGTTCACCCGCGGTTTTCAACTGGGTTTGTTGTGCTCGATCTATAGTTTTTTTTGTGTAGTTTCATTCGGCTAATGTAATGTCTGTTATTCGATATACAACCCCTGATTATCCCTTAGTATCTTCAAACATTTCGTTCTTTAACCTTGTCAAGGAAAAAAAATGAACTTGTATCTGACAGGAACAGTAACCCAAACATCCCAGGAGTAGTATATGGGTACAGCTCAAGCCACATTTGCGGAGGTGGTGCTACCGGAAGTGATCGCGTGCGCATGACCGGAAGTCACGTGACCGGAAGTGACGTCAGTCACCGCAGCCGGAAGTGTGTTCTGCGCATGCGCTACCGGAAGTTGCGCAATATCCGCCCCGGAAGTGACGTCAGTCACGTGACCGGAAGTGATCGTGTGCGCATTCGCAACCGTTTCCCGCGGTCTTTTCTTACTGTAGTACAAATATCATGGATAGAGGAAAGAAAACATCTACGTACAAAGTATAAGGTCCATTGTCATTTGAGTTTTGGATATTTCGTAACGGTCAACCAGATCATGATGACGACCGTAAAACATCATTTTATCATTCCAAGAATATTGTAAAATTAAAAATATTTCAATGTTGTTGTACTTTTACAGTTCATCATGCTAATACACTGGAAATTTAAAATGAACCAGGCATTGAAATATTAGATTTTTTGTAGGGGCAGCAATTGTAAAGACTGGCACAGCATGCACAGACAATAGTAATTGTACATTAGCCAACGCAGTCTGTAATTCTACTTGTCAGTGCCTTCCCACCCATTTCTCCTCACAGAACAACTCTCTTTGTGTGCCGAGTAAGTATTATATTGAATTATAAAGCAACGCAAAATAACTGAAAGTAGTGTTTTATATTTTGTTTCATATAAGTACATCGTATACTGTCTGCTAGCTCATATTTAAAATTACGATTATTTTAATACACAATTCGTCTTATTTACATTTTTGTGTTAGACGATTCTTTTGTTGAACAAGTAGAAGAGCCGGCAATATAGCTTTCTCTATGATGCTCTACATGGATATGATGTAAAGTATTACCCCTTCTTCGAACAATGACACTTGTATGAAAGATCGTTGGTGGCTTCTTCCAACCCAAGAATGTACGACTTCATCCATAATCTCCTCCTTCCCTTGTGGCATTCGTCATCCGTCAACAAGGTTACCTATAATATGTGTTAGCTTGTTTTCGTCATTAATAGTGCTAAAATATTGCGCTCTTGACGTGAATCAGCAATCAATCTTTACAAACCGTACACATATCTTTCTTTCAGCATATTGCATAAGCATAGGGATAGTTCGTATATCACGTGATACGGAAAAATACAGCACTATTCGGATTTGTAACCCTTGTCTGCAAGGATATGTTCCATTTGTCATAATCACAATCCTATCCTTTCCTCTTTCTCGACTTATCACTGGGCATGTAACAAGAGTAACACAACGGATGCTGCCAGTGGAGCAGGAATTGTTTACCCTTCCATGGCATTTGAGTTCACCCGCGGTTTTCAACTGGGTTTGTTGTGCTCGATCTATAGGTTTTTTTGTGTAGTTTCATTTGGCTAATGTAATGCCTGTTATTCGATATACAACCCCTGATTACCCCTTAGTATCTTCAAACATTTCGTTCTTTAACCTTGTCAAGGAAAAAAATGAACTTGTATCTGACAGGAACAGTAACCCAAACATCCCAGGAGTAGTATATGGGTAAACTTCAAGCCACATTTGCGAAGGTGGTGCTACCGCAAGTGATCGCGTGCGCATGACCGGAACCGGAAGTGTGTTCTGCGCATGCGCTACCGGAAGTTGCGCAATATCCGCTCCGGAAGTGACGCCAGTCACGTAACCGGAAGTGATCGTGTGCGCATGCGCAACCGTTTTCCGCGTTTTTTTCTTACTGTAGTACAAATATCATGGATACCGAAAGTCACCCTAAGGGTGTGCGCATGCGCAGCCGGAAGTTGCGCAACCGTTTCTCGCGCTTTTTTCTTACTATAGTAGTTGGGGTGTTCTCTACGACGTCCGCGTCTAACCCTGGTTATCTACCCCTTTCCCGCGATTTTCATTTCACTGGTTCACATTTTATTTTCATATAATATATAAATAGTGTAGTACTCCTAGTATTTCTAAGAGTACATTTCCATCTGCAAAATTTTTTTTTTTTACCTTTTCAATGTTTAGAAAAGCTGAAAATTTCCAGATTTTTTCTTTTTTCGTGTTTTGGATGGAATTTCAACGCTATGACTGCTGCTGCTGTTGCTGCTGCTGCTCTGGGGTATATGGCTGCTGTTGCTGCTCTGGGGTATATGGCTGCTGCTGCTGCCATATACCCCAGAGCAACAGCAGCAGCAGTCATAGCGTTGAATTTTTTTGCAGATGGAAATGTACTCTTAGAAATACTAGGAGTACTACACTATATATATATTATATGAAAATAAAATGTGAACCAGTGAAATGAAATCGCGGGAAATGGGTAGATAACCAGGGCTAGACGCGGACGTCGTAGAGAACACACCAACTAATAGTCAGAAAAAAGAGCGGGAAACGGTTGTGCAATTTCTAGTTGCGCATGCGCTCACCCTTAGGGTGACCTTCGGTATCCATGGAATTTGCACTACAGTAAGAAAAAAAACGTGGGAAACGGTTGCGCATGCGCACACAATCACTTCCGGACAGAGTCACTTCCAGTCACGTGACTTCCGGTCATGCGCACGTGATCACTTCCGGTAGCACCACCTCCGCAAATGTGGCTTGAGCTGTACCCATATGCAATGCAAAAGATAAAGATCAATGCAAGGATAACAATGCAGAATGTAAATAAAAATGGACTAAATGTCTGTGTAAAGTGGCATATTACTTGACAGGAACTGCATGCGCAATACGTATGTCATTTTGTCGTACAATACAATTATTTTCTAAAAGAGCTTTAACGAGAGAATCAACCGTAATATCGACCATTATAAGGGTTAGGGTTATGATGTTTAACGCCACTTTCAACACTATTTCAGTTATATCGTGGCGGTCAGTTTTAATGGTGGAGGAAACCGGAGAAAACTACCGCCCTACCGTAAGTCACTAACATATAAAGTTGTATAGAGTACACCGTGCAATACGCGGGATTCAAACACACAACTTTAGTGGTGATAGGCACTGATTGGAAAGGTAGTTATGAAACTACCATAAAATTACGACCACGACGACCTCTAGTAGTATCTGATTAAGAAATAACTATTTATTGTGATTTTATTACTTTTTGTCACAGGGTGGCGGAATGAAGTATATAATTTTATTTATTACAAGGCGCTTATCTAATTACACAATTACTCTAGGCGATTACCATGTAAAACTGACAAATTATTTGAAGAGTACATACAATAAAATTATATATGAACTTAACTATTAAAGTAATAAGAAAAGCAAATAGTATTTACATTAACGAGCAAAACCCTTATGATATATACAAATAAAAAGTAAGGAAAAATCATCGATAGTGATACAAGTTAACTATTTACGAATTCATATTAAAAGACCGATTTTGATCACAGTAAGTTAAACAGATTAAGCCAATTTTACAAGAATCATTAAAAAAAAGTGTTTTAGGTAAAAATAGGTCAGAACCAAAAAGCAACATTAACTAAAAGATGAAATAAAACTGGACAGTAATAAAAATCAATAAAAATGACAGAGATTTTGCAAATATATGGTAAAAATAGCTAAAAGGAAATAATTTACTAAGTAAAAAGCATCTACATGAAAAATAAAAATAGTAAATCATAAAAATAATAATAGAATAATAATAAGAAGAACGGACCAAGACGGTTAATTTAAAAAAAATGAAATTGAAATGAAAGCCTTGTGTAATAAATATCTGCATGATAACATTAGAATGAAAATTACCGTATTTTGGAATGAAAATGGGTTTTCATCACTTAGGCATGGTCCCACCGATTACAATAAAATGTGATTTTTATTCAACGACTAGTAACAGTAGTATTACAATGACAAATATTATATTGAATATGTGACTTTTAGATTAATATTTTTTATTCAGAAGTCACTTGCCATTTGATGAATATGTTACCATTTTCAAACTATATATGCATATAAGCAGACAACTAGGCTGTATTGATATACAGCTTCAAATAAATTAATTTTAGAGTCACATATCATTTTATACGTGTTTTGATTGGTTTAAAAAGTTGAAGTTATTTTCGAATGTACGGAATATAAAAATAAACGTCGTTCTCAAGACGTCGCATGCCGTTGTCATCTGGTGACTTTCTTATAAATGAGGCACCTTTGGGGTTATTTTAATCTATTTCCGATTAATTGCCTTATTTTGCTAAGCGGGTTACACGGTGTGTACAATCTGATTGAGGTTATTTCTTGAACCGAATAACAAATTGCGATCAATCCTTAAATGTATTTCAAGGATCAAAATATTTAAAATATAAAATTTTAAAACAAATGGTCTTCAGCAATAATACCTGCTTTTTTAATTATCTTTTGTGGGTATTCAAGTAAATGCAAAGTGTGCAACTGCGAAAAATGGTTGTCTTCAAAACGCATTCTGTAACAAAACTGGCATATGCCAGTGCAACGTGGGATACACTTACAGAAATAAATCTTGTATGTATTCAGAGAAAATTATGAAAGACATATTTAAATTGCAATGTGTTCACATTATCGCCAACTAAGAAATGTCAATACCTCGGGTAAATTTGCAAATATTTGGTCTGTTCGTAGAAGCATTTAGCTTAATTACAGCTGGATTAGTCAAATGCTCGTTCATTTCAAAGTAAAATTATAGTTGCATTTGACCATAACAAAACGAGGTGTGATTGTATTGTGTTCTAACTGAATTGATTTAATTTTGGAATATTCTATTTAATGCATTTTAAAACAATATTTAACATTAGATCGAGGTAATTTGAACTACAAAAGGTAATCAAAAGATCAAAACTTATACAATTTTAAAAGAGAGAAAAAACCAACAATGGTCCACAACACATAAAACTAATTAATGCATCATATTGGCACCAGTCGTGGTACTCGTTTGAAAAATTTCGTACAAGTCGCAAAAAAGAAAGGACGGTATTGTAACTATCACACATGGAAAAGATCCATGGTCATCGGTTACAGGTACGTCTTAACGGTTAACCGACTGGTGACCGTAAAACTTTTGATTTGTGAAGACGTTAATTTTACCACTAAAAATCATTGTCACACACACACACACACACCCACACATATAGACAGACATAATGTTTCAGTGACTGTTGTAGAAACAGGCAAGCGACACATTTAATACTCTGTCAAGGAAACAGAAGCTCTGGGAGCTCTTTTGAAGTAAGATGTATACATCCCATAAGTAATTGCTGCAGGAATATAAAAGGAAAAGCTTACAATTTGTAAAAGGAAATAATCATGTTAAATGAATTAAAGGACCGATATAGCTGCTTGTACTTTTTCTGCAGAAACCCCTGTATGAAGTCTGCCTCATACACACTTGGTACTCATAAGACTGCCAACAGAACGTTGAAAAACACATCAACCAAACTTAGCACATATGTTGTCAGTCAACTACTCCCATTGTTATGTGATATTTGTATAATTGCATCTATTACAGGCTAGACTAGGCTCATGGTGTTTCATGCCACTTTTAACAATATTTCAGTTATATCGTTGCATTGATTATACCTTGCTTGTTCTATTGAATAGACATAGTAATACTGTATATGTAACTAATGTATAGAACGTTATCTGTTTTAGGATCTGGAGTAAGCAAAATATCCATAGAAATATCCACGATCATCCTCGCTATTCTAGCATTGAGATGTAACAAATGGTTTGTTGAATAGAAGACCGTAACCACTGCGACTGTACAGTAGATGTCACACCAAATACGAATAGAACAGAAGATTTATCTTTAGCTTCTAGTGGAATATTTTTAATAGACGTTTTGACCATATATTTTGTTGTGTTGCGTTCATATTGTAATATCCATTATGCGTGTGTTACAAGGTTTGTTGTAGCAAACAAATATTGTAGACACAGTTAATACTTTAGAATGTTGCAGGTCAGCAATTTCTGAAAGGCTATATAGATCTGTATACAACATTACACGTAAAGCCGATGACGAAATTGCACCTGTAATGCATTTTATACTGTTTAATACCTCAATATCATAATTCCGTCCTTTCATTGCAGGTTATTGTAATTCAACTGTTATTTTAATTAAATGTTATAGATACAAATGAAAACTTGCTTTACATTAAAGCATTCGCATGACAACGTTGTTCGCCAGATTATGTTTGAGAGTAGACATTTTACTGAAGAGTCGAAAACACTTGCATGATCGCATCATTTCATAGGTGAAGTCTAGGTCCTTCAAACTAATTTAACCCTGTCACATTTTATTGAAATTCCTGTACTAAGTCAAGAAAGTGGCCGATCGTACATGTGTTTGGGAGTATAGATTTTGCATCTCTCTACGATTTTTAGATAGGATATTGAAACTATTCTAACAGTGTGGCATTTTTTGTTTTTCCTTTTTACTCCAATGAAGTTTGTATTTAATATATCGTGGTCTTGGCGACCTTTACAATGTGTCAACCCACGGCAGAGATACCATGCACGTCTCCTGGTGGAGGAACGTGGATGTCACCTCGATAGGGTTGTCAGGTAAAAATACAGAAAACCTGGATGTGGATCATTGTGGGTTCCATATGTGGTTGTTATGTGCTTCAACTTCTTTGGGGTATGTGATACCTTTTTGGATATAGTAATTATTTCTGTATTGCTATGATTAACATGTACAAGAAATTTATTGGACAAGAGATTAACTTGGTTAATTTTGTTGATAATTGCGGCCGGTTCGTATTTATTGTCAAACATTATATATTGATAGGAGGAGAGTATATTGTCACATATAGATTGAGATAAAAACACAATAGGCCGAATGATTAAGCCAGAGGCATTCCGGTCCATGCAAATTGTGTATGTGGAATTTTTTGGCTATTCATGACAACTTGTTTTCTTGAGGATAACGTAAACTTTACAATTCATTATGTAATGCCAATGTGTATTATTATATTACTGTCTTCTCTTGAGGGAACTGTTTTCCTAAAGTGTTGTCTGGGGAGGTATATTTTCCGCGGGAGACGACAATAAAATGTTTAGTAAATAATATATTATCATAAAAGAAAAACAAAACACACTCAAATTCAGCATTATGATAATAATCACAAATTGCCAAGCTTTGTCATTGTGACAGCAAACAATACACAGACTACAGCGCCGTTTATTACCAAAAATATAGAAAACAGATCATTTTCTACTGGCATAAGTCCTGTCATTAGGCATAGTCTAGTCACCCCATGGCTAAAATTAAGCATAAACTGTTCAAATATAGCAAACACTCATCATCCAATTAAAATAGAGCATTTTCATATGGCGTGTACTACATGTAAACAGTAATAAACCATTGGACAACATCCGGTCATCTAATGATAAACTGGTTTATAATCTCATGCAAAAGAGTTGAATTCCGGAGGATGAAACCCGATTGAAATATTGTCAATAGTGAATCACTTATGAAAAATGAATATATGTTTAAACATACACCGCTCCATAGTTTTTCCTACGTTTTGATAGGGAAGATATTGGACGATACCTTAACAAAGACGTTATTAGTTTCCATATCAGGAAAACGGTCAAGCTGTAAATAGTTATTAACACTGGCGAGGGAATGTAAAAAGACTAATTGCCGACTTCATAGAGACTGCGAATGCTGATGTTGACTTAGCATCGGGGTTGTAATAAGAGTAGCACAACGGGTGCCACTAGTGGATCAGAGACTACTTAACCCTTATGGACCGCGGGTTCACTTCTAGTGCATACTATCGTTTGTGGTGCTTATGTAGTTCACTTACGTGTCTTCACTTTTTGTTCCATGTTGTGATGTCAGATACGATATCCGTTATTGGTATTTATTTATGTATACTGGTGTCCAATACTATTCCGTATCGCTTAACAGTAATACTACGGGGGCTACTAGTGAAGCATGAACGTCCGGAGCACATGTGTTTACCCGGTTTTTAGTGGAGTTCGTGTTGCACAAGTTTTCTGTGTAGTGTTTTGTAGATCATTGTTTATCCTTTTTCGTTTAACCATTGTACTCTCTGAACTTAGATTTACGACTTCTGATTACCGCTATGATATTATCCAAACTGATACCAGCATTTAAAATGGGCGATTTATTTTGGAATATTGATTATCAACATTTTTATGCAAAGGATGAAATGACAATCCTAAGCATGATGTGAAGGTTATAACTTCAAATTGGCTGCATAGTGCAAACGTCTGGTTTCCAGTGACGGATCATTTGCTTCAACGTAAAAACTCTAAACTGGAGAGGTTCTGAAAGCTCCAGGCTAGAGTCATAGTCTTTGTAATGAAGTGTATTAATTAATTGGATGCAAGATTTACGGTCTTGTCCGTAAACTATACATCCGTTATTCAATGTCGATCGATTCTACGAACCATGTAAATTATCCACATCCCGTCGTTATTAGACTGTTAAAGTAATTATTTTAATCTGCCCATACAGTGGCAGTTTTATGACATAATTTTTATTTAGAACTTTAGGTTTTTGGAGAGACATAGGGAATCGTTGAAAGACAGGGTCTGCCAAATGAATTACCATTTATATATATCTTGTTTATTATTCATTTTCTATCAGTTTAATTTTGAGTGTCCGTCCATGATATGTAGTGTTTGGTTTTGTGGTTTTAAAAAATACAAGTTTCATTAAACTTTAGCTCATAATTTGGATAACAAACCCGTCTAACAGAGACACACTTTTTTGAATTATTAAGTTTACAACAACAAATAAAACCTACATATTATATTTGTTGGACAACACTATGCGCAAACAAACACAAATAACGTAAATAAGACATGGGTCCTCCTCCTGGAACCAAAGACGAACCGGACACCGTTATTATGCGGAAATCGCAATGAATATCACAACAGGGAACTCAGGACGAAAAGACACATTATAGGACAACACAAAAAAACTTTAAAAAATGAGTAACACGGACCCCACCAAAATCCGGGGATGAACTCAGGTACTTGCGAAGGGTAAGTAGGTCCTGCTTCTGATAAGACACCCGCGTGTAACTCATATATACAGCCAATTCATGTAAGTCCTGGTATCAATAGAGGGAATCAATCTACGTAAGAAAATCCATTGATGTGAATATTGCGCTACAATCAAGCAGATTGTGATAACGACCGTATAATTTTTGTAGCGATGGTTTCAGCCTTGGAGCAACATAGCCTTGTTTGAGTACCTTTTGCCTGTTGAGCAGTTGAGCAGTTGAGCTCTGTACTGGACACAACCTCTAGAATAACGTGTGAGTTGTGAAATGTAAACTCCATGCGCTTGCGGTGCTCGAATATTGCTATCGATGAAGGGGAAATAAGGGTAATAACAAAATTAACGAGCTCCGAACAATCTTCCAAAGGGGAAAGCAAGACAAGTACACAAACAGACAGAATCAGTCAACAACCGGAAAACTGAAAAAACCGTAATGGTCCTGACTTTGTACAGGCATTTCCAAAGAAATGGTGGGTTGAATCAGATTTTACGGCGCCAAATCTCCCGCTTTCATTACGCTTAAAAGGTTCCGATTGTCACCATAACAGTATTTTAAACAATACTGGGACAAAATAGGTATAATCGTAGTCAACACAGTACTGTATGAAAATCCATGATTTATTATCGTCTCTGCAGAACGTTCCAACCAAACGGCCATCCTCTCACACAATAACTGAGGTAAAGCCGATGACCGTACCTGTAAATTACGGTCATCCCAAGATATCGGACATGAAATTAGCTAATAATATTTTTTGTCGATTAAATTGTTTCTATAATGTATTTTAAATGATACATGCATTAGTACGATAGTAATCTATGCAATTTTCAGGGGCCTGGGTGGCTCAATGAGTTAGGTCGCTGGATCTAACAACTCATACAAGCCTATCACCAATACGGCGTGGGTTCGCGCCCGGTTTTGTAAATTACAAAAAAGGGTATACTCGACTCGCAACCACAAGTGATAAAGTTTACCAGTTGCTTGCCCATGGTCGGTGGTTCTCTCCGGGTATTCCGGGTTCCTCCATCACTAAAACTGGTAGCCATGATATAGCTGAATTATTGTTGAAAGTGGCGTTAAACACAAAAAATCAATCAATCAATCAATCTATGAACATTTCACAAGGAAATCACAAATTACGACTGAAAAATGTATATGAAAGAGAAAATCCGATTTTAAAAAATCGCTAAGATGACCGTAACTGAAAACTGAGATGACCGTAATTGCAGATTTCAGTTACGGTCATCTTAGCGATTTTTTAAAATCAGATTTTCTCTTTCATATAGACTCACCTGACCAGTGCTCGATAATTATATATATGTTTTATGCAATATTAAAAGTTTGTTTATACTTTATTTGCCGGCATGTGTTCTTGTTGATGTGTATCATTTTCACATTTATGTAACGGACAGAAAAGTTCCGAAATGCGTATTACGTCATCAGAGGGCACGCTTGTTTAGTACCACAAAAAAAATCCAAAGCAGGAAAGACAGCATACCAGAGCCCGATAATGAAAATTAACCGTTAAAGCTTTAACTTTGGAAAACTTTATACAGTTAGTGACTTAGAGTATCATATTTGCTGATAAAGGAATGCAAAATATATTAAGTATGAATCAATTTACCTTTAAATAATTGATTTTAAGACGAAGCATATACAACTAGACATTGAAATTGACGAAGAATCATTGGAAAGTGTTTCAAGAAATCAGAATAATTGCTACTTGCCCTTGCATAATGAATCATGTAAACACCATATGCAGGAGAAGCTGGTATATTGCTGTACGTATTTGGAAAATTTATGATTTTAAAATTGAAGTCATCCCGTTTATCATAAATTTTAGTACTGAGTTGACCAAAAATGGTGCGGACGAAGCTGTATCGGTGGTCTCTTTAATTTCCAGCTCTGGAGGATATATCAATGGAAGAAATTCTGAAAATCTAGAATTATTGATAGATAAAACGTCATCAATATACCTGTATGTGAAATTAAAGGCTCTAGTTTCATGAATCTTCTTATCTTTTACAAGCTTTTGAAGAAACTCCGACTCATATGAGTATAAAAATAAATCGACTAGAAGAGGGACACAATTCGTACCCATTGGTATGTCGACGACCTGCTGAAACAGTGCCCCTCCAAAGGAGACAAATATGTTATCGATGAGGAACTCCAGCATACTGATCACTTGTTCCTCGGAGTAGCATGTTTTACCTTTTTTAATTTTGTTTGAAAATTATGCGGAATTGTATCCTAACACAACAAATTTTGAGCCATCGTTTCTATGACTGAAAGCTTTGTGAATTGTTTCTTTTAAGCGGGTTTTTAATTTGTCATGCGGTAGGGTGATATACAGAGTTGATAAAATCAAAAGTTTTGATGGAGGATACCTGAGAGAAATATCTTGATTTAAGGTTATCCAAAAGATCTTTAAAAGTTTTTCAAAATCCACATGTGATTTATGCCACTACGCGAGTGAACAGTTTCACAACATGTATGTTGTCCCTCTTTTACTGCAGACAAAATCTTTGTCAGGTGAATAGACAATTCTTTCGTCGAACAAGTTAATGATCCCGCTATGTACCTTTCTTTGTATGGTGTCTTATTGAGTTCAGGTACCCATTACAAATAGGGTAAATCCTCAGACTATTCACCAGAGGGAATGTTTAAAGAGGTCATGAAGGATCTGTGGTTAGCTAGGATTTCATCTTTGTCAAACGAAGTTGGTTTGTATGTGATATTACCAGAGGTATTGCTATTTATACCTAATTCCTTGATTAGGCATTCGTAGTAATATGATTTACATACAAACACGGTGTTTTTGGAAGCCTTGTCCACAGGAACGATAACATATTCGTCATGAAGTGAGGAAATACACTTAACAGCTTCTTGGTCTTTAAATACAGACTATTAACACTATTAACACAATTTTTGAGTTTGCGAATCCGACCTTGTACTAGAGATATGATTGTTGTAACCCAGTCTGACAACGACTCTTAACTCAGGATCTTGGTCTACTTCTCTCTTTATCCACCATCTGCCATAATCTTCAACAGCATCCATAATTATCTTGAAATTATGTTTCCAATTGATGTGTTGAGGTTCTCTGAATTTAGGACCATGATAAATCACCTTTCGGAGACTCTCATGTTGAATGATATTCAGATCACCAGTGATTACCTGTCCAGATGGATTGTATTGAAGATGGGAGTGGAAGCAGTCACAAGTCAGATGGTTCCTAAGGTACTCTTCTATGTTAATATCTTAGCAATGCTTCTTTGTAGTTGAAAATTCGACGGCCTATGCTGTTAGTGTAGCTGTAGGAGACAATGGGAACATATTGATTTTTGGAATAGGGTGGAATTTCTTTTACGACCTCTTTTCTATTAAGAATGTTGCTGGTGTTAATAGCATCGATTCCTTTGTTAGCAAACGGAATATGGAGGAATTTTCTGTTGTTATCATGAAGAGGTTCAGATCGAACTGGTTTGAAAAGACGCCACGTCACATATAATACTAGACAATCTGTACTTAAGAGATAAAGGATCTACGCCTCCTTTGTCAAACCCAAAATCCCTAAGATCTTTCAGGTAGTTTACAGGTAGTGCAAATGAGATTGTACGAATGTGATAAATTCCAAAGGGTTTCTTTATATTAGAAAGTAAGTCATTAAAAGTATCTTGTATCAATTAGAAGACTTTTTAACATTCGGAAGTTGAATTCTTTTATGACCATGGCTACGTTTAGCTCTTGGATTAGTATTAAAATGGCTCATTACGTTGATTTCGCTGCATCCAGGGCTTGACACATTTCCCACTCCTTTGATGTGATCATTACAACCGTAAGGCATTGCAGTATCTAACTCTTTAATCCAAAACAACTCTCTATCGGTACGGTAAGGTATACTAAGTTTTGGATTGTTTGTATGATGGTAAATCTTCTCGATGATTCGAACTTTCATCGTCAAACAGCGGTAATGACCTGGTTGATTGAAATGATTATACAAAATCCTGTATTTGGGATCTTTTGCATCATCTCGATGTTGGTTCATTCTACTTCGCAATTTTTGACGAGTTTCGCCAACATGCAAAAGTCCACAGAGTGTACATTCTATACCGTAAATGACATTTTTAATAGAACAGTCCAGAGGGTCAAACGATTTGGTGTAGTAAGTTTTTCCAATTAAATTACTTGTAAATTCAGGTGAAGTTATTAGCATGTCGCATGTTTTACAAGCATTATTTTTGTCAGTTTTTATTTTGCAAAAAGTAATGCATGGAGAAGAATCACAAGTACCTGGAGATTTAAGACAGTTAATTGAACAAGATTTTAAAATTTGATACGAATCTGAAGTTTTGAAATAATAATTACTCTCTGCAAATCGGGGGTATCCCGTAGGATTTTCCTTGGAACGCATATATCATTTGCTACCCTATTCCGTGTAGTAGCAAATGAGGACCTTGGTAACCCGGGTGGCGTCCTAGCCGGTAGGTTGTCCTTAATTTCGTTATTCATAAATGCTTAAGTAAAGCTACCAAGTTGCAATGACCTCGGGGGAAACATTCCACCAGCAGTGACACTGGGCATGGCTATAGTAAATAAGGGTAATAACAAAATTGCCGAACTCCGAACACTCTTCCAAATGGAAAGGCAAAACTCCTAAGTACACAAACAGACGAAATCGGTCAACAACCAGAAAATTGGGAAAACCGTAATGACCCTGACTTGGTACAGGAAGTGTGACTATTGGAAAAGTGAAGAAATCGCGTTTGTCGTAGAGTTTTGTTTTTAATATCCCCCAGTTGTCAATTTCAAGGTGAAGTTCAATATAAGAAGCATACGTTTGAGCATCAGTAATATCCTTAAATTCAAGCTCATTTGGATAGATGCGATATAGATAATCAATGAACCGAAAATCGTTCCATAACAGAACATCATCTATATAGGGGCAGCTAGAATTAAAGGTCTGGGTTAATTTTATATATTTAATCTTGAGAAATCATTAAAGGAAGTCTGCCTCATCAGCATGTAGAAATATATCAGTGAGTAGCGGAGCACAATTCGTACCCAATGGACTACCAATCGTTTGTTGAAAAACGCGTCCATCAAACAGGACAAATATTCTTACATTTGAATGATTTCGTCCTGTTTATATTTATTAACGTGTTCTCGCCATGATATAGTTAAAAAGTTGCTGAGTTGACATTAAACAAGAATCACACACTCACTCTATTATCGTAACAGTCTATACGAACGTTTTTTTAGCAGGATAATTGAAATCCATTCTCTCATTTTTTAATTTTTGATTATAGATATCTTTTATTATCTTTCAACACAGTTCATATTGATATCAGGAAGTCATTAACATTTAGAGAACCCTCAATGTTTTCTATTATCAGATAAAACTTCAGCTATGCTGTTTATCGTAATACTTAAATAGTGTATCAGAGAGGATTTTTCTGGTTGAGATCGATATCGTTCTATTTTGTTTTCAATATAAACTAGACTTCCTGTAGTGTTCTCATTGACTGTAAAAGTGACTGCTAAGACTAGGAAGACCTTTCTGTTGTTCAAATTAAGCCAATCTCTCCAGTAATGTGGCATTTTCTATTTCTAGACAGTTAATTAAAGCTTGCCATTTATTTCATATACAATTTCAATACTAGTAGTTATTGTCTGGGGTTTGTTTATTTGTTCAACTTTATGCTGATTGCCTTCCGGTGACAACTCTACCCACTGTTTGTTCACTTACAACTAGCAGAATTTGGTTTATTATGTTGCCTATCCTAACGATGTCATGGTCCTTGAGGAAGACTTTTTAGATGATCATGCATTGTAATGGTAGTACTTGTATTGCTGATTTTCAAAATAAAGATTTCGCTCGATTCACTTACATATTACGTTGAGAAAGTGGATTCTAATCTTGATTGATATTCGGGGGGCTTAACTGTTCTTCATCGACGTCGTTTTGGTTCATTCGATATATATGTAGTAGCTTATTGGTCGTTGATGTAGCTGATATACTGCTCACCTGACATTCTTGTTCCGTGTTGTGACGCCCGTTACAATTTCCACATAAAACGATGGTCGGTTTGCCTTTACCCCAATTGTTTGTAGGAAGATTCGTGTTTTATTTATTTGTATAGAGGTATCCTACACGAATTGTCTATACGTGTAACATGGCAGGTGTATTAGAAGAAGCAGGAACTGCTAACCTGAGTTCTTTGGCGGGGTCAGTTTTACTCATCGTTTTAGTTTTCTGTGTTTTTGTACGGCTGCCGGGTACATAAGTGGCTATTGTGCTGTTAACTTACAAGTAAGTAGTAGATTTGATTTACGTTAAGCATGTCAGTATGCACTTTTTAATATGATTCGGACACACTGCCCAAGTCCAACTCCATTTTGCCGTATTCCTGTAATGAAGAGATGTTATTTTGTTTTTGTGTAGTTTCTGAGCTAATTTTCACATGCTATCGCGGTTGATGTGATAAGCCCTAATAGTTCAAGTGCCATTGATATTCACATCGTGTCACACATATATCCTTTTTGAAGTAGTGCTGGAAATGTATGAGGTCACAGTTGGTCTTGAACCTGGCAACTAATAAAATACATCTGTTTCATGTTTGAGAACTACATCGGGTATAATGATAGTTCGATATTTCGGGTTATAATTTATAGTAAAATAGACCACGTTGGTAGTACGTATTATATTTGAAAATATTTGGATAAAAAGTGGAATTATTTTCATTAATGATATTTTAGATGAATATGGTCGCATTTCAGAATATAAAATTACAGCCAAATTAAGAAACAAACAAAACTGGATATCTGAACTAAATATTTAAAAAAAAGCAATCCCAAAACAATGGAAAGAGATTCTGATAATACAAGATTCAATAAAAACTCAAGTAATTCCAAAAAAGTATGTTAAAATAGCTAAAAATCAGATAATAAATTTACAAATAAAAAACAAAGAGGTGTATAAAATATTATTAAAATCTCAATTAAAAGAAAAACCCATAGCTTATACAAAATGGGAAAAATGTTTAAAGAAGGACAGAATGAATACTTTGACATGTATAAAACAAACTTTATTTTTCACTTTTAATTATTTAGAATTAAATAAACTAAAAATCTTTAAATGGAAGCTTATTCACTTTATTTTACCATGCAAATAACTGTTAAAACAATGGAGAATAGTAAATGATAGTGAATGTCAAGTGTGTAAAGAAAATGAAAATTACAAACACTTTTACTTTAATTGTAAATACAACAAAACATATTGGCAAGAGGTAAAAAAAAAATGACAAAAAAACTTTATATAGGAGATCATGTTTTTAACCTGGAAACTCTTGTGTTTGGTTACAACATATATGACCAGGCATATTTTGACCTTAACCTGCTTATAACCTTAATATTTTTTTCTATATATAAAGCTTATTATATTTCAAATCAAAAACAAAAGATAGTAGATATATTTAAAATTTTTAAGGTTGAGGTAAATAATGTGTTCGATACAAATACTTTTAGACAAGTCAAAACAGGTAATTTCATAAGCAAAGTACATGTATACTTAAACAGCTGATATATCACATGATTTCAGAATTCTTGTAATGTCACGTGATTGCACATGTGGGAAAAAAATCAATAATTGAAACATTTGTTTAATCATTTATATTGCAGTAAATTCAATACTTACGTATCAAAAATAAAACCCTTTACATCTGATAGAAGCAATCCATTCAATCATATATATCATTTTCAAACAATTAGAAAATAAAGCAAACTACCACCAAAAAGCAGCATGTACGAGTATGAACAATTAACCTTTCGACCGTGATCGGTTTGAAAGTGTCAAAAAATCCGGATACGGTCAAAACAAAAAGCATGTGAAATCACCATAGATAATCATTATAGATTTAGTTAAATATTCATAATTACAATATATACTATAAATTATATTTAAAATGTAATGTTGTATACTAACATTATTTATTTTGAAATAAGCTTCACTAAATAGTAAATCCCTTGCTATTTAGTGATTAACAAATAGGGATACTAGGTAAAAGCTGTATACTTAGTGAATTGTTAACAGCAATTTAGTGCAATAAAAATTATTTGTGTTTAAAAAAAAAATTAAAAAAAATTACTTAATGTCTAGCATGTCGATCATTATCATTCTTACTGTTTATTTTTATTCTAATAAATTTTGACAGACGAGATTATTAGATTAGACCATTATATATCCTTAAACAAAATACTCCACGAGAACATTTTATGAATTTTCAAGTTACACATTTTGGTAATTTTTGCTGTTTCCAATAAAGTATTTACAAATTAACTGTGCTCCCCGAAAATGTGTTGATTTGATGAAAATAAATGTAAAAGGGGCCTATTGGATGAATCAATGAATGCATTTTTTTTTATTGCCAAGACAGAAAAGTAATATGATTTTGGATATGGTCGCACAAAATTGTTCATTTGGAATAGATGTAATGGTTTTCCAGTGCAAGCAATGTGTCATTCCCTAAACAATAGGAACCCAATATCGTCCTGTCCTAAGGCCGATCTGTGTAGACGATTCATTTAGCACTAAAGGATGCCCCTTTTAGAGAAACTAGCTCATATTTATATTCCTCAAGAAAGCAAATGGTGTAACTGGATCATATCTAGATCTTCACGCAAACTTCTCTTCGTACTTTGCTACTCTGTATTCTACTTATTTTGGAATAAACAATATTGGTTTGCTTGCGAGAATCATTTTTGTGGAACAATATCACAAAGACGGCGAGGTAGAAGATTCAAGATGCGATAAAAAGTCCAATGTTAGCAAAATATCCATATTGAGGATTGGTCAAATCGACATCAATTACCTCACTCGTTGATTGATTATCGTTTGCTTAACCTCTATTAACGTGTTCATGCCTATTGAGGACGTAAACAAGTTCAACAGTATCCTAAAGCTATACAGCAATGAGGGATGGTAGAAATGGTTCTTAAAGATACATAGATCATGGCTCACTCCAAATACGTTACCCACTATGGTGCACAGTCAGGCCTGCCTAATAATTTGACGACACATCGTCGCCTATCAACCTTATCCGGCACCTGGGGAGCTCTGTCGGTTGAGCCCCGCGATACGTAACAAATACCCAAATGTGGTGTCATAATATCGTCCGATAATTATACATAGAAATATAAACTTGCTATAAATATATTTCTTATTGATAATCCCTCTAAATTGCTATTTTTTTCAAAGTTGAAATCTTGACTGATTATCATTATTTACTATCACCACGTTGAAAAATAATCAAATGTTGTTAGTAAACATGTGGCCACTAACGATTTGAACGTTTAAAGCAACATTTTTAAAGGGAAAATTAATAAAAAGAAAAAAAAAGGGAGTGAGTAAATGAGTGATTAACAAAATGTCCAGCTATATCAAGGAGAGAATACATGGCATTTGTTGAGATAATAATGTCCACCTTTGTTCGAGACCAACACGCTCAGTTGGATCTCTCTAGCACTACTTTAATGAAACAACAGTCCGCCATTACACATATCGCTCCGTTTGGATACATTTTCCTGATTCCGAGCAAACGAACATTTACTTTTTATCCTGAATGCTGCGTGCTTAGCGGAGAAGAAACAAAGACCAATTTCAACGTCTTTGGTTTGACTCGTCCGAGGCTCAAACTCATGATCTAACGCACTCGAGTCTAGTACGCAAATCATTAAACTAGTGATGTGGTTTTCATAACAAAGGATTTGTAACAAGTCTAATATGAATACAATTGAGTCATATCCTTGAGCAAACACACATACATTACACGTTAGCTAATATTTTTCTTTTTCTCTGAATTGTTAAGTTGGCCTACTCAGAGGTTCTTTTATGATGTCAGTCCAAAGGCGTATTGGAACAAGTGCAACAATGTGCATGCGCATTGGTTATCGGATAATACTTAAAAACGTCTGCATAGCAACGTGTCATTATTTTATGTCTAACATCACTGTTTACCGTTGATAAGGGGCGGGGTATTGTTTTATATAAAACATCATTTGCTGAAAAAATATTAGATTTCGGACACCACATACATTTAACAAGACATACAATTATGGTAAGAACATTCAATGTATATACGATACTTCTCCATAAATATAAGATATCAAAAGGGCTGACAGGGATATATATGTAATTGAAAGATAGAAAATTCAATTTTATACATAGAATCGAATAAAAAAAGATACTTTTCCAGGTTTTTTTTATTACTTTTGTACACATTAGTTTTTCAGCATTTACCGACTATAACACTGCACATAACATGCAACAATTCTGAGTTTATTTGATTGATTGGTGTTTAACGCCAACTGTAGCAATATTTCAGCTATATCGTGGCGTGAACAAATTTTATGTTAACTCAGACACATAGAAGACCACTAGAAATGAAAATAATACTTGTCTATAAAACAAAACGGTTAGACAAATGAAAGAAACATTAAAAGGATAAAACCATATATTTAAAACGTATGTTATTCAACTATATTTTTGAATATCAATTGACTTCTTTTAACAATTGTGTCGCCTGTATTGACCTTGTAGAATGTCTGACGAATGTCAGAAACATCCACGCAGTCGACCTAAACATGTTTCAGTGAATAATTGGAAATACACGGAATCACTTCCGGTCGTTCCTCATTATTTAACGAACGTATGACTAAGTCTACTATGACCTATACGACATCTGGTCAAGACTACCTGTTCTTTCCGATTTTGACCGTAGGAATGAGGAGTCTTAACAATTAGGAAATGTATTTCGTGCAATTTGCTATAAATTTACTGGTCACAACTGTCTTTCCAGCGTTTTAAAATATATTTCATAATAAAAGTTTAAAGACAGTGTAAAGAATAGAACAATTGGATATAGGATCATCCAATGCGTCCTTGGCTTCCTGGTCAGCAACTGTGTTTCCATGAATACCTATATGATGGATCCATGTGAAAATGACATGCTTACCAAAAGGAACAACGCTTTTATCAATTTCAGTTATTTTTAAAATGAACGAGTTTTGATAAGCCAAGTGGACAACATTTTAGCTTTATCATGGTGAAAACCAATTGCATCTCAATGAGGGAATTTTCTTACAAAGACGATAAAGTAGTTCTCAATTTTCACGGGAAAAGATTTTTCTGTCTTACACCCCAATATAAGACAAGCTACACGCCCTGTTACCCGCCAAAAGTAATCATCGCCTCAAGATTTTTCAGTGTTATTTCTAACTCTGCTTGTGATCCTTTGTTAATATTGTTTGTAGATGATTAAAAAACTCTTAATGTTGTGTCATTTCTTTACGTTTGCGTATGATTTTTGTCAACAGTTATCGATTTCCTCTTCACTGAATTAATCAGCTGACCGAATTATTGACGTCACAGTGAAATGACATACATTTCTAATAACAGTGTTTGTGTTGATTTGTTGGTTTAAAATCAACACGTTGTCTTTACTATTGTTATATTTATAGTGATATGAAAGTCGAATTTTAAATATTATTACAATTTGAAGCGTTCGTGATATGGTGTTTCTTTTACATTGCGTATTATTTCATTGATGGTTGTGATGCGGTCGTCTTCGAATATACACACTAGGGAAAAAACAAATTTGGGTGATGTTTGTGTAAGAGCCTCGTCAGAGAACGATTGAAATGTTACCCTTGAGTGTCTGAGATTTCTCGATGTTGATCTGTCACCGGTGTTAAATTCTATTAATCTCCGTTGTGTACTAGACACACACGCTTAGTTGGATTTTTGTAATGCTACCTCACCGACACAACAGAACAGAACAAATAGTAATTGTGTAGTTTTTGGTTTTACACGACCGGGCTGCTCAAACACAAGATCTACCGCATTCATGCTGACCAGTATACCATAGACATGGGTACTGATAATAGATGATGGGGTGACATGTTAATTCTAAATTCATAGACGTTAAATTATTTTGCCAATAGGTAACGTTTCTATACCTTATTCCGATTTTAAACCAATTATATTTTTAAACGTTGGCAGGAGAGTCGGGACCTACATGTTAACATACATTCTACATGTTATACTGTATGAGGAAGAATGCATTCAAGTTGTTGATCGCTATATAAAATAAAATAATGCGTTATCATATAGTATTTACGACGTTTACAAATGTAAACATAACTTGCATCTTACGTTGTAAGTTTTTTTTTTATCATAGGAACAATATTTTTTTCAGCAACGAAAGCAAATAAAGTTATTAATTGCAGGTCACACGAAGGAGTCGTTAATGGCCCCATTACAGGGCAATATTTTCATCACGACCCCTTTTCCTAATGGCAGTCAAAACATCCGTCTATCATAGTGCCACCTATATACATTGTATGTAATACAAGGTCAATTAAAAATACCACACTGTCGGATCAGCTCCAATATTGTATGTAAATGTCCGCTCACTATTCTGCATTGGTACAGGCATTTCAATACAGTAACAGTGGTACACTATTTGCATGGTCAAAAATCACCCATTTTAATGAAATGATTGTGGTCATGGAAGTATTTTCCACACGAGAGGGCGAGCTATGTAACCGATTCGTCGTTCGAAGTGTCGTCTGTAATAACGTTAAAACGATGGTTTCGTACACGTATTCTGTTGTCACTAATTAAATGTTTATTTTTAGGGAGGCTTTCAATACACAGGCTTGCTTATTGGTCTTTACTTTGGAGTCTTATTTACATTTACCTCTGGTAAGTTACAAAACATATTGACTAGATTAAACAAGTAATTTGCTTTTCAGAATTATGAACAGGTATATCATGTTTGGGAAGGATATCAGGGAAAACTTCCCTTCCAGAGACTATGCAATCTTACGATCCGATTTGGCGAGGGAAATTTAGTCTTAATACGGGTATTTTTTTGTTGCAAATATCCTCTATGGCATATAATTTCTGTCTAATTACATCACATATCATTCAAAACAACTGTTAAGTAATCTTTCTGTTTTAAATATTAGTTCCTTTTTTCTTTCTGTTTTAAATGTTATATTACGTATGACGGTATAGTCTGGACGATTTTGGCAGGATGAAGCTCGCGATAGTTAAAAAGCTGAATACCTTTTTGGAAAATATAACAGCACAGAGGGAATAAAAAAATATCATGTATTCTGCTGTTGTAAAATTTAAAGAAATTAATTCGAACTATAAACATACACGAAACACCGGCTGTCGTTTGTTTGTTTATATTGCAGTATAATAATCAGCTATCAAAATGGGTTCCTATTAACCGGTTTAACCCCGTCATATTTTTGTGCCTGTGCCAAGGCAGGAACTGAAATTTCAAACATCATGTGGCATGATCTTTTTGTGTTCAGTGACTTCAGTTAGGATGAAATGTAATTGTTCATTTTATTGACATTAGTGGATTTGATGATGCATCACTGTTTAAACTTTCTTTTCGCAATTATCATCCATTCAAAATCCATGCTACTTATATAATGTGTGAAGATAATAGTATAACGTTATTACTCATGATTCATTTATTATTATTATATTTTAATCTATATGATATATTGTGATTGAATTAAATTAGTCATGTTATAATAAAATAATTGAGATGTTTTGCAAAATTTGCGCTGCCGGGAAACAACCCTATTGTTCCCTGCCGAACAACCCAATTTTCCCCCACAAGGGAGATAACCTATAAAACTTTGGCAAACATTTGCGCTGCCGGGAATCAACCCTATTGTTATCCGCCGAACAACACCTATTGTTCCCCGCCGAACAACCGAATTTCCCCTACAAGGGAGATAACCTATAAAACATCGGCAAAAATATAATAATACAATTACGGCCCTCTGTGTAGGGAAACATCCTGATTTGTCAACCCTCGGGGGGATTGTTTTCCCCTCAGGTTGACAAATCTGGATGTTTCTCTACACAGAGGGCCGTAATTGTATATTGTTGCTTAACGTGACGTCGGCAATCAGTCAGCTATTCTTATGAAAACATGCATGAATGTAGGTAAAAAGGTCGCCATAATGGAAAGTAAGAATGCCAAAAGGAAAACAAAGTATACAGTCCGACAAAAGTTAAGCACCACCTGACTTGTTTCAATAATATCTTTTCTAATAATGAACTTATTTCGAATCGGTTTGCTGTTTTCGTTACCTGTAAACACATACTTACTTACCTGTGAAACAGGTTATTGATCGATTTTTATTTATGTGTATATGACAGGATGTGTAAAGTGCCACGTATACTTTTCAACATTTGTGTTTGCGAACGAAAGCTGTTTTTCTATTGGTTTGGTATGGTGCGGCGAAAATTAACCATACCAGAAAGGTGGCAAGCTGTTGGCATGCATAACGGTGGTTTTAGCCATAGAAGGGTGGCAGACCATTTCAGGGTTAACCATTCCATTATTGTACGACTGATGCAGGGTTTTCGTCAAACGGGGAATGTTACTGACCGTCCACGTGCAGGTAGACCTTGCAAAACAACACCGAGAGAGGACCGGCTCATATCCAGACGGGCGCGGCAACGGCCGTTCAGTACAACTGGTGCACTATTTAGCGTTTGGAGGCCACATTATCACACGCACTGTAATCAGACACCTCCACCATCAGGGAATGCGATCGCGACGACCCATAACACGTCCACAGTTGACATTACGTCATCGCCATGCTCGATTTGACTGGTCACATGATCATTTGAGGTGAACTATTCGCATATGGAGACGGGTCCACTGGTCTGATGAAAGTTGTATTTTGTTACGCCCTACCGAAGGTAGTGTAAGGGTTTGGCGCCAACGAAACACTTCATTTCAGGACAACCACATTTTGGGCACAACTGCTTTTGGAAGTGGGTGTGTAACTGGTTTTCCGTTGACTGTAAGTTGGACTTGTACGTTCTTGATGGTAATCTGACAGGCCAAAAATACCGTGACAATGCGCTCGCTCCACACGTAGTCCCCCATTTCGACAATAATGCGTTGGATGACAGGCCAATGTTAATGGACGACAACGCTAGGCCACATAGAGCCCGAATTGTACAACATTTTCTTTTACAGCAAGAGGCTGTTCAGACAATTTCATGGCCTGCGATGTCGCCAGACATGAACCCTATAGAGCATGTATGGGACTTTATTGGCAGAAAACTTAACCAACGCAATCCAAAATGTCAAAATATTGACGAATTAAGAACTGCTATCTTACAGGAGAGGCAACAGTTCCCCAAGAACGGCTTAGGCGTCTTGTGCGAAGCATGACGAGACGTGTTACAGAACTTCACAATAAACGCGGTGGATATACTCGTTATTGATTTTTATGCCTTACACATACGCACAATAGATGCATTTAAAAGTTCTTAAAATCTGAAGACTGCATTTTAATGTAATGTTAAAAACTTCCATCAAAGACAAACTGGCTTTACGTTTTTCCAGCGCCTGTTTTGAACCCCATTTTTGCCACGTCATAGTCACGTCTTTCAGGATGATAAATACTTCGTAGATTGGTAATTTTAGAGGCCTTGGTGTAGTCTTTTAAGAAGTTTCAAAAAAATGGTGATATCTATTTTATTGTTTTAAAAGTATTGATGTAAGAAAAATTATCGATAAAAATATAGGGTGGTGCTTAACTTTTGTCGGAGTGTATATTATAACATATATTTTATCCAATGTATGTCAATTGAACTCATTTAGTTTGAAAAACATCTGTTCGTGCATTATTATTGTATATGCCTAAAATTAATTATCAATAAAATTTGTTAGTCAATTTCAATTTGAAAGCAAAAATCCTTTATGAAGTGTACATGTATTTTTGAAACTTCATCTAAAGTAACTACAGTTTTCTTAAAGTGATGCATTTTACATTATATTGTGGTTTCAAAATTAAGTTCAAAATGTTGCTTTGGGAATAAAACATGCTTGCTAAATTTCAAAATCTGAAAATGTTTAGTATTCATTTGATATAATCTTGGTCTGGCAACGAACCTTCAATGACCGCATAAAACAAACTTTTCCTTGCAACATGGTCTATGCGCAAGATACTCATTTTTTGTTTTGTCACTTACCATCACAAGGGCGCATTTTGCATGTGTATTGGGGCCGTCGTAGACGTACGGTAGTTGAATATACAACTACATATGTAATTGGTGAATATCGAAATTGTAAGTTCGAATTAAGAAATAATTCATGCCGGCCATACTTTATTGTTATTCAAATATGGGTAGGCATTATATTCATGACGGCATGAATTAATTCGATTCTAATAGGACAAATACTGTAATTTTAAAATTCGAGGCGGTCAAGGTGATGCGCTGGTAGTGGGTATTCCATCAATCTCCTACGGAATTTTAAAAATGGTAAAATTGGGAATTAAGAGATGGAAAGCGAAATTGTGGTTGAAACTGGCTTAATATACCGAAAATAATTTTATTGACAAGGTTCAATATACATTTTATTACAAATAAACAACTTTAAATGATTAACAACGAAACTAATTACCCCGCATGTGTGGCCTATATTTGATTGTTATTCAAATATGCCTTTATTTGTATACCGAATACACGACGTCATATTAGAATCACTCTCTCAACGGGGTGTACTCGATAAACATTATTGTATTATGTTTGACAGTTACTTACGACATGTCGGTAGTTTTCTCGTGTTTCCTCTACCAATAAAACTGACCACCACGATATAATGAAATAGTGTTGAAAGCAGCTTTAAGCACCATAAACCTAACCCTGTGTGTGTCGCCCTGCTTCATAACAGATGTCATTGTACTTAACATATTATTTTCCAAACTTTATGGATAAAATGAAAAAAAAAGAAAAGAAAAAAAACACCACGGTCAGAACAGTCGCCAAATGCAATAAATCTGCTGGTGTTTGTACACTAGAGGTGCATTATAGTACATGTACCTAATGATGTTAGAGGCAGGAACATTGAGAAAAAAAATTATTTAGAGTTCATTGGCAGTTAAACTTTATGTTAAATATGCCATAAACATTTTATACTTTTGTAGGTGCAGCAAATGTCACGATTGGTAGTACATGCCCGACCCTTGCTAATTGTTCAACAACCATACACAACTCGGTGTGCGATGCAACAAAGAAAACCTGTCAGTGCTCTCCAAACTTTTTCGTCTCATCAAACAAGACATTATGCTTGCCTAGTAAGTATGCATGTTAATTATAAATTAAATGTAAATGTAGCGTTTTATATTTGAGTGAGTGATTGTTGTTTAACGCCAAATGAGCAAATGTTCAGCTATATCATGGGGAGAACATGTTACATTTGATGAAATGATCATGATGTCCGCTTTGTACTAGATCAACAGGCTTAGTTGAATTTTTATTTCTAGCCCATTCAAACAACAGTCCACAGGTAGACTTGTCGCTCCACTCCAACACAGTATCTTGATTCCGATCAAACCGATTCTTATTCATGCTATGTGATCAGCAGAGACGCAAATAATACAAATTATAATTCTTATACAATTAATGTATGTTGTTTTCGTGTTTTTTATTGGACAAGAGCACAATCACCTGTTTGATTTTGAATTGTTCAATACTCGATGAACTTTTTCGTACCAGAACTGTGTGAAATCCGTGTTTACAAAACTATATGGCTGACATATAGACTAACCGGAAACTTCCATAGCGTACGATAGAAAAACAATCTGAAATTAATTTAATAATTAAAATAAAGTTATATTTTATTTTGCATATATCATTCATAAAACTATTACTTAGCAATAAAAAAAATCATGCATATCCATCCCCCTCCCATTTATCGTCTACTACTGTCGTATGAGTGCTTAATGGTACTTATCCTTTTAATCTTCATATCCCTCAGTTCCACACATGTTTATTATTTCCCACTTTCCTATTCAAGAAATGATCCGATTTGACAATGATTTCATTAATCAAAACATGACCATTTCCTAGAAAGGTGCAGAAAAGATGCATAGAAAAAAGTCATGTCGACAGTGGCTTCAAATAATGACTAAAATATGTTCCTTACCTTTGAATAGTATCCTTGTTATCTCCAGAATCTTATTTTCATTGATATTTCCCATGCACACACACATATTGACTGACCGCCATTTTATCTGTCAGCTGTGTTACCTGAAGATATATTACTCCGCGATGCACAATTCTGGAATGTAATAATCACGTGGTAATGGTGAGGGTCTCGATGAAATATAAGAAAAGTAGGGACAAAATTCACATTGAAGAATTATAAGTATTAAACGCTTCTTTTCAGGAGTTCATGCATGTGTAAACGGTGCCAATGCACTCACAAACTTTACATAAACGTCCTTTGGACGTTTATTTAGTTTGTGAGTGCATCGGCACCGTGTACACATGCATGAACTCCTGACAAGAAGCGTTTAATCCTATATTGAAGCCCGACCAGGGCTTAAACCCATCATGTACCACACTCAAGTCGAGCACGTCAACCATTACAACACCCGTGTGGTGTTTTATATTGTGAATATTGCAACCTTAGGTAAATTCCTTTGTTTTAATTTATTGTACATCTCTAATTGGAAGATAGTTTTACAGCAGTATATATATAGTTTACCGAGAAATTTAAAATGTGAAAATTTAACTAACGAGATTTCAGAAAATTGTTTCTATAATGAACCACTAAACATATTTGCAAGTGATCCCCTAGGTGCTCTTTCCCCAAATGTGCCTCCTTGTCGTGGATTTCATAACGAAATTACTACGCCGATGATCTAAGGGCTCATTTATGCAACACACTCAAGTAATTATTTAATATTTTGATTAACATTGTAAACATATGTCACAAGAAAACACGAATTTTCTTTGAATGTCAAACAAAAGTATGTACAATTGTCGCGCACCGATAAATCCTTTATAAATATATTTATTACATTTTTGTATGACCAATATGACCGGAAGTAAACTGTCCATATTTTCACACTCCGGGAAAATAACCGGTTATTGGATTACTACAAGATCATTTCCATATCGGCCCGGGCCAATATGGGTGTCTCTTGTCTAGATGTCGGAAGTATGTAATAAATAGTTTAATACATAGGCATTTCCATATTGGCCTAGTTATCATCCCGAGACGAAATTGGCCTGGTTATCATCCCGAGACACCCATATTGGCCCGAGACGAAGTCGAGGGCCAATATGGGTGTCTCGGGATCATAACCAGGCCAATATGGAAATGCCCATGTATTAATCTGTATATATCCTTAGCCGGAAATGCCACACTATATATCCTGTAAGATAGCTGAATAACAGTTATATTGCGGATTTAACCATTGTTTTTTTTAAATACAGAATCCAACCGTATTAAATATATGTGTCTTTTGTTTTCATTTTTTCGTATTTCTAGATGTCCTTTTCCGTACCTTTGACGTCATTCTTCAATGACGTCAAAATATGTGTCACGTCATATTTCATGTATGGCATGTCTCATGAAGGAAAATACTGTACTTTCAATCAAATATTAGTGAGAAATATAGATTCTCCTGCAGTTGCCCGTGGGTTACGATATTTCTCCACGCGAGAGAGTTAAATTAAAAATTTTAACCACGAGCCGTAAGGCGAATGATTACAATTTTTAATTTAACTCTCGAGAGTGGAGAAATATCGTAACCCACATGGGCAATTGAAGGAGAATTTGTTTCTCCCATTATTTAACACGAACTTTATTTCAAAAGCCGCCAAGCGAGGCAAATGCGGGGAAAGGCACGAGACATTTTAATCCTCTAGAGGATTACAGATATTTTCACCACTGGTTCAGCGGGGTTAAAATGACGTCATAATGGGAGAAAAAGAATCAAACACCGGTAAAAGAGCAAAACGGAAAATCTCAGACAAGGATATCTGACATTTTTTTAAATTTCATAAAGCAGACGACGCGATCGCGATTTGTTTACATTTTTGTAAACGTTGCTAAGATGAGCATCGAAACATATGGCAAAATCAAGCCCATTTTGATAATTTGTATACGACCGCCATATTGAATCAAATGGACGTTATCGTAGTACTTAAAGCAATGAACAACCGAAGAAGTAAAAGAGGCCGTGTTGATCTTTTATTAAACCTGGACTTACTTTCTGAGTTCTTTTTTCACCAAACACCGCTTAGGGTTGTTCAAGTAAATTTTTGATACCATACTCAATATATTGGAAGTTCCTGGAGTATGTCTTATTTTGATACAACTTTCCTATCATTTCTTAAAAAAACCCTTAAAATATGGTTAAAAAAATGATAAAACTGACGAAACCGCCATACCCACATAAGTTCTCTTCGTTCACATTAAAACTTCCGGTAAAAAAGTTCCACTTGATATTTGTTTTGAATGGAAGACTTATGATCTGTAGGTTCCTGGAGAAAATTAATTGTGATCGTTTTCACAATTTTCAATGCCCGACGCCATTTTAGAGGCAACGTAAAGATGTTGGGCGTGTGAAACGTACCATTATTCCCGAGGCATTATCATACAATTCGTCTGATCTATTTGCACCGCTTCTTCATAAACAAAGTATCACGTGATAAAATAATTATGTGAGGTGCGTTGAGGGGAAACATTACAATCAAATCTCAAGTCCGTTCTTTTTTATTCATTATTATCAAATAAATATATAGAACAAATATGATTTTTTTAGAACACATAAAACAGCAGTAGTAATAATATGCATCATTGATTAAGGGACCGACCATATAACATATAACTTGTGTGTGTGATTGATTGATTGATTGATTGATTGAT
>MJUT01004945.1:114812-171362 GCA_002080005.1 Gigantidas platifrons
GGGGGGGGTTGCTAGGCTATGGGTTTTTCTCTTTTCTCTTTGAACTTTACCACGATGTCAACAAATGTCACGTGGTTCCACGACGTCATTCATATTCATATCTCATGAATAAAATAATGAGCATGATTTTGCCATATGAATTACGTAATTGTTTAATTGCCCAATCAGCGACTGAGAACAAAGTGATCCACACGTTGAATATCGATTTCTTCTCACACGGGTTGAGAAGTGTGAAAATTCAACAAGAATTAGAGAAATATAGTCTCTAACATTGTTTCCCGTTTATTACGATAATTTCTCAAATCAAGATAATTAAATTTTCACAATTTGAAGTTCGAGGTTTACCGAGAACTTTAAAATGTGAAAATTTAACTATCGAGATTTGAAAAAAATTGAACAAATTGCAAAAGAATTTCTAAGTGGTATTTTAGCAACTTTACTGCATCCCCCTTAACAGAAAAAAAGTCGCCATGAATATATTGAGGATTAAGTATATTTTTTAGGCTTTATAATTTGGTACATTTTCACCCTTTAAAGGGAGATAATTTCTTCAGTTCTGTAGTACAACTTTGCATATTAAAATATTGACGTCTATTTTTAAGCATATCTTCAGAAACAAATGTTGTTTTGTTTTAAATACCATACTTGAATAACATTATAATATGATGATACACATGGCAATGTGCAGTTACCATGGATACAAGGAAAACTCCGAAGCAACGGTAATCCGTTTTCACCCTTAAAATGTCATATTTTTATCATTTGCTCTTAATCTACTTGGCCATTTGATTTTAAAAGTAGAGCAAATTATGTATGGGGGGTCTTCTATAATGATTCCTCATTCTTTGTCTTCGACACAATAAAATTTGTGAACTCTAATACTAGTAGTGCACGAATAATCAATCATACGAGCGATTCAGTTGTCATTGAACTTATTTTTCTGACAGCATCGTCGGTATGGTATTACATGAAAAAAATAAAATAAATGTATTTAATTTGGAAAAATTCTTCTGAAATCCCGTGAAATCAATATGCAATGCAGGAGCATATGAAACGGGACGGGGTTTTGGTGGGGGGGTCTTCAAGGATTGCACTTTGAATTGTTCGGCATAGTTAATAATAAGTGGAAATTTAGCATGGAATTAATAAATACACAGTCGACTAAGATGCTTTTATGTAGTTCGATTCCCCAAGACCCCTTTGTGCTTGTCAGTTCTTGAAATTTCCACCTTTTCCAGTCATGACTTGAAGATTCCCCACACACTTTTAGGCTTGTTCCCACTCTCCGGTCCACTTCTGAAGCTTGCCCCTTCACTTTCCTGTCCATTTTTTAAAGCCCCGCCCCCCCCCCACTTTGCGGTCCACTTCTATGTAGTGAACAATGTAGTCGATTAAAAAATCTCCATAAAAAACTACTGCTGATGCTCGTATCGGTTATTAACGTAAGATATTATTATAACCTCCCGTTTGAAATGTAAAACAAAATTACTGCATCAGTAGTCTCGGAAGAAGTTTTGTTGGGACAAAATAACCCAGGCCTTGTATGCCGAAACAATGGTGTTCTGGTCTAGTCAATCTCCATAAAATTATGACACACATTATGAACCTGGAGCGGTTTAACAAAGATATCATAAGATTGATTGATTGATTATTGCTTAACTTCCAATGGCCAAGAGAAAAAGTACAAAAGGACAAGCAACGATCTACAAAACATACATACAGAACTAAATATCGAGTAACATGAACCCCACTAAAAACCGGGTGTGAACTCTGTTGCTCCGAAAGGGTAAGCAGTTCCTGCTCCACTAGTGACACCCGTCGTGTTAATCTAGTTACAAACCCGGTGATAAGTCATGAACGAGGAAAGGACCGGGAAGTGTTTACGACAAGTGGAACATATCCGTGGTCATTTGTGACACAGTGATCCCATAATGGACAACCAAGTCATGGTGGCGACCGTAAAACTTTCGAAATGATGACTTCAACTTATCTAAGAGGAACCCTTGGCTCAGCAACCTTCTATCAAGGAAATCCTGATAGGAACCACCAGCTCTAAAATATTCACAGTTGCGAATAAATGTAAGCAATAATAAATTGCAAATTGGAAGGTATGTGTGTGATCCTATGATGAATCTTTGCATGTCATTTTGGAACATCCTACACAAATGGGGAATTAAAAGACGTGACAATCTATGTTTACGCACCATATATGTCGCATCTCAGTGGTTTAATAAATTATCAGGGCCACCTCAGTAGTTTAATAAATTATCAGGGCCACTATATAGTTTATTTCGTCTCAGCCATATGTATTTACAATTTGTTGAGCAATTATCCTAAGATCCTTTTATGACATATATTTTGATGTCCTAACTTTGTGACAAATATTAAGACCTGACGTAGTATAAGACAGGCTTGGAGTGAGTGAGTGAGTGAGTGATGTTTAATGCTAACTCAGCAATTTTTCAGCTATATCATAGTGAGAACAAGTTAATTTTCAATGAGATGATGATGAGGTCCGCTTTGTACTAGACCAACAAGTTGTATTTTTATAGTGCTAGCTCACTGAAACAACAGTCCGTGGGTAGACATGTCGCCTCACTCTTACACATTGTAAATTAGCCAACCAGTCTTTGCGTTTTCTCCTTAATACTGCGTGCTTAAAGGAGAAGCAACAAATGCCAATTTCATAGTCTTTGGTTTGACTCGATCCGGGTTCGAACGCACGATCTACCGCACTCGAGGCGAGCACGTCAACTATTACACCACGTCCACTGTTGCGGTTAGGTAAGCATACTTGGGACAAAGATTTGTCGTAAGACCATCATAAGACATGATTTAGTCCTAAGACATCTTCGTAAAGCGGGGCCCGGGTGGTTCAATGAGCTAGGTCGTTGGATCTAACAACTCATACAAGCCTATCACCAATACGGCGTGGGTTCGCGCCCGGCTTTGTAAATTACAAAAAAGGCGCACTCGACTCGCAAGTGATAAAGTTTACCAGTTGCTTGCCCATGGTCGGTGGTTCTCTCTGGGAACTTCGGCTTCCTCCACCACTAAAACTGGTCGCCATGATATAGCTGAAATATTGTTGAAAGTGGCGTTAAAACACCAAAAATCAAATCAAATCAATCTTCGTAAAACTGGCCCCTGTTGCCATCTGGATTTAACATGACAACAAATTCCAACAATACCTATATAAAACTCCAATAAAAAAAATTTCAAACAAAACCGAATAGTGTTTGTCAAGAAATGTATCGTGTTTGGAAATCATAGGTGGTGTGTTCAAAGCGAGCGATTCGTTGTTCTGAATGGATAATATTTTAAATAAACTGTTTAATGAGTTTCATTTTCATTTAGACAGAATGCTATATGCATGCAAAGCAAATTAAGAACAATCAACATACAATTAAAAAATTATCAAACTAAATGTCGATCAGTATTCAGAAATTCGAATGATAATTGTTTTTAATAATTTAATCAGCATTGATAATGTGTTAGCTATTTCGGTTCACTATTTTGAGATTTTCAGCCGGTCACGACATTTGTATGATTTTCCAAATTTAAGAAGTCGACTGTAATTGGCTGAAATATAAAACTACAAGTAAGACCGAAACTCGGCTTTAACCAAAGTTTTTTTTTTGTTGAAAAGAATTTATGATTCGCAGAATATGATGGAACAAGAATAAGAATAAAATTATATTTATTATTGTCAATCACGACGCCTGACAAAATTTACTAATTGGTTACATAAATGAATGCATTAAATTGAACATTATAGAAAATAAATATAGACTCTGGTGTTAGTGGTGGAAACAGAAACGATTGTAAATGTAAGGACAACGCTCTAATGATGCACGGACAGTTATTAAATTTTCTTCATGAAAATCATGCGGGACACAAATTATTCTGCATTGTCTAAATAAAAAATAAATAAAATATCAGATACCTTCCTTGTCTCCAAATATAACTTTCTTTGTATAGCAATATTTAAGGTAAAAAAAAATCATGAGATTTAATAATAGAAGAGTTGATATGGGCATACTATGCGCACAACGTTTAAACATATCGCAACGTTATTTGTCCATGACGGGCTGCCGTAATTTTCAGAAATTTTTTTAACGTGATGTCACTTTTAAAACAATATTTGCGATTGTTTTATCTGCATTTTGTTTATATTTATTGAAAATATGTGCTATTGTTGCATATATTTAAAGTTTTAGTGCAACTGCATGCTTATTTTGTGAAAGAATCGTGCTTAATGAGTGTTTTATCAAAATATGTCGGTCCGGAAAAAATCGTCTGCTTTCCGTCCAGTAAAATGGGAAAGGTCGTACATTTCTGGTGCATTTATTATATCATATTTCGACTGTAATGTATTTATTTTTCTTTATATTGATGCATACCTTATATTTCATGACTAATTTTCAATAACAATCTCTTTAATTCTATCCATTGTCTGCAATACCTAAGACGATTCCGTACTTTATAATATCGTACGGAGCGCAATGGCCGACAATAGTTTTCACGTCCAAATCATTAATTTTTCGTGATTAAATTCGTCCATTTCCCCATATTATTTTTGTGGCGACTTTTTATATTTCGTTAAACATGTCTATATAAAGATAATAGGCTACTTATTTTTTCTTTTGCAATTTGTTCCGGGTATTTCGTAAATTGACTGGACTATTTATCCAAGGGGTGAGAAAAGGATTTCTCACTTTTAAGACAGACCCGTTCCTATTTTTAGCGATGTGAGATTGTCTTATCTTGCACTAGTGCAAGACAAAAAAATCACGTGCGTTTTACCGGCAAATGTATGCTGAACAGTTTATGTCAACTGCCCCCAGTGCTCCATGCTTCACCAATAAAACCACGATTCTATTACATAAGTATTTTTAAATTAATGTATGTATACTATTCTGCTAGCTAACAATTTAACTATCGTGCACCTTTCGTGTTTCACGGTGTATGACTCTCTTCCAGTCGTTTGTTTACTTTGAGTAAATAATAGAGTGCTCTCCCTTGTTAGTAACTAACGCTACCTCCCTTTGACCAAATTCAAATATTTTTTCACAGCCACATGATCGCTGTTGTAGTGTTGAGTTACATTTATCATATATTTATCAAATACATTGTATTTTATTATGAAATACATTTAAAATATTGCCAAGGCACGGATGCATATGAATAAATTGAATATTTACTTCAGCAATGGAAACAAAATTTGCGCGAAAACGCTCGATCGGGAATGTAAACAAAACAATTAGGTAACAGCTGATAAAAGTGAGAAATAAAATCAAACACCGGCAAAAAGTGCAAGACAGGGAAATCTCCGACACCCTCGGGTAAGATTTCACTCGTTCGCTGACTCGGCGAGCCTCGTCAGCGAACGATTGAAATCTTACCCTCGGGTGTCGGAGATTTCCCTGTCTTGCACTTTTGCCGGTGTTAGATTNTATATATCTGACATATATTTCATAAAGCAGACGACGCGATTTGTTTACATTTTTTAAACGTTGCTTAGATGAGCATAGAAAATTACGTAATTCGTAATTGACCAATCAGCGATTGAGAACAAAGTGATCCACACGTTGATTATTGATTTTTTCTCACACGGGTTGAGAAGTGCGAAAATTGAACAAGAATTAGAGAAAACAATCTCTAACATTGTTTCCCGTTTATTACGATAATTTCTCTAATTCTTGTTAAATTTTCACACTTCTCAACCCGTGTGAGAACAAATCGATAATCAACGTGTGGATCACTTTGTTCTCAGTCGCTGATTGGTCAATTACGAATTACATAATTGTCTATGCTCATCTTACCACCGTTTAAAAAATGTAAACAAATCGCGTCGTCTGCTTTATGAAATATTAAGAAAAATGTCAGATATCCTTGTCTGAGATTTCCGTCTTGCCCTCTTACCGGTGTTTGATTCTTTTTAGGTAGCGGAAAGACGGAGAGAATAAAAATAAGAACCGACCAAAACAATTAGTCTCCAAACGATTACATTGATTTAAAATACTTGTAATTTAATTTTGCTTATAATATACGATTAGTGCATATTTCATTTCAAGTGAGGGAGTCGCCCTTCACGTGAAGATTGTCGTATATTTGTGTAATAAATATCTGCATATTAAAATTAGAATGAAAAATGACTATTTTTGGAATGAAACTGGGTTTTCATCACTTAGGTATGATCCCACCGATTACAATAAAATGTGATTTGTGATAGTAGTATCACAATGACAAATATCATATTGGATATGTAACTTTTAGATTAATGTTTTTTTATTCGGAAATGACTGACCAAATTGGTGAATATGTTAACATTTTCAAATTATATATGTATATACACAGACAAGTAGACAGCATTGAAATACAGCTAAAAATGTATTTTAATTACCAAAATATTTGAAATTTTAAAACAAATTGTCGAAAGCAAAAATAGCTGTTATTTTTTAATTATCTTTTGTATGTATTACAATAAATGGAACCTGTGTACCTGCAGCAAACAGTTGTCTTCAAAACGCAGTCTGTAACAAAAACAACAAATGTCAGTGAAAAGTGGGATACACTTACAAAAATAAATATTGTAGGTATTCAGGGAAAAGTACGAAAGAACATATACAAATGTCAATCTGACCACGGTTTTGTCAACTAGGACAAGTCATTCCCTCCAATAAATTTCTAAATATTTGGTCTGTTCGTAAAAGTATTTAGCTTAATAACAACCGAATGCTCGTCTGTTTCGAAGTAAAATAGTCGTTACCTTTGAACATGACAAAACGAGGCTTGATTGTACTGTGTTTTTACTTAAATTGATTTAGTTTTGGATTTTTGTATTTAAAGCCACTTAAAACAATATTTCAAATTATATGGTATCGGATATTTTAAATTGATGGATGATACCCGAGTAATCCTTCAGAACTTCAAAAACGTAATCGGCAGATGAAATTTATATAATGGTCAAAAGAAAAGTGGCTAAACGTGCAACAATGGTCCATAAGACAAAAAAACTAATGAATTCTACTAAATCGACGGGAGGGAGGGGGCAGTTACGACACCAGTGGCATCAGTCGTGATATTCGTCAGAAATGCAAAATTTGGTGCAAGTCGAGAAAGAAGAAATGATAGTGTCGTAACTATCACACACGGAACAGAGCCATGGTCATCTTTTACAATATGCCTTAACGGTTAACCAACTGGTGACGGTAAAACTTTCCATTTGTGATGATTTCAACTTTACCACTAGGAGGCATTGAAACACACACACACATGTACATACATACACCGGATGCTTAACATTCCTTTTCTCCACATGGACAATTTACACACAAGTCCCCATTACACCCATTTATGGTAATTTGTTGAACGTTTCAGTGCCTGTGGTAGAAATAGGCAAGCGACACATGTCTCCATTTGACTCGAGATTAAGTAACGACTAACCAAGTTGTTGCGACCGTAATACTTTGAAAAGTAACCCTCTATCAAGGATTTGATTTAATTTATTGTGTTTAACGCCACTTTCAGTTATATCATGGCGACCTGTTTTAGTGGTGGAGGAAGCCGGAGAGAACCACCGACCATGAGCAAGCAACTGGTAAACTTTATCACTTGCGGCTACGAGTCGAGTGCACCCTTGTTTGTAAATTACAAAGCCGGGCGCGAACCCACGCCATATTGGTGATAGGAGTTGTTAGGTAATTGAAGTTGTTAGGTAATTAGGTAATCCAACTACCTAACTCATTGAGCCACACGACTCCCCCTCTATCAAGGAAACGGAAGGTATTGGACATCGTTTCAAGTAAGATATATATACCCCATATGCATGAGTGCTGCTAGAATGTTGCTACATATAAATGTTCACAATAGGAAATATCAGCTGTTTGTCGTTAAAGAAACGGGATAGGTTTTTGACCCATTTCTGTAGAACCACCACGATATAGCTGAAATACTACTACAGTTGCCGTTAAACACCAATAAATATTTTTTTCCGCAGAAGCCCCTGTACGAAGTCTGTCCCATACACTGTTGATACCCATAAGAATGCAAACAGTGTGATGAAAAAACACATGAACTAAACATAACAATATTGTTGTCGATCAACTATTCAAACATTTTGATGTTATGTGAGTACAGGTGCATTGATTATACCTTGCTTGTTGTATATTTAATAAATATAGTACTACTGTATATGCATCTAATGTATGGAACGTTATCTCTTTTAGGCTCTGGAGTAAGCAAAATATCCATAGAAATATCCACGATCATCCTCGCTATTCTAGCATTGAGATGTAACAAATGGTTTGTTGAATAGAAGAATGTAACCACTGCCGTAACCACTACCGTAGATGTCACACCAAATACGAACAGAACAGAAGAACCCACTTTGGTTTCATATGGAATATTTTTAATAGACGTTTTGATCATACATTTTACTGTGTTGCATTCATATTGTAATATTCATTATGCATATATTACAAGATTTATTGAAGCAAACAAAATATTGTGGATAGAGTTAATACTTTAGAATGTTGCAGGTCAGCAATTTCTGAAAGGCTATCTAGATCTGTATACAACATTACACGTACATCCGATGACGAAATTGAACCTGTAATGTATTTTAGACTGTTTAATATCTCAATATCACAATTCCGTCCTTTCATTGTAGGTTATTGTAATTCAACTGTTATTTTGAATTAAATGTTATAGATACAAAAGAAAACTTGTTTTAGATTAGAGCATTCTCATAACAACGTTGTTCGCCAGATTATGTTTAAGAGTAGACATTTTACTGAAAAGTCGAAAACACTTGCATGATCGCATCATTACATAGGTGAAGTTTGTGTCCTTCACACTAGTTTAACCCTGTAACATTTTATTGAAATTCTTGTACTAAGCCAAGAAAGTGGCCGATCATACATGTGTTTGGGAGTATAGATGTTGCCTCTCTCTACGATTTTTCAATGGGATATTGAAGCTATTCTGACAGTGTGGCATTTTTGTTTTTCCTTTTTACTCCAATAAAGTTTGTATTTAATATATCGCGGTCTTGGTGACCTTTTCAATGTCTCAACCCACGGCAGAGATACCAAACACGTCTTCTGGTGGAGGAAAATGAATGTCATCTCGATAGGGGTTGTCTGGTTAAAATACAGAAAACCTGGATGTGGGTTTTGTATGTAGGTGTTTATGTACTTCAACTTTTTTGGAATATGTGATACCTTTTGGGTATATTCATTATTTCTGTATTGTTATGATTAACATGTGCAAGCCATTGATTGGACAAGATATTAACTTGGTTGATTTTGTTGATAATTTCGACTGGTTCCGATTTATTATCAAACATTATTGATATTGATAGGAGGAGAGTGTATTTTCACATATAGATTGAAATAAAAATAGAATAGGCCGAATGATTAAGCCAGAGGCATTCCGGCCCATGCAAATTGTGCATGTGGAATTTTGCTATTCATGACAACTTGTTTCCTTGAGGATAACGTAAACTTAACAATTCATTATGTAATACCAATGTGTATTATTATATTATAGTCTTCTCCCGAGGGAACTGTTTTCATATAGTGTTGTCTGGGGATGTATAGTTTCCGAGGGAGACGACAATAATATGCTTAGTAAATAATATATCACCATAAAAGAAAAACAAAACACACTCAAATTCAACATTATAATAATAATCACAAAATTGCCAAGATTTGTCATGCTGACAGCAAACGATACACAGAAACTACAGCTCCGTCTATTTGCCAAAAATATAGAAAAATAACACGGGAAAATATATTCCACAGGTATAGTCTCCACGGGAAATCAATTTCTACTGGTTTCCGTCGCTAGACATAGTCTAGTCACCCCATAAATAAAGCATTTTCATATGGTATGTACTAAACAGTAATAAACCATTGCATCACATTCGGTCATCTAATGATTTGCTAAACTGGTATATAATCTCATGCAACTGATGTAGTGTTGAATACCGAAGGATGAAATCCGATTGAAGTATTGTCAATAGTGAATCACCGGGGTTGTAGCAAGAGTAGTACAGCGGGTGCCACTAGTGGATCAGAGATTGCTTAACTTTTATGGACCCCCGGGTTCACTTCTAGTGCATACTATCGTTTGTGGTGCTTATGTAGTTCACTTACGTATCTTAACTTTTTGTTCCATGTTGTGATGTCAGCTACGATATCGTTATTGGTATTTATTTATGCATACTGGTGTCCAATACTATTCCGTATCGTTTAACAGTAATACGACGGGTGCTACTAGTGGAGCATGAACGTCCGGAGCACCTGTGTTCACCCGGTTTTTAGTGGGGTTCGTGTTGCTTAAGTTTTCTGTGTAGTGTTTTGTAGATCATTGTTTATCCTTTTTCGTTTGACCATTGCACTGTCCATCCTTATGACTTCTGATTACTGCTATGGCATTATCCAAACTGATACCAGCATTTAAAAAGTGTGATTTTATTTTGGAATATTGATAATAAACATTGTCATGCAAAGGATGAAAAGACAGCCCTAAGCTTGATTTGAAGGTTATAACTTCAAATTGGTTTCTAGTGACGGATCATTTGCTTCAACGTAAAAACTCTAAACTGGAGAGGTTCTGAAAGCTCCAGGTTAGAGTCATAGTCCTTTTAATGAAGTGTATTAATTAATTGGATGCAAGATTTACGGTCTTTATCCGTTATTCAATGTCGATCGATTCAACGAATCATGTAAATTAAGTAAAACCTTGCTATCCACATCCCGTCGTTATTAGACTGTTAATGCAATTATTTTAATCTGTCTATACAGTGACAGTTTTATGACATAATTTTCTTTTTAAACTTTAGGTGTTTGGAGAGACATAGGGAATCGTTGAAAAACAGAATCTGCCAAATGTATTACCATTGATATATATCTGGTTTATTATTAATTTTCAATCAGTTTAATTTTGAGTGCCCGTCCGTGGCCTGTAGTTTTTGGTTTTTCGGTTTTAAAAATTACAAGTTGCACCAAACTTTACCTCATATTTTGAATAACAAACACGTCTAACAGAGACAAACTTTTTTAAATTATCAAGTTTACCAAAAAAAGAAAAGAAAAAAAAAAGACCTGTATATCATATTTGTTTATATATTTTTATAGGATCGTTATACAATTTTAACTGTCTGGGTGGAGTTTTCTTTCATTGCAAGTAAACGTTAGAAAATGCCGAAGGGGCAATCCAAAATGGACAATCCAGAGAAAGGTATACACAAGATGGAGAAAACAAAACAAAAACACAACACAATATTTGTTGGACACCACTATGCGCAAACAAACACAAAAAACGTAAATAAGACACGAGTCCTCCTCCTGGAGCCAAAGACGAACCGGACACCGTTTTTATGCGGAAATCGTAATGAATATCACAACGGGGAACTCAGGACGTAAAGGCACATTATAGGACAACACAAAAAATATTTAAAAAATGAGTAACACGGACCCCACCAAAATCCAGGGATGAACTCAGGCACTTGCGAAGGGTAAGTTGTTCCTGCTTCTTATAACACACCCGCCGTGTAACTCATATATACAACCAAGTCATGTAAGTCATGGTATCAATAGAGGAAAACAATCTACGTAAACAGATCCATTGATGTGAATATTTCGATACGGTCAAGCAGATTTTGATGACGACCGTATAATGTTTGCTGCGATGACTTCAACCTAGGAGCAACATAGCCTTGTTTGAGTACCTTCTGCGTGAGCAGTTGAGCTCTGTACTGGACACAAGCTCTAGAATAACGTATCAGTTGTGAAATGTGAAACGCCATACGCTTGCGGTGCTCGAATATTTCTACAGATGAAGGAGAAGTTGACTATTGGAAAAGTGAAGAAATCGAGTTTATGTTTTTAATGTACCTCAGTTGTCGATTTCAAGGTGAAGGTCAAAATAGGAAGTATACTTTTGAACATAAGTAATATCCTTAACTCCAAGCTCATTTTGGATATATGCGATGCAGATAATCAACGAACCGAAAATCGTTCCGTGACAGAACATATTCTATATAGCGGCAGCTGGAATTAAAGGTATGTGTTAATCTTATATATTTAATCTTGAGAAACCACTTAAAGAAGTCTGCCTCATAGGCATGTAGAAACAAATCGGTGAGTAGTGGAGCACATTTCGTACCTATTGAAATACTAATCGTTTGTTGAAAAACGAGTGCATCAAACAAGACAAATATATCTAATATTTCAATGATTTCGTCCTGTTTATATTTGTTAACTTGCTCTCGCCATGATATAGTTGAAAAGTTGCTGAGTTGACATTAAACAAGAATCACACACTCACTCTTGTATTTTAACAATCTATACGCACGTGTTTTGAGCAGGATAATTGAAATGCATTCCCCCATTTTTAAATTTTTGATTTAACATATCTGTGATTATCTATCAATACAGTTCATATTGATATCAGGAAGTCATCAACATTTAGAGACCCTCAATGTTTTCTATTATCAGTTAAAACTTCATCTATGCTGTTTATCTTAATACTTAATAATGTATCAGAGAGGATACCTCTGGTTGAGATCGATATCGTCCTATTTTGTTTACAATATGAACTAGATTTCCTGTAGTTTTCTCATTGACAGTAAAAGTGACTGCTAATACTAAGAAGGCCTTTCTGTTGTTCGAGTTAATTCATTCTCTCCCATAATTTTCTATTTGTAGACAGCTAATTAAATGTTGCCATTTAGTTGATATACAATTTCAATAGTTATTGTCCGGGGTTTGTTTATTTGTTGAACTTAGTGCTGATTGCCTTTCGGTGACAACTCTACACACTGTTTGTTCACTTACAACTAGCACAATTTGGTTTACCATGTTCCCTATCCTAATTATATCATGGTCCTTGATGAAGACTTTTGGGCAGGATCTTAGATGATTATGCATTGTTCTGTTAGTATTTGTATGGTTGATTTTCAAAATAAGGGTTTCGCCTGATTCACTTACTTATTCCGTTGAGGAAGTAGATTCTAATCTTGATTGATTTGGGGGGCTTTTTGTTTTGTTTTTCTTCTACTGGGGGATCTGGGCGACTTAGTCTACCAATACAAGTGACCCACATTACATAGCTGTTCTTCATCGACGTCGTTTTGGTTCATTCGACATATATGTAGTAGCTTATTGGTCGTTGATGTAGCTGATATACTGCTCACCTGACATTCTTGTTCCGTGTTGTGACGCCCGTTACAATTTCCGCATAAAACGATGTTCTGTTTGCCTTTACCTCCAATTGTTTGTATGAGGATTTGTGTGTTATTTATTTGTATAGTGGTATCCTACACGACCTTTCTATACGTGTAACATGGCGGGTGTATTAGAAGAAGCAGGAACTGCTAATCTGAGTTCTTTGGCGGGGTCAGTATTACTCGTCGTTTTAGTTCTGTTTTTTTTGTATGGCTTCGTCCTGTGTACCCGGTGTTGCCATTGTCTCTGGATTTTCCATTCTTGATTGGCCCGTCAGATGCAGACAATACGGCACATAAGGTGCTATTGTGCTGTTAAACTACAATTTATTAATGGATTTGATTTACGTTAAGCATGTCAGTATGCACCTTTTAATATGATGAGGTCACACTGCCCAATTCCAACTCCACTTTGCCGCATTCCTGTAATGAAGTGATGTTGCCACAGATAAATAAAAGAAAAAAGAAACAAAACCTTTTTATGTAATTTTATTTTGTTTTCGTGTAGTTTCTGAGCTAATTTTAACATGCTAACGCGGTTGATGTGATAAGCACTAACAGTTCAAGTGCCATTGATATTCACATCGTGACATAAATATATCCTTTTTGAAGTAGTGCTGGAAATGTATGAGGTAACAGTTGGTTTTGAACCTGGCAACTAATAAAATACATCTGTGTCATGTTTGAGACCTACATCGGGTATAATGATAGTTCGATATTTTGGGTTATTATTTATAGCAAAGTAGATCACGTTGATAGTACGCATTATATTTGAAATGATTGGAAAGACTTACTTATTGTCTAGCGTGCCGATCATTATTATTCTTACTGTTTATTTGATTCAAATACATTTTGACAGTCGAGATTATTAGATTAGACCATCATATATCCTTAAAAAATACTCCACGAGAACATTTTATGAATTTTCAAGTTTACACGTTTTTGGTGTTTTTTGCTGTTTCTAATAAAGTATTTACAAATTAACTGTGCTCCCCGAAAATGTGTTGATTTGATTAAAATAAATGTAAAAGGGGACTCTTGGACGAATTAATGAATGCATTTTTTATTGCCAAAACAGAAAGGTAATATGATTTTGGATAAGGTCGCTCAAAATTGTTCATTTGGAATAGATGTAATGGTTTTTCAGTGCAAGCAATGTGTCATTCTCCAAACCATAGGAACCCAATAACGTCCTGTCCTAAGGCTGATCTGTGTCGATGATTCGTTTTGCACTAGAGGATGCCCCTTTTAGATAAACTAGCTCATATTTATATTCCTCAAGAAAGCAAATGGGATTGCATTGTTTTGATGTAACCGGATAATATCTAGATCTTCACGCAAACCTCTCTTCGTACTTTGCTACTCTGTATTCCACAAGTTTTGGAATATACAATGTTGGTTTTCTTGCGAGAATCATTTTTGTGGATCAATATCGCAAAGACGGCGAGGTAGAAGATCCAAGATGCGATAAAAAGTCCAATTCTAGCAAAATATCCATATTGAGGATTGGTCAAATCGACATCAATGACCTCACTCGTTGATTGATTATCGTTTGCTTAACCTCTATTAACGTGTTCATGCCTATTGAGGACGTAAACAAGTTCAACAATATCCTAAAATTATACAGCAATGAGGGACGGTAGAAATGAGTCTTAAAGATACATAGATCATGGCTCACTCCAAATACGTTACCCACTATGATGCACAGTCAGGCCTTCCTAATAATTTGACGACACATCGTCGCCTATCAACATTATCCGGCACCTGGGGAGCTCTGTCGGTTGAGCCCCGGGATACGTAACAAATACCCAAATGTGGTGTCATAATATCGTCCGATAGTTATACATAGAAATATAAACTTACCACGTTGAAAAACAATTAAATGTTGTCAGTAAACATGTGGCCACTAACGATTTGAACGTTCAAAGCAACATTTTTAAAGGGAAAATTAATAAAATTAAAAAAAAAGGAAAAAAAAGGGAGTGAGTAAATGAGTGATTAACAAAATTTCCAGCTATATCAAGGAGAGAATACATGACATTTGTTGAGATAATAATGTCCGCTTTGTTCGAGACCAACACGCTCAGTTGGATCTCTCTAGCACTACTTTAATGAAACAATAGTCCGCGGGTACACATATCGCTCCATTTGAACACATTATCCTGATTCCGAGCAAACGAACATTTACTCTTTATCCTGAATGCTGCGTGTTTAGCGGAGAAGGAACAAATACCGATTTCAACGTCTTTGGTTTGACTCGTCCGAGGCTCGAACTCATGATCTAAGCACTCGAGTCTAGTACGTAAATCATTAAACTAGTGATGTGGTTTTCATATCATAGGATTTGTAACAAGTCTAATATGAACACTATAATTGAGTCATACCATTGAGCAAACACACATACATTATACGTTAGCTAATATTTTTCTTTTTCTCTGAATTGTTATGTTGGCCTACTCAGAGGTTCTTTTATGATGTCAGTCCAAAGGCTTATTGAAACAAGTGCAACAATGTGCATGCGCATTGGTAATCGGATAATACTTAAACACGTCTGCATAGCACAGTGTGATGATTTTATGTCTAACATCGTTGTTTACCGTTGATAAGGGGCGGAGTATTGTTTTATATAAAACATCATTTGCTGAAAAAATATTAGATTTTGGACACCACATACATTTGACAAGACATACAATTATGGTAAGAACATTCAATGCATATACGATACTTCTCCATAGATATAAAATATCAAAAGGGCTGACTAAATTTTTTCTAACAGAGATATAGATGTAATTGAAAGATAGAAAATTCAATTTGATACATAGAACCGAATAAAAAAAAGATATTTTTCCAGGTTTTTTTTTATTACTTTTGTACACATTAGTTTTTCAGCATTTTCCGACTATAACACTGCACATAACATGCAACAATTCTGAGTTTATTTGATTGATTGCTGTTTAACGCCAACTGTAGCAATATTTCAGCTATATCGTGGCGTGAACAAATTTTATGTTAACTCAGACAGATAGAAGAACATTAGAAATAAAAATAATACTTGTCTATAAAACAAAACGGTTATACAAATGAAAGAAACTTTAAAATGATAAGACCATATATTTAAAACGCATGTTATTCAATATATTTTTGAATATCAATTGATTTCTTTTAACAATTTTGTCGCCTGTGCTGACTTTGTAGAATGTCTGATGAATGTCAGAAACATCCACGCAGTCGACCTAAACATGTTTCAATGAATAATTGGAATTACACGGAATCACTTCCGGTCGTTCCTCATTATTTAACGAACGTATGACTAAGTCTACTATGACCTATACGACATTTGGTCAAGACTACATGTTCTTTCCGATTTTGACCGTAGGAATGAGGAGCTTAACAATTAGGGAATGTATTTCGTGCAATTTGTTATAAATTTGCTGGTCGCAACTGTCTTGCCAGCGTTTTAAAATATATTTCATAATAAAAGTTTAAAGACAGTGTAAAGAATAGAACAATTGGATATAGGATCATCCAATGCGTCCTTGGCTTCCTGGTCAACAACTGTGTTTCCATGAATACCTATATGATGGATCCATGTGAAAATGACCTGCTTACCAAAAGTAACAAGGCTTTTATCAATTTCAGTTATTTTTAAAATGAACGAGTTTTGATAAGCCAAGTGGACACATTTTAGCTTTATCATGGTGAAAACCAATTGCATCTCAATGAGAGGATTTTCTTACACAGACGATAAAGTAGTTATCAATTTTCATGGGAAAATATTTTTCTGTCTTACACCCCGATCTAAGACAAGCTACACGCCCTGTTACCCGCCCAAAGTAATCGTCGCCTCAAGGTTTTTCAGTGTTATTTCTAACTCTGCTTGTGATCCTTTGTTAATATTGTTTGTAGATGATTAAAAAAACTCTTAATGGTGTGTTATTTGTATACGTTTGCGTATGATTTTTGTCAACAGTTATCGATTTCCTCTTCACTGAATCAATCAGCTGACCGAATTATTGACGTCACAGTGAAATGACATCCATTTCTAATAACAGTGTTTGTGTTGATTTGTTGGTTTAAAATCAAAACGTTTTCTTTATTAATGTTATATTTATTGTGATATGAAAGTCGAATTTTTAATATTATTACAATTTGAAGCGTTCGTGATATGGTGTTTCTTTCACATTGCGTATTATTTTATTGATGGTTGTGATGCGTCTACGAATATACACACTAAGGAAAAAACAAATTTGGGGGATGTCTGTGTAAGAGCCTCGTCAGAGAACGATTCAAATCTTACCCTTGAGTGTCTGAGATTTCCCGATCTTGATGTCACCGGCGTTAAATTCTATTAATCTCCGTTGTGTACTAGACAGACACGCTTAGCTGGATTTTTATAATGCTAACTCACCGACACAACATTCATGAGATATACATTTCGGACATCTTATCCTGATTCAGTGGGTTTTTTTTTTAAATTTTACTCGACCAACAGAACAAATAGTAAATGTGTAGTTTTTGGTTTAACACGACCGGGATGCTCAAACACAAGATCAACCGCATTCATACTGACCAGTATACCATCGACATGGTTACTGATAATAGATGATGGGGTGACATGTCAATTCAACATTCATAGACGTTAAATTATTTTGCCAATAGCTAACTTTCCTATACCTTATTCCGATTTTAAACCAATTATATTTTGAACCGTTGGCAGGATAGTCGGGACCTACATGTTAACATACATTCAACATGTTATGCTGTATGAGGAAGAATGTATTCAAGTTGTTGATCACTATTTTAAATACAATAATGCGTTATTATAGTACAAATTATATATTTACGACGTTTACAAAATGTAAACATAATTTACATCTTAGTGTAAGTTTTTTTTAAATTATATGAACAATGTTTTCCTGAGTAACGATAGCAATTATAGTTTTTATTAACTGCAGGTCGCACGAAGGAGTCGTTAATGGCTCCATTACAAGGAAGCATTTTCCAACCATTTTCATCACGTCCCCTTTCCCTGGTGGTAGTCAAGACATCCGTTCATCATAGTGCCACCTATATACATTGTATGTAATACAAGGTCAATTAAAAATACCACACTGTCAGATCAGCTTCAATATTGTATGTAAATGTCCGCTCACTATTCTGCATTGGTACAGGCATTTCAATACAGTAGCAGTAGTACACTATTTGTTTGGGTTCCAAAGTCTCCCCTGTTAATGAAATGATGTGGTCATGGAAGTGTTTCCCACATGAGAGGGTGTAATATCGTTTAAAACGACGGTTTCGTACACGTATTCTGCTGTCACTACTTTAATGTTTATTTTTAGGGAGGTTTTCAATACACAGGCTTGCTTATTGGTCTTTACTTTGGAGTCTTATTTACTTCTGGTAAGTTACAAAGATTATATACTAGATTAATTAACGAATTTGCTTTTCAGAATTATGAACTATGCAACCTTACGATCTGATTTGCCGAGGAAAATTTAGTCTTTAGATGGGTATTTTTTGTTGCAAATATCCTCTCAAACATATCATTTCTGTCTAATTACATCCAATATCATTCAAAACAACTGTTAAGTAATCTTTCTGTTTTAAATGCTATATTACGTATAACGGTAAAGAGTCTGCACGATTTTGGCAGGTTGAAGCTCGCGATAGTAAAAAAGCTGAATACAATTTTGGCAAATATAATGGCACAGAGAGAATTAAAAATATCATGTATCCTGCTGTTGTAAAATTTAAAGAAATTAATTCGAACTATGACCATACACGAAAAATACACCGGCTGTCGTTTGTTTGTTTATATTGTAGTATAAGAATCAGCTATCAAAATGGATTTAACCGGTTTAACCCCGTCATATTTTTGTGCCTGTTCCAAGTCAGGACCTGAAATTTCCAGCATCATGTGGCATGGTCTTTTCGTGTTCAGTGAGTTCAGTTAAGATGAAATGTAATTGTTCGTGTTGGTGATATTGGTGGATTTGATGATGCATCACTGTTTGAACGTTTTTTTTTCGCAATTATCATCCATTCAAAATCCATGATACTTATATAATATGTAAAGATAATAGTATAGCGTTATTACTCATGATTGATTTATTATTGTTGTTTAACGTGACGTCGGCAATCTGTCAGCTATTCTGATGAAAAAATGCATGAATGTAGGTACAACGGTCGCCATAATGGAAAGTAAGAATGTCAAAAGGAAAACAAAGTATTATAGCATAAATTTTATCCAATGTATGTCAACTGAGTTCATTTAGTTTGGAAATCATCTGTTCCTGCATTATTGTATCAGGCAAAAATTAATTATCAATAAAATGTGTTAGTCAATTTCAATTTGAAAGCAAAATTCCTACATGTATTTTTTAAACTTCATCTAAAGTAACTGCAGTTTTCTTAAAGTGAATGCATTTTATATTACATTGTGGTTTCAAAATTAAGTACAAAATGTTGCTTTGGGAATAAAGCATGCTTCCTAAATTTCAAAATCTGAAAATGTTTAGATTAATTTTTTTAGTATTCATTTGATAAAATCTTTGTCTGGCAACAAACCTTCAATGACCTTATAAATCAAACTTTTCCTTACAACATGGTCTATACGCATGATATTGTTTGTTTTTCGTTTTGTTACATACCATCACAAGGGTGCATTTTGCATGTGTATTGGGGCCCGTCGTGGACGTAGGGTAGCTGAATATACAACTACATTAAGCAATCGGTGAATATCGCCACCGAAATTGTGAGTTCGAATTCCTCTCTCAACGGAGTGTACTCGATAAACATTATTTGATTATGTTTGACAGTTACTTGCGGCATGTCAATAGTATTCTCCTGTTTCCTCCACCAATAAAACGGAGTGCCACGATATAATGAATGTTATTGAAGGTTGCGTTAAACATCATAACTCTATCCCTGTATGTCACATATAAAATATAAGATATTATAATTAACAACTAATTTTCCAAACGTTCTGGATAAAATGAAAAACAAAAACACCACGCTCAGAACAGTCGCCAAATGCAATAAATCTGCTGGTGTTTGTACACTAGAGGTGCATTATATTACATGTGCCTAATGATGTTAGAAGCAGGAACATTGAGACAAAAAACCACAATTTACTGTTCATTAGCAGCTAAATTTTATGTTAAATATGCCATAAACATTTCATACTTTTGTAGGTGCAGCAAATGTCACGATTGGTAGTACATGCCCGACCCTTGCTAATTGTTCAACAACCATACCCAACTCGGTGTGCGATGCAACAAATAAAACCTGTCAGTGCTCTCCAAACTTTTTCGTCCCCTCATCAAACAAGAAACTATGCTCGGACAGTAAGTATGCATGTTAATTATACATTGAATGTAAATGTAATGCTTTATATTTGAGTGAGTGATTGTTGTTTAACGCCAAATGAGCAAATGTTCAGCTATATCATGGGGAGAACATGTTACATTTGATGAAATGATGATGATGTCCGCTTTGTACTAGATCAACAGGCTTTGTTGAATTTTTATTCCTAGCCTATTCCAACAACAGTCCACAGGTAGACTTGTCGCTCCACTCCAACACAATATCTTGATTCCGAGCAAACCAGCCTTGCTATTTCTTTTTCATGCTATGTGATCAGCAGAAACAAAACTAATACCAATTTTGTAGCCCGTCCTGAACCCAAACCCATCATGTACCACACTCAAGTCGAGCACGCCAACCATTACAAGACCGGTGTGGTGTTCTATATTGTTAATATTGCAAGCATAGGTAAATTGCTTTGTTTTAATTTATTGTACATCTCTAATTGGAAGATAGTTTTACAACAGTATATACATGTATGCAGCACTGTACTCTACATTTGGTAGCGATATTGATGCAACAAGCGACATATTATTTTACACATTGTCGATGTAATCTTGTAGCTACAGTATATTCCTCAAGAATAACATACATGTACATATAATTGTTATGATATGGAGCCACTGCTTGTTAACAGAATAAAAAAGCATTAACATTAGCTACTCCTCTGACATATTAATTGACACATATTTTTTGTTGAACATACATTTTATTCAAAACACATGTTATTACAGTAATCCATACAGCCGAAGTGTGTGGTTCCTGTTAGTTATAAAGCTCACATGTCCAGTGGAAAAAGCAAATGAGTCGCACAACTATTCCTTTTTTGCTATTTAACTGGCAACTTATGGTTTATTTGTTCATACAATGTTCATTTAGTTAGTTTCAACATTATTTAAATATATGCTATATATATACATGTATTGTTTTTCCTTTTTCCTACCTGATATTTATATCCCTATCTATGTTAACAAATATTAATGTGGAACCTTGTGTATGGCTGTGGCTTTACGGACAGAACGACGATATCAAATAATGGAACATGTTCTAGAGATATAACGTCGATTCCCTTTCTAGTCGTATCTTGTTTGTTTTATTTTTTTATTTTCCTAAATATTACACCTATTTGTTTTATTATTTATTTTATGTTTTTTAAGGTGTCTTTTATGGTGTTAGATTGTTTTTTTTATTGCCCTCCAAACAACATGTTGACCGACGTTATGTACTGAGCAGAAGGATACTTTTATAAATCTCTTGTCAAAGCTTTTTTTCTTTACATTAGACGAGTGCCACATGAGGAGCAGGTTCTGTGTACCATTCCGGAACACATGAGTTCACCACCGATTTTTATAAATAAAAGTAGATTTGCACACATTCTTATGTAATTTTTTAGACAATTGTTTAAACATGTTGTTTGCTTGGCCACTATGTGGGAAATCTAACAACATCACATTAAAGTTAAAGGAACAGCAAAAAGCATGAGCGGAGATCTATGTGGATTTAATAAATATCATTTTATTTTCAGAAATTGCTGTAAATACAGTGTGCAATACAAAAGATAAACACCAATGCAAGGATATCAATGCTGAATGTAAAAGTAGCAATGGAACTAAATGTCTGTGTAAAGATGCATATTACTTGAAAGGAACTACATGCACCTCACGTATGTCATTTTATCGTACAATGTAATTATATTCTGTAACAGCTTTAACGAGAGATTCAACCATTATAAAATGTAATAGTATCGACCATTATAACATTAGGATTATGGTGTTTAACGCCACTTTCTACAATATTTCAGTTATATCGTGGCGATCAATATAGCTGTTTGTACTTTTTCTGGAGAAGCTCCTGTACGAAGTTTGCCACATACACACTTGGTACCCAGAAGACTGCCAACATATTATTGAAAGAACACATCAACCAAACTGATGTTGACAATCAACTACTCTATCATTTTGATGTGATATCTGTACAATTGCATCTATTACAGGCTAGACTAGGCTTATGGAGTGTCACGCCACTTTCAACAATACCTCAGTTATATCGTTGCATTGCTTATACCTTGATTGTTCTATTGATTAGATATAGTATTATTGTATATGTAACTGATGTATAGAACGTGATCTATTTTTAGGCTCTGGAGTAAGCAAAACATTCATAGAAATATCCACGATCATTCTCGCTATACTAGCATTGAGATGTAACCAATGGTTTGTTGAATAGAGAACAGTAACCACTGCAACTGTACTGTAGATGTTTACTACGCATAGAACGGAAGAATCATCTTTGATTTCTGATGGCATATTTTTAATAGACGTTTTGACCATATATTTTGTTGTGTTGTGTTCATATTGTAATATTCATTATGCATATATTACAAAATTTGTTGTAGGAAACACAGTTAATCTATAGAATGTTGCAGGTCAGCAATTTATGAAAGGCTATCTAGGTCTGTATACAACAGTATACGTAAAGCCGATGACGAAATTGAACCTGTATTGTATTTTAGACTCTGTTTAATACCTCAATATCATAATTCCGTCCTTTCATTGTAGGTTATTGTAATACAACTGTTATTTTAATTAAATGTTATAGATACAAATGAAAACTTGTTTTAGATTAAAGCATTCGCATGACAACGTTGTTCGCCAGATTATGTTTGAGAGTATACATTTTACTGAAGAGTCGAAAACACTTGCATGATCGCATCATTACATAGGTGAAGTCTGGGTCCTTCAAACTAGTTTGACCCTGTCATATTTTATTGAAATGTTTGAACTAAGCCAAGAAAGTGACCGGTCATACATGTGCTTGGGAGTATAGATTTTGCCTCTCTACGATTTTTCGATGGGATATTGAAACTATTATGACAGTGTGGCATTTTTTGTTTTTCCTTTTTACTCCAATAAAGTTTTCATTTAATATATCTCGGTCTTGATGACCTTTTCAATGTCTCAACCCACGGCAGGGATACCAAGCACCTCTTCTGGTGGAGGAACGTGGATGTCGCCTCGATAGTGGTTGTCAGGTCAAAGTAAGAAAACCGGGATGTGGATCATTGTGGGTTCCGTGTGTGGTTGTTTATGTGCTTCAACTTCTTTGGGGTATGTGATAACTTTTTGGATATACATTTGTAGTAATTATTTCTGTATTGTTATGACTAACTTGATTAATTTTATTGATAATTTCGGCTACTTCGTATTTATTATGTAGCACTATATATTGATATGCTACAAGAGGAGAGTGTATTGTCATATATAAAAACATAATAGGTCACATGACTAAGTCAAAATCACCTCGGCCGATGCCAATTGTGTATATGAACTTCATGACAACTTGTTTTCTTGAGGATAAAGTAAACTTAACAATTCATTATATAATGCCAATGTATATTATCATTTTATTGTATTCTCCTGAGGGAACTGCTTTCCTATAGAATTATCTGGTGAGGTTAGTAAATAACATCTCATTCTGGACATACAAAAAAAGCACTTCAACATTTTAATAATAAGAACAAAATTCCCCAGATTTGTCATGTTGACAGCAAAGGATACACATGCTATACTGCCGTCTATTTGGCAAAGAATATCGCGGGAAAATATATTCCATATGTATAGTCACCACAAGAAATCGTTTAAACCTGGTATAGTTACAATCGTTAAGTATAGCCACCCGTTGTCAAGATTACGCATAAACTGTTCAAATATAGTAAACACTAATCATCTAATCAAAATAAAGCATTTTAATGTATGTCCTACGCAGTAATATACCCTTATACCACATCCGGTCATCTAATGCTTTGCCAAACAGGTTTATAATCTCATAACTGATTTACAGTCCAATTCCGGCGGATGAACCCCGATTGAAATTTAGTCAATAGTGAATCATGTTTTATAAATTAATACATGTCTAAACATACACCGAGTCTTTCCTATGTTTTGATAGGAAAAATATCGGTCGATAAATTAACAAAGACTCAGTCGTATAACGTCATCTAGTTTCCACGTCAGGAAAACGTCCAAGATGTAAATATTTATTATCACTTTGGCGAAGGGACATACACGATTTATTATCGACTTCATCTAGATCCGCGTAACTTTTCCAAATTATTGTGTTGACTTATCACCGGGGTGTAACAAGAGTAACGCGACTTGTGTTACTAGTGGATAAGAAACTGCTGAACCTGTACGGATTACCCGGGGTCACCTCTAGAGTATAATAAGGTTCGTGGTGTAGTCGACTTATGTGTCTTAACTGTTTTTATAGTTCCGTGTTGTGATGTCCGTTTCGATATCCGTTATTGGCATTACTTTACGTATACTGGTGTTCAAAATGTTCCATATGATGTTCTGATCATTTAACGACGGGTGCTACTAGTGGATCATGCACGTCTGGAGCACCCGCGTTTAACCGATGTCTAGTGGGAGTCGTGTTGCTGAACCTGTATTTTTCTGCTTAGTGTTATGTAGATCATTGTTTATCCTTTTTCATTTTACCATTGCATCTTCTGACTTTTGAAATACGGCTTCTGATAACCGCTACGGTATCATCCAAGCTGATATCAGGATTTTAAAAGTGTGATTTTATTTTGGATTATTGATCATAAACATGTTCATACAAATGATGGAATCACAGCACAACGCACGATTTGAATGTTATGCCTTCAAGTTGGTTGCATAGTGCAAACCATGTTTGATACACATCGTTTCCAGTGACATATTATTTGCCTGAACGTAACAATTCTAAACTGGAGACGTCCTGATAGCTCCAGGTGATAGTCATTGTAAAAGTGTATGAATTAATTGGATGCAAGATTACGAGCTTGTCCGTATACGCTAGATACATGTTAATTTAATCAAACTTATTAGACTGTTAAAGTAATTAGATTGTATTATAATCTAACTTTTTATGACATTCATATTAGCATTTGGGATGTTTAGACAGATATAGGAAATCGTTGAAAGACAGAGCCTGCCAAATGCATTACCTTTGATATATATATGGTTTACTATCCGTTTACTATCAGTTGTTCTTGTGTCCGTCCGTGATCTGTAGTTTTTGGTTTTAAAAGTTGTACCAAACTTTAATTTTACACAAGGCTCATATTTTGGATAACAAACCCGTCTAACATAGACACACTTTTAAAAATTATTAAGTTTCATATTTGATATGAGGAAGAAAGGAAAGTTTACCAACATTAAGACCTACATGTACATAATATGTTTGTTTATAGATGTTTATAGGATTGTTATACAGTTTTAGCTGTCTGGATGGAGTTTTCTTTTATTGAAAATAAAAGTTAGAGAATATCGAGGGAGCAATCAAAAATGGACTATCCAGTGAAACTGGCAACATAGGGTACACAAAACGAAGAAAACAAAACAAAAACACAACACAATATGCATTGGACACCACTATGCGAAAACAAACACAAATAACGTAACTAAGCACGAGTCCTCCACCTAGAGGCAAAGACGAACCGAGCACCCTTTTTATGCGGAAATCGTAATGAACATCACAACAGGGAACTCAGAACGTAAAGACACATTATAGGACAACACAAAAAACTTTAAAAAATGAGCAACACGGACCCCACCAAAATCCAGGAATGAACTCAGGTACTTGCGACGGGTAAGTAGTTCCTTTTTCTTATAAGAGACTCGCCGTGTGACTCATATATACAGCCAAATCCTGGTATCAATAAAGGAAAACAATCTACGTAAAAGGATCCATTGATTTTGTGAATATTTCGATATGGTCAATCATATTGTGGGGACGACCGTAGAGATTTTGTAGCGATGACTTCAACCTAGGAGCAACATAGCCTTGTTTGAGTAACTTTTGCGTGAGCAGTTGAGTTCCGTCCAGTAAATCGCTGTACTGGGGACAAGCTCTAGAATGAGTAAACTCCATACGCTGGCGGTGCTCGAATATTTCTACCGATGAAGGGGAAGTTGACTATTGAAAAAGTGAAGTAATCGCGTTTTTCGTATAGTTTTGTTTTCAATATTCCCCAGTTGTCGATTTCAAGGTGAAGATCAAGATAAGAAGCATACATTTGAGCATCCGTAGTATCCTTAATTTCAAGCTCATTTGGATAGATGCGATGTAGATAATCACCGAATAGAAAATTGTTCCGTGACAGAACATCATCTATATAGCGGCAGCTGGAATGAAAGGTCTGGGTTAATATTAAATAGGAAGTCTGACTCATAAGCATGTAGAAGCAAATTGGTGAGTAGCGAAGCACAATTCGTACCCATTGGAATATCAATCGTTTGTTGAAAAACGCGTCCATCAAACAGGACAAATATTTCTTACACAGAAGATAAAGTAGTTCTCAGTTTTAACGGGAAAAGATTTTTCTATCTTACACCCCCTGTGTAAGACAAGCTACACGCCCTGTTACCCGCCAAAAGTAATCGTCGCTTCAAGATTTTCCAGTGAACTCTGCTTGTGATTTTTTGTTAATATTGTTTGTAGATATGATTAAAATAAAATATGCTTTACAAAATATAACGGTATAGCCAAAGTCTAATCTATCTTTTAAAACTCAAGAATGTCGTGCCATTTGTTTACGCTTGCGTATGATATTTGTCAACAGTTATCGATTTCCTGTTCACTGAATCAATCAGCTGACCGAGTTATTGACGTCACAGTGAAATGACATACATTTCTAAAAACTGTTTGTATTGATTTGTTCGTTTAAAAACAAACGTCTTTACTATTGTTATATTTATTGTGATATGAAAGTAGAATTTTAAATATTATTACAATTTGAAGCGTTCGTGATTTGGTGTTTCTTTCACATTGCGTATTATTTCATTGATGGTTGTGATGTGGTCGTTTTCGAATATACACACTAGAAAAAAAAATTGGGGGATGTCTGTGAAAGAAAAATAATCAAACACCGATGACAGGTCAAAATCGAGAAATCTCAGACACCCTCGGGTAAGATTTCAATCGTTCTCTGACTCGGGCAAGCCTCGTCAGAGAACGATTGAAATATTAACCTTGGTTCTCTGAGATTTCTCGATTTTGACCTGTCACCGGTGTTAGATTCTATTAGTCCAACATTTGAATGATTTCGTCCGGTTTATATTTATTAACTTGTTCTCGCCATGATATAGCTGAAGAGTTGCTGAGTTGGCATTAAACAATAATCACACATTCATTGTTTTATTGCAATAGTCCATTCAAACGTTTATTGAGCAGGACAATTGAAATCCACTCTCCATGTGCCATTTTTAAATTTTTGTTATTATCTTTCAATACAGTTCATATTGATACAAGGAAATCATGAACATTTAGAGAACCCTCAACGTTTTCTATTATCAGTTAAAACTTCAGCTATGTTGTTTATCTTAATACTTAATAATGTATCAGAGAGGATACATCTGGTTTAGATCGATATCGTCCTATTTTGTCTACAATATAAACTAGACTGACTGTAGTGTTCTCATTGACTGTAAAGGTGACTGCTAAAACTAAGAAGACCTTTTTGTTGTTCGAGTTAATCCAATCTTTCCAGTAATGTGGCATTTTCTATTTGTAGACAGTTGATTTCTTTAAGTTTAGCATTTAGCTGAGATGCAATTTGACGAATTATTGTCCAAAGGTTGTTTATTTGGTCATCTTAGTGCCGATTGTCTTTCGGGGACATCTAAACCCACTATTTGTTCAATTAAAACCAGAGAAAAAAATGGTTTGCCATGTGGGCTATTCTAATTATGTCATGGTCCTTAATAAAGACTTTTGTGCAAGATCTTAGATGATTATGCATTGTTCTGGTAGCATTTGTATGGTTTTTACTCATCGTTTTAGTTTTCTGTTATGTTTTATGTTTTGTATGTCTTCATCCTGTGTACAAAATGCTGTCATTGTCTCTGGATGGTTCATTCTTGATTGACCCTTCAGTTTTCTCTACCGTTTAGTAAAACAACAATAATTTGATGCAGACAATACGGAAGCTGGTCACAGAAGGTGCTGTTTTGTCGTCAAATTTATTAATTAATGATTTACTATAAAAGCATATCAGTATACTAGTGATGAGCTCACGAACTCCCTTTTTCCGCATTCCTGTAACGAAATCATGTTGCCACAGATAAGAAAAAAAAATTCATTTCATTTGTTTTCGTGGAGTCTCTGAGATAATTTTCACATGTTATCGCGGTTGATGATCAATACTAACAGTTCAAGTGCAATGGATATTAACATCGTGTCATATATATCCTTTTTGAAGTAGTGCTGAAAATGTATGAGGTCTCAGTTGTTTTTGAACCTAGCAACTAATAAAATACATCTGTTTCATGTTTGAGAAATACATCGGTAATAATGATAGTTCGATATTTTGGGTTATAATTTATAGCTAAATAGATCACGTTGATAGTACGTATTATATTTTAAATGATTAAAAAGACTTACTTATTGTCTAGCATGTCGATCATTATCATTCTTACTGTTTATTTTTATTCTAATAAATTTTGACAGAAAAAAGTATTAGATTAGACCATCATATATCATTACAGGAGAACATTTTATGAATTTTGTTTTACATGTTGGTAATTTTTGCTGTTTCCATCAAAGTTTTTACAAATTAAATGTGATCCCAAAAATGTGTTGATTGATTAATATTAAGATAAAAGGGGACTCGTAGATGAACTAATGAATGTATTTTTTGATTTCCAAAAGGTATTAAGGTTTTGGATAAGGTCGAACAAAATTGTTTATTTATTCTTGAATATCCCGCTAAATAAATTGTTGCTTTTAAAGTTGATATCTTGAATGATCATCTTTATTTACTATCACCACGTTGAGAAATAAAGAAAAGTTGTTAGTAAATATATAGTCACTAACGATTTGAACTTTCAAAGCAACATTTTAAAGGGATTATCAATAGGAAAGAAAGTGTGTTCAACGCGAAATTAGCACATTTTCATTTATATCATGGAGAGAACAAATGCCATTCGTTGAGATCATAATGTCCGCTTTGTACGAGACCAACACGCTTAGATCTCTATAATATCACCTTAATCACAAAGCAGTCTGCGGGTAGACATGTCGCTACACTCGGACGTATTATCCTGATTCCGAACCAACCAGTGTTTGCTCTTTATCCTCAATGTTGCTTGCTTAGCGGAGAAGCAAAAAGTACCAATTTCAGAGTCTTTAGTTTGACCCATCCGAGGCTCGAAATCATGATCTTCCGCAAACCATTAAATCACCGATATGGTTTTAATAACAAAGGAACTGTTAACAAGTCTAATAGGAATACTACAATTGAGTCAGTCATGCCCTTGGCCAACACACATACATTACACTTTGTTTTGCTAAGTTGGCTTACTGAGAGGTTAGAATATTGTTGTATTTGGTGATACCGGTCCCCTTTTATCCGGTTGAGACTTGACGACAGTCGAAAGGATTATTGGAACAAGTGCAACAATTTGCAAGCGTACTAATAATCGGATAATACTTGAAAATGTCTTAGCAACGTGTGATGATTTTATTTCTAATATCATTGTTTGCCGTTGATAAGGGGCGGGTGCAATGTTTTATATAAAACATCTGCTGAAAAAAAAATTATATTTCGGACATACATTTTACAAGACATACAATTATGGTAAGAACATGCATTGTATATACGATACTTCTCCATAGATATAATATAACTACAGGTTTTCTTTAACAGAGATATGTATGTAATTGAAGGATAACAACTTCAATTGTATGCATAGAACCAAATTTAAATAGATAGACAATTACATGTCATTCGTTTGTCGGTATTCTCCAATTAGAACACTGGATTATAGATACATGTAACAAAGGTTTCTTCATATGGTATTGGTAGAAATGATAAATACAATTAACCATGTGATAATCATTGCAAAATGGAAGAAAAAAAACGATGAAACCCTAACCGCAGATTTTTAGATTCACTGTCATTATAGTTATTTGTTCTGTAATTAACTTCTATTTCTTGTTCATATTTTAAGCACAGTATACTGAAATATATTTTTAAACCTAGATAGGATAGCAGGATTTGCTTCTCTAGATAGAACTCCAAGCAATTTAGTTTTCTTTACACTCACTAAATTGTCGCCCGACTGACTTTCCCATAATTATATTGTTGACGAGTTCGAATTGTGTAACGGAGGATTCGTATTTAGCGACATCATTAACAGTATTTCAGCTATCTATATGAACATATCTATTACTAATTATATCTAACAATTATGCAATTTCTTAAAAGTAGAGTGACATTATGTTACATTTTGCTTGGTTATAGATAAATAAGATTTATTTGATAAAATATCAACATACAATTATATTCAGAAGATTCGACATCTAAAAAATATTACAGATTAAAGTGTTGATATAAAATCTTGGACAACCTCTAAAACAAAATTTTGAAATTAGCAACCCAGGAAGCGGAGATAAATAAACTGGAATGAAAAAGAATTTGAAGATACCAAAAGGGGCAATCAGAATCCGTATATCGAAGAACAGACAAAACAATGGCCTAACGAAAAAGTACAAACAACGATCTACAAAACATACACGTAAAAACTAAAGATCGAGTAACACGAACCTTACTAAAAACCGGGGTTGAACGTTACTGTTTATTACTGTGAGGTATTCAGTGGTGTTAGTTATTATTTTTCAACAAATGTTAGGTACATATAAATCGCTGTTTCTAACCAATTTGATTATTCTAATTTTTATGTTGTATTTCTAGGGTGGTGTTCAATATACAGGATTCCTTATTGGCATTTGTTTTTTTGTTTTACAAACATGTTTCTGTGGTAAGTGAGATTTTTATGTTGTTAATGTTGTACTACATTTAGTTGTCTGTAGTATTTAATATAAATAAACGTTAGAGAATTACCGAAGGTGCAATCAAAAATGGACAATCCAGAGAAACTGACAACATAGAGTATATAAGACGAAGAAAAACACATCACCACTATACGCCAGAAAAACACAAATAACGTAAATAAGACATGAACCCTCCTACAAACAACTCGGTGTCAAGACGAAGCGAATATCGTTTCATGCGGATATCGGAAGGGACATCACAACACGAAACTCAGAATGTAAAGACACATAATAGGACAGCACACACAATTTAAAAGATGAGCAACACGGAACCCCGGTGCTTGCGAAGGGAAATCAGTTCCCAGTTCCTGCTTATTACAAGACACACGCCGGGCTACTCATATATACAGTCCAGTAAAATTCTTGGCAGTGATAGAGGAAAGAAACAATCTACGTAAACAGAATAAGGTCCATTGCCATTTGAGATATGGATATCACGCTGAACCAGATCGTGATGACGACCGTATACCATCATTGTATCAATCCAGGAATATTGTAAAAGTAAAAACTTTTCAATGTTATTGTACTTTTACAATTCATCATGATAATACACTATAAATTTATTTAATTATATGAAACCATGGGATGGTGGAAAGGAGGGGAGGGGGGTTACTAATGTCCAACAATTCCTAGACAACGTGCAGGAGCTTCTAATATGCAACATATTGTTTGTTAGGAGTAATCATATATGATCCTTTACAAATGAACCAATTTCCGACCGTATCAATTATCTCCCATTCTACATTTGTTAATCTAAATATATTTTAATAGGCTAATACCAGTGCCATATTTTTATCCGCTTAATTGCCAGAACAGTTAGTCTTCACAAATCAGAAATAAAGAAATCGTACAACTATGGAATTGTTAAATGAAGGTTGATTGACAATTATAATGCAAACGTTATAAAAGAACAATATAGACATAATGTACAGAAAGAATAATACACGTTATGAGACATGCATTTGAAAATCGAATGTTGTAACTATGTTAATTATAAAGACGTAGATATCAGATTTAGTGAGCACGACATGTTTCTGGAATAACCTTCATCAGGTACGTTCAAGGTCGAAAGGTTGGAAAGACAAATAATTCAAAGAAACTTTTGGGGGCAAGTAAATCAAAGTAAAACAAAGGACATTGAAAAAATATATGCTTTTCTCTATTAACACTGAGTGTTGTTTCACATAGTTTTTTTTTAACCATTCCAATTTGAAATCGAAATATTGGATTTGTAGATGTAGCAATGGCAATGAATGGCACTGCATGTACAGGCAATAAGACTTGTACATTAAACGACAAATTTTGCAATACAACGACTTGTCAGTGCCTTACCACGCATTTCTCCTCATCGGCCAATACACTTTGCGTGTTAAGTAAGTATTAACTAAATCATAAATCATTCAAGAAGTGTTTTATATTTTGCTTTATTTAGGTACACCGTATACCGTCAACTAAACAACTTGTTCATATTTAAACTTGCGGTTATTGTAATACCCAAAACGTCTTATTGACATTTTTGTGTTTATGATGGAGATATCAAAAACATTTTGGGTGATGATTTCAGCTTGCAACACCACAAATAGCTCAAAGGGATTTAATTTGCAGTCAGCTGTGACATTACTTTGTGGCATCTTGATGGAATCTAGTTAGAAAAGTTTGGATTATGAATGGGAAGAACATCATCAATATACCTGGAAGTGAGATTAAAGGCTTTATATTCTGTATGTTTTGTCTTTGTTAAGATATTGCATAAACTCAAGCTCAGTCTCATAGGAAAAGATCGGCAAAGGAATATGTACAATTTGTTACTATAGGGATGCCGATGATTTGTGGACAAATGTGTTATCGACAACGAACTCCAACATATTGATGACTTCATCTTCCTGTAGCATCTTTTGTTTTTCGTTTTTCGTTTCGGGCTTGACAAACAAAGTGTATTCGTGACCCAGAACTATAAAGTTGGAACGTTGCATATCTTTATTAAGTAAAATGCATAGTGAATAATTTCCTTTAAACGTATTGTTTTTTTTATTTTTCACGAGGAATAGTACTGTAAAGTGTGGAAAGGTCAAATGTTTGGATAGATGATTTCGAAAAAAGTACTAGAATTAAAATTATACAGAATGCCTTGCGAGTTTTTTCTGTATTCACTACGTGAATAAACTTTGTCATCGCTTGAATATAGTCTCTCGTGACGTGAATAAACTTTGTCATCGCATGAATATAGTCTCTCGTTGACTGCAGACAAACTTTTTGTGATAGTTATAGACAGTCTTTTTGTTGAACAACTAGACGAGCCGGCAATATACCTTTCTCTTTATGGATATGATGTGAATTAGTACCGCCTTATCGAAGAATATTACTTTCCTAACAACTTTAAAGATGTATCGTTGGTGGCTTGTTCCAACCTAGCATTGTCCGACTTTATCCATAATCTCACCATTTCATTGTGGCATTCAAAACATCCGTCAACACCTTTGGAAAATGTACTTATACTATTTTTTGCTTAATTTGTTAGCTTGATGTATGTCATTCGATATACAGCTGCAGATTACCTCTATGGTATCTTCAGACAGACCTGTCTTCCTTGAACCTACACATGTCAAGGAAAGTGATTTAGCTTTATAAATTAAATCCTCGCCTAACGATATTACAATGAGTACCGTTCATGATACATGTCTAACTATATTTCACTTAATTCATGCTTTGTAGTGTCCCACGATATCCATGTGAAAACGTGCAGTTGCTACCCAGCAAGAATTACATATTTAGCCTATGAAACTGAATATATTTTGGATGGTGTCTGGTGTACTTATCTTTTACTTCACGTTCGTGTTGTACTGTTGTTATTTCTGTTCGTGTGTTTGGTATTTTTAGTTTTCTGTGAAGTGCTTGTATATTATTGTTTGTCCTTTTCCTGTGGTCATTATAATGTCTGTCCTTTTGATTATCCCTTTGATATCTTGATACAAGTATTCTGTGAACCTACACATGGCAATGAAAGAGTCGTGAGTTGTATCTGACAGGAAATCTTGTACATTTGTAATATTCGGGTTTTATATCAAAACTGAATATTAATAATGAAACCTGCGAAGCAGGTGATAGCAACCAATGCGCAGATCTACAAGCAAAATGCAGAGACGACAATGGGTACAGATGTCTTTGTAAAGATAAACATTACCAAAAAGGAAAAAATTGCGCACCTCGTATGTAATTCATTCTATCATATACCGTACTTGTACACAGGCGTACCAAAGTCAGTTAAACAATTCTTTATTTTCATTGATAGGGTTGCAAACGTACAAATAATATAATGTAATGGATCTCTAGTCTCTCAATGATGCCTGTTGTACAAATGTTTTACTTCACGTTCGTGCTGTACTGCTGTTATCTCCTATTCTAATATAACGTCCCGTTTTCGGAAGACAAATAAAGGCGTATTTGAATAACAATCAACTATAGGCCACATATGCGCGCTGAGCTAAAACAATAAAAAGCAACTACATAAACACTGACTATTTTCAGAAAATTCTTCATGGTTAGAAATTTTCTATTATTATCTAAAAATTGTTGAAATAAATGAAGTTAAAATTAAATAAATCCTAATCAAGTCTTATCATAATTAAACTCTTATAAACACGGCTTGTTTAGAATTCCGTAGGAGATTGATGGAATAGCCACTACCAGCGCATCACCTTGACCGCCTCGAAATTTAAAATTACCGTATCTGTCCTATTAGAATCGAAATAATTCATGCCGGTGTTACATACTCTTTTTTCCTCCATACTCATTTCATCCCGGAAAAATGAGTATATACTCAGTTTCCCCCCGGAAAAATGAGTATATACTGAGATTTCCCCCCGGAAAACCAAGTATGTGTTAACACATACTCATTTTTCCCCCATACTAGTTTTCCCCTTTCCTATTTTAATAGGGATTTCTTGTGTACACTTCTATACATGTATATGGTGGAAGACATAATAGTTAAATGTGGACGAAAGAGGGTATCAACAATGATGATAGTAATAATTAAGGCAAGCATGAACATGGAGTGGGAACGGATAAGGAGGTAGGAGGAAAGGATGGGAAAAACACTTTTGAGTGATAAAGTGGTCTTCCTTAGTGCAAGTGATAAAAACTTAAGTTTGCTAAGTGCTGGAAGGCACAACTGACAGGTATGAGGAAGAGGACAGGAAGGAAGGAATATAAAGAGAAGAATAGAGGACGGAGGGAGAATGGTAAAAAGATGATGGAGAGAAAGGAGATAGAGGTATAAAATAAGGAGGAGTCAATATGGAAAAGGATGGAGATAGTGAGGAGGATAATGATCAGGAAGTAGTGAAACAAGTAGTGAAGAGGAGATTTGAAGGAAAAGGATAGAAAGGACGAAGTGACAAAGGTAAACAAGGAGGAGAGAAGTAGTGAGGAGGATGATGATGAGGACAGAGAAGAAAAGTATATGGAGAAGGTAATTATGAGGAGGATGGGAGAGGGAGAGAGGCAGTGAGGAAGAGTTAATAAGGAGAATGAAGACGGAAGGAAGACAGAGGTAATGAGGTGGATGATAATATTACAGGAAAGAGAAGAGAGATAATGAGGTAGCGGATTGAGAGGAATGAAGGATGGAGAGGTGGTGAGGAAGATTGAGAGGAAGTAGGGAGAGAGGCAATGAGGATGATGACAGAGGAAGGAGGGAGAGAGGTAGTGAGGAAGTCCATGGAGAGGAATCAGGAGATAGGCAGTGAGGATGAGGAGGGAGAGAGGTAGTGAGGAGGAGAGCAAGGAGGGGAGAGGTAGTGAGGAGGAGAGCAAGGAGGGAGAGAGGTAGTGAGGAGGATGATGGGAAGGAAGAAGAGAGGTAGTGAGGGGGATGGAGAGGAAGGAGGGGAGAGGTAGTGCTGAGGAGGATGGAGAGGAATGAGGATGAGGAAGGAGGGAGAGAGGCAATGAGGAGGAGGATGGAGAGGAAGGGTGAGAAAGGTAGTGAGAACGACTACTTTAATATATATTTCCCCCGACAATGCCTTCAGTGGCTCTTGAAAATCGATCAATCAGAATGTTCAAAGTCTCCTATCGATCTGCACCAAAATAACAACACTTGTGTAGTACCTCACATTGAACACCCTCAAAATTAAATTGTTTAATTATGTTCAGTGGTTCTCAAGGAGATGACGAAAATGTAATTCATAGGTTTTCAAAGCAATTTTCACCTTCGCTGTCGACCATTTTGAATTTCCGATCGGCATGAAAAGCATTATCACCTGTAAAGGACTCTGAAATTTCAAGACAATGTCTACAACCATAATATGCAGGTCAAGTTCAATTTCAACCAGATCCCATATACGGCTTGGAAGTTAGGCCTACTTAGCTGAAAGCGGAGAACTCCGTGTCCTCAGACACATTCTTCTTTTATTTATTTTTTAAGAATCGCATTAAAAGTAACAACACTTGCGTAGGATATAATAGTGAATACCTCTGCCAAGTGTGGTTCAATTCTGTTCAGTGTTTTTCAAGTAGACCATGAAAATGTTGCTTTACATATGGTTTCAAAGCAAACTTTGACCTCCGCTGGCAACGATTTTGAATTTCCGATGAACATACAAATCACGTTTCCATACCATCGATTCAGTGGTTCTTGAAAAAAGATTATTGAAAATCTAACAATGTTTCCAATGTCTCCTGATGACCATTTTGTTACTAATCGGCATAAAACGTGGCAAAATTGGTGTAGGATAGGACCTCATAGTGCACACCTCTGCCAAGCGTGGTTTAATTCTGCTCAGTGGTTCTCAAGAAGATCCAAATGTGAAATATTAACGGATGACGGACAAGTGATGGCACACGATCACCCCGACTGTTTATTCGGATGAGCTAAATTACAAAAGGAGACCAAATGAACAATTTATTGAATAAAGAACAATGTATTTAACGTTTCTGAAAAAAAGAACAGTAACTAGTAATAATCAATATGCAAATAGTTATCATCCCTATTAAGTACCACTCCTGTTAAGAATTATGCAATAGGTGATTCATTGGTTGAGAGCGTACATATTTTTTGTGTGTGTTTTGTTTAGAATACAATACCATATGCATGTGGTTCTTTTTACAAATGAACCCTGGCATTTTTGTGGTATTTTCGATCCTGGATTGGAGTAAATCTATTTTGTTTCTCCATCTTCGAGATCAAAATATTTATTTTCAACATACTCCAGGTCAAAATATTTATTTTCAAAATCTTTCAAGCTCCTCCTCCCTCAAAATCAAATGGTCGTCCCGTAAACCAAAATTTTATTTGGTTGTATAGTCTATCAGTGCAAAAGGGGAGAATTGAGTATGAGGGGGAAACTTCAGTATATACTCAGATTTTCCCCTGAAAATAAGGGGGGAAAGGTAAGTATATACTGATCTTTCCGGGAGAAAAACAAGTATATACTAATTTTTCCGGGGGGAAAATGAGTATGTAACACCGGCCATACTTTATTGTTATTCAAATATGGGTAGGCATTATGTTCATTAGATTTAACCCCTCGCTATTGCTCGGGGTTAAATATTCAAGAATATAATGACTACCCATATTTGAATAACAATAAAGTATGGCCGGCATGAATTATTTCTTAATAATTGAGATATTCTGCCTTTTTTGTTTTCTGTTCTTTTGTTTGGTATCACTAGCCTCTGATTAAACTGTGTTTGAATCCGGTTTGAATGCATTTGTATGACCAAGTCATCACTTCAAAAGTTTTACTGTAACCACCATGACTTGATTAACCGTGTTAAGGAATATCTGTGTCATAAATGACCATGGATATCTTCTGTTTGTCGAAATCACAATCCGGTCCTTTCCTCAGTCATGACTTTTCATCGGGTACGTAAGAAGACTAACACGATGAGTGCTCCTAGTGGAGCAGGAACTGCTTACCCTTTCGGGGCAATTGAGTTCACACTCGGTTTTTAGCGGGATTCGTTGAATTTTGATTTCTGTGCAGTATGTTGTATATTATTGTTTGTCATTTTCATTTGGCCATTGCTATATCTGCCCTTCGATATACAGCTTCTGATTGATTATCCCATTTCTTCCTTGAACCTCCGCAAGGAAAGAGATGTAACTTGTTTATGACAGGAATTCTTATACATGTGTAATATCAGGTTTTGATATTAAAATTAGATATCTACATCTTTCCATTTTCAGAAATTGTCGTGAATGGAAGCTGCAAAGCAGATGATATCAATCAATGCGCAGACCAACAAGCAGAATGCAGAAACGAGCAATGTCTTTGTAAAGATAAACATTACTTAAAAGACAACCATTGTGAACCTCGTATGTAATTGATTTTATCACATACCGTACTTGTACCAGTCAATGTACCCTTTTGTAGTGATTAGATTGGCGTACCAATGTCAATTTAAAAGCCATTGATATGATTGTAAACGTACACATAATATAATGTAATAAATCTCTGGTCTCGCAATTTAGTTAATGATGTTACAATTGATTGATTGATGTTTAACGTCAACCTTAGTAGTATTCCAGCTATATCTTATCGTTCATGATACATGTCTAACTATGTTTTACTTTATTCAAGCTTTGTAGTGTCCCACGAGTTCCACATGAAAACACGCAGTCGGTACCCGGCAAGAGTTAAACACTGAGCCTAGGAAACTGAATATATTTTGGATGGTGGCTGTTGTAGATATGCCTTATGTCACGTTCATGATGTACTGTTGTTATTTTTGTTCTTTTGTTTGGTATTAATAACCTGTGATTGAACTGTGTTTGATTCCGATTTTAATGCATTCATTTGTACGACCGAGTCATCACTTCGACAGTTTTACGGTCGCCTCCATAGCTTGGTCAACCGTTACGGAATATCTGTGTCAGAAATGACAACGGGTATTTTCCGTTTGTTGTAATCACAATCCAATCCTTTCCTCAGCCATGACTTATCCCCGGGTATGTAACAAGAATAACACGGCATTTGCTACTAGTGGAGAAGGAACTACTTACCCTTCAGAGTTCACATCCGGTTTTTAGCGGGATTCGTTGCGCTCGATTTTTAGATTTCAATGCACTATTTTGTATATTATTGTTTGTTTGTTCTTGTTCATTTGTCCATTGTAATGTATGACATTCGATATACAGTTTCTGATAGAGCCTATAATATCTTCAAACGTTTCTTCCTTGGACATTGTCAAGAAAAGAGATGCTACTTGTATCTGACAGGAATTCTTTTACATTGTAATATCAGGTTTATATATATATATATACATTTCTTTTTTCAGAAATTGTCTTGAATGGAAAATGCAAAGCAAGTGACAGCCATCAATGCGCAGACCCACAAGCAGAATGCAAAAACGACACATGTCTTTGTAAAGATAAACATTACCTTAAAGACAACCATTGCGAACCTCGTATGTAATCCATTTGATAATATACCGTACTTGTACCAGTAAACGTACCCTTTTTAATGATTAAACAGGCGTACCGATACCACGTAAAAAGTTCTTTATTACTAGATAGTGTTACAAGGGTACAAATAATATAATATAATGGATCTCAGTTAATAGTATTACAATAGATTGATTGATGTTTAACGTCAACCTTAGTAGTATTCCAGCTATATCTTATCGTTCATGATACATGTCTAACTATGTTTTACTTTATTCAAGCTTTGTAGTGTCCCACGAGTTCCACGTGAAAACACGCAGTCGGTACCCGGCAAGAGTTAAACACTGAGCCTAGGAAACTGAATATATTTTGGATGGTGGCTGTTGTACATATGCCTTACGTCACGTTCATGATGTACTGTTGTTATTTCTGTTCTTTTGTTTGGTATTAATAACCTGTGATTGAACTGTGTTTGATTCCGATTTTAATGCATTCATTTCTACCACCGAGTCATCACTTCGACAGTTTTACGGTCGTCTCCATAGCTTTGTCAACGTTACGAATATCTGTGTCAGAAATAACAACGGGCATTTTCTGTTTGTTGTAATCACAATCCTCAGCCATGACTTATCCCCGGGTATGTAACAAGAATAACACGGCAGGTACTACTAGTGGAGCAGGAACTGCTTACCCTTCGGAGTTCACATCTGGTTTTTAGCGGGGTTCGTTGAGGTCGATTTTTAGACTTTCATGTATTATTTTGTATATTATTGTTTGTTTGTCTTGTTTATTTGTCCATTGCAATGTCTGACATTCGATATACAGTTTCTGATAGAGCCTATAATATCTTCAAACGTTTCTTCGTTAGCCATTATAAAGAAAAGAGATGTTACTTGTATCTGACAGGAATTATTTTACATTTGTAATATCAGGTTTTAATATAGGAATTAGATATATATATACATTTCTTTTTTCAGAAATGTCCTTGAATGGAAAATGCAAAACAGGTGATAGCCATCAATGCGCAGACCAACAAGCAGAATGCAAAAACGACAAATGTCTTTGTAAAGATAAGCATTACCTAAAAGACAACCATTGCGAACCTCGTATGTAATCCATTTATTAATATACCGTACTTGTACCAGTAAACGTACCTTTTTTAATGATTAGACAGGCGTACCAATATCACGTAAAAAGTTCCTTACTACTAGTATCATTGATATTGATAGTGTTGCAAGGGTACACATACTATAATGTAATGGATCTGTTAATAATATTACAATTGATTGATGTTTAACGTTGAAGGTTGAAGGAAGAAATATTTGAAGATACAAAAGGGGTAATCAGAAGCTGTATATCGAATGACAGACATTACAATGGCTAAATAAAAAAGACAAACAATAATATTTAACTTTTAGGAACAAATTCCACGGAAGGATAATCAGTTCCTAAAATACGAGTAGCACCCGTCGTGTTAGTCTTGTTACGTACCCTGTGATAAGTGATGACTAAGGAAAGAACCGGATTATGCGACTATTAATACCAAACAAAAGAACAAAAAACAAAAACGAGCATACTATCTTAAATATAGGAGTTAAATACCAAACACAAATAGAAATAACAACAATACAACACGATCGTGAAGTAAAACAATTGTACAACAGACACCATCCAAAATGATATTCAATTTCCTAGGCTCAGTATTTAACTCTTGTTAGATGCCCATTGCAGGTTTTCACATGGACATCGTGGGACAGTACAAAACTTGATTAACATTAAATATAGTTAGACATTATCATGAACGGTATTCATTGTAATATCATTAGTTGTATCTGACAGGACTTATTATACGTTTGTAATATCTGGTTTTATATATACATAATACAATGTAATGGATATCTATTCCGGCAATGGTGTTAATGATGTTACAATTAATTGATTGATGAACTTATATTCCAGCTATATTGTGACGTGAGCAAACTTTATAAATTATTTCCGCAACAAGACTAAGACATCAGGTGCTGTTAGTGGAGCAGGAACTGCTTACCTTTCCGGAGTACTCTGAGTTCATTCACTTTTCCGGGGGGGTTCGCTTTGCACGATATTAAGATTTCTGTGAAGTGTTTTGTAAATTAATGGTTGTCCTTTTACGCTTGGCCATTGTAATTGCTGCTCTTGAGATTAACCCATTGTTATCTTCAAACCTGTTTTACATGAACCTACACATGTTAAGGAAAGAGATGTGACTTACAGGAAATCTTGTATATTTGTAATATCCGGCTTGTAATATAAAAACTGGATATCAATAAATTTACATTTTCAGAAATTGCTGTGAATGAAACCTGCAAGGCAGGTGATACAAATCAATGTGCAGACCAACAAGCAGAATGCAGGGACGACAATGGGTACAGATGTCTTTGTAAAGGTACATCTTACCTAAAGGGCAACGATTGTGCACCTCGTATGTAATTAATTTTATCATATATCGTACTTGTATCAGTCAGCGTACCCTTTTTAGCGATTAATCAGGCGTGCACGTGTCAGTTGAAATGTTCTTTATTAACATTGATAGGGCTTCTGGAACCACATAAAGGCGATATACACGTTTGGGGTAACTAGAGCAGCAACTCCACTTATTAGTATTTGATAAAAAGCACCGTTATGAAATGCAGATTTAATCTGGTACTATTGAAAGTCTCACTAATGGTCTAGGGTATCAAGATATAATGATCCCAAAATTAAAATACACTGAAATAGAAATGTCACATATGGCATCAAACAGTATTGTGGTGATACAGTCAAGTCTGTAATGAACCCCCAACAATTTGTATTTGTTTTATTTTAAAGGGATACTAAAGCTCGCTTTAACATATATTTTTTCAACTCGTGACAAAGGTTGTTTCTTTTTAATTTAATTGTAAAGACAATCCAAAAATACTTTGCACGCCCATATAATCCCTAATATCGTTAAAATATCACTTAAAAGGGTCGTAATTAATTTTTGTCTAGGAAGCAAAAAATTCAATTATAGGGAAAAATCCAGAGAAAACCGCATGACATGACAGAATTATCAACGAATTATGTCACTTTTACAAGGATTCATTGATAAAAACTGGGATAATTTATCATAAATATCATTTATTGAACCAATTGCAAGTTTTCATGAGAAACAAAAACAAAAAACAAAATGAGCTTTAATATCCCTTTAAAGTCCGATTTGTCTTTGAATTTCCTGTTTTAGATTCCTTTTGGAATGTCCTGTCTGTATTTTTCGATACGACTTGACTCACAGACAGTGGACAAAAGTGTCCATTTGCTTCCAATAGTTCCTCTATATTTACTATACAACAACAATTTTAAAGAAAATGATCTAGAAGTCAATTCTTTTCCGTTTTTGAAAATTTTGCTAAAAATGAAAGCAGAATTGAATGTAGTTGTACTTTGAATATATTGCGGTTCCATTACATCGCTTTACAATAATTATACACTCATAATGTCTATTATAGAATTTTTGATTCCCCGTTTTTGGAAATCAATCATAGCTAAAAAAAAAAAAAAAAAATGATATCAAAGTTTGGGCCTGTGAAACTAGTTTAACCCCACCATAAAGTGCCTGTACCAAGCTAGAAAAGTGAGAAATCATGGATTTGTTAGGGTTATCGAATTTGCTTCTTTCTACGATGTTTCCGTTATATTTTAGAAATGTTCCGACAGTGTGGTATTTATTTATTTTTTTTACTTCTGCTTCCTCATGTTTAATGTTAATTGTTTTACCATCATTTCCTCTTGTTCACATTGTAAAACAACATACATATGAAAAAACTAATAATGAAACATTGTTAACTGTACCCTGTGAGATATATCATATTCTTAGAGTGTTTAACCAGTTGGTTTAATTGTTGAAATATTGTTATTAATCATCACGGTGGCTAAATTTCAGCATAGGAATTCTCACCAATCCCATTCGACGGTAATTAACGAAGAAGTTTACAACCTAAAAAATATATTTGCGGTTTTGGTCATATGAGAAACAGAGTATCCGGTTACAAATATATCCTGATATTTCCAAAATCTCGATAGTTAATTATCTAAATTTCGAAGCTCCAGTTTTAAGTGCAAATTCCTACACACAAAAACTAAATATTGAACAACAGGTGCAATTAAAGAGTAAGAAGTACCTGTGCACTAGTTACTCCATACCCATATGCAGGTGATGTTAGAATGTTGTTACATATCAATGGAAAGCTCACGATCATCTCTGTTATAGAGTTTCGTTCTCAAAATTACTTTCCAGTATGACACATATAGCGATGTATCTATGGTATCCTTTAATGTTTGTCCAATGGAATAAATGCGATCGACATAGTCATCATTCTTTTTACTATATACTGAAAGGAACTCTTTTAAATAGCGGAACGTGAAATGTAAGGACTTTGCTAGTTTCCCCCCATTTTTCTCGAGAATACCTTGCATGAAGTCTGCTTCATGAGAATATTGGGAGCAGCACAGTTGGTAAAACAACTTATATTGGGTGACATAATAAGAAACACAGTAAAACAACTGGTCTCCCAAAGCCTGAAAGTGTTAAATCACTTAAGGATTGGATTAAAGATTATATTTTTCACAGTCTGTATTATTAGGGGAGGAAAACAAAGGATCCGATGGAGGTCACTAACCTAGTAAACACCTTCTATCACATAAAAGTGGATCGAGTACATCTAGCAACAAATGAAATTAAATAGAAATAAAACTACTGTATAATGAATTCATTTAACAAATATAACATTTTTATCATTTATTTTAGGCTCAGGAGTAAGCAGAATATTCATAGAAATATCCTCTATTATTTTCGCTGTACTTGCATTGAGATGTAACAAATGGTTTACGGAATAGATGATAGTAACCACTGTGACAATATTGTAGCTGTCACACCAAACACGAATACAACAGAAGAACTCGGATTGGTTAATTATAAAATATAGTTTTGATCACATCTTTTGCTGTGCTATTTTGATATGTATTGTAATTATTTATTATTCATATGTTACAACTGTTTTGAACAAAGTTTATTGCTATAAACAACATTTGTACATATACTTAATATGGTAGAATATTGCAGGGCCGCGATTTCTGAGCACAACACTGTACGTAGGGCATATGACGAAATTGCACTTGTAATGCAGTTTAGACTCTGTTTAATACCTCAATATCTTTATTCCGTCCTTTAATTGTAGGTTAGTGTAATTTAATTGCTATTTTAATAAAACAAAATTAAATGATACACATTCAAATGATTGTTTTAATACATATATCTGGGTCCTGGTGATCGCTCCCAGATCCCAACCCTCAGAGCTACCGAGCATGTCCCGTCGGGGAATAGGAGATGCCCTCTCGAATTTGGTTGTCAGGTAATAGTACAGACAATATGAAGGTGGATCATAGTGGTTTCCGTGTGTGGAGATAGTAACGCTCATTTCACATAAAATGCCCCATATGTACATTCGGAAGGACTAAATGTGTTCGTTCATATCCGACTTTCCAATGTCAGTCATAAATCGCTGATAGTGTTGTCCTCACACATTTTTGTTTTTGTTCATATATTGTTGAACTTGACATCGTTCTAAAAATTGCTTGAAATAGTTGCCTCTGAAGGCTAAGTAACCGATCAACCATTATATATTTTATTATCCAGAGTGAACCATGGGGAGTAATATTTCTGCTATATTCGTGCCGAGACCAAGATTACCATTACACCCTGGTTAATCATATGCTGTTTGGGTTTACCTAAACTCCATAAGACACCATACAAAGAAAGGTACATATCGGGATTATCAGCTTGTTCGACGAAAGAATTGTCTATTCACCTGACAAAGATTTTGTCTGCAGTAAAAGAGGAACAACAGAAATATTGTGAAACTGTTTACTGGCGTTGTGGCATAAATCACATGTGGATTTTTAAACACTCTAAAGATCTTTCTCTGAGGTATCCTCCATCAAAACTTTTGATTTTTCAACTCTATATACCACCCTACCGTATGACAAATTCAAAACCCACTTAAAAGAAGCAATTCACAAAGCTGTCAGTCATAGAAACTATGGCTAAAAATGTGTTGTATTAGGCTACAATTCCACATATTTTTCAAACAAAATTCAAAAAGGTAATACATGCTACTCTAAGGAACAAGTGATCAGTATGCTGGAGTTCCTCATTGATAATATATTTGTCTCCTTTGGAGGGGCACTGCTTCAGCAGGTCGTCGGCCAATCAATGGGAACGAATTGTGACCCTCTTCTAGCCGATCTATTTTTATACCCGTATGAGTTGGAGTTTCTTCATAAGCTTGATAAGAAGATTCATGAAGCTAGAGCCTTTAATTTCACATACAGGTATACTGATGATATTTTATCGCTATTTTGTTTATTTTCCCTTTGATGTTTAAAACCGATATATTTCATATCACGTAAGCGCATGAGATGATTCCAATAGGAATCATTCACCGCTTCTCCCGTTTGGTGACGCTACTGTTCCATAAGTGGTTAATTGTGCGTTTGAATCACAAAGACGCTTGTATCTTAACGTTAACCTAATGACGGCACTGAATTATTAAACTTGGATGGTGCAAACATTGAAGCTTAACTAGTACAGCGCGGTGATATTACCTGTTAGAAGCACAGATTTAGTTGACGAGTATATGTAAAATAAAAGTATTATCTTTAAGTCGCAAGAAAAGAGTTTTATTATGACCATATTAAGAAATAAAACGGACGTTTACAAGCCATATCGGCATGTACATGTACCTTAGTGCACAGGGACTTGCTCCCGGTCAATAAAAAGATCGACTATCCACATATATACACTAGTGGGATCGACTATCCACATATATACACTAGTCTAGTACATATATGTGGATAGTCGATCTTTTTATTGACCGGGAGCAAGTCCCTGTGCTTAGTGTAGCCTATACATGTTCATAAAAGGTGAACTGTCTACATGATGTTTGGTTACTCACACTGCAATACTGATGAACTTCATTACAACATTTTAAAGTATACATGAATTTCGGGAAATACTACCTCCAAGTGAACAAAATAGAATAATAAAGTCCCTGTCTTCACATACAACATTTTGAATTAATATATCTAGGTCTCTCTATATTTAGGCAATCTTCAAATCTAATTCACACCCTTTAAAATTATTTGGTACAAAATTATACAGATAATATATTACTTCTTCACGTATTGTTTTCGACAATTTAACAAGCAGGTTAATCATAGCATTTATTTTAGAAAGATTTTGAGCCGAGATGTATTATGAATTGCATAATAAATCCTTAAATAAAGAAAATTCGTTGTTTCTTACTATTTTAAATTATTTTCGACAGATTTTGGTAGCATTCAAATATTTTGTACAATCAGACAGGCGGATCATCGTAAAAAACCTGGAACTGCCATACAATGTAAAACTAAAGACTCAAGTTGTCACCAAGATAATTTCGTCCGGTTTAAATGGGATTCGTGCTGATCAATCTTCAGTTTTCTGTGTAGTTATTTGTAGACCACCAGTTTATCATTTTGTCCTTTTTCTTTTGGCCATTGCATTGCCTGCCCTTCTTCGATATATGACTTCCGATAACCCTTTTGTAGGTTTATTCCATTCTAATGCAGGTAAAAACGTTATTGATAACTTTAGTTAGCTACCTGTTATTGAAATGAACAGTCAAACGATTTAAAATACAATTTCAGTAATGCTACGAAAAAAATCGGGAATTTGCATAAAGCCCAGCGTTCTATACAATAAAAAAAAACATAAAAAAATGTAAACGTACACGATTGGAAACATACGGACTACTGGGTTTGGTGTTTAACACCACTTTCAACAAATTTCAGTGGGGGTCAAATCAAATTAAATTATTTGAAAATAATCATAAATGTGTTCCCTTTGGATTGTTAATTACAAACATAAATTTATTATTGCTATTAATTTTTTTTTTATTATTGCATGGCCGTTTTTAGATTTATTTTGAATAAGCTCCCCTTTAAATGATATAAAGTACCAACTATGCTACTTGAATAGGTGTCTATGCACACAGAAATTCTATTTGTTCATTGTTACAAAGTTTTTATTATTATTACTTGTTCTTTTTGTGTTTGTTGAAAATTGTATATTACTGCCTAAAGGTATAAATGAATTTGTTGTGTTCCTGTGTATTGTACATGTATGGTTTTGATTTTTTATACTTTTACCCAGATTTTTATTATTAGTCATAAAGGGACAACTTTTTCACGGAACAAAAATTCTGTTTCAGAGTGCATTTTATTTTCAGGTACAAAAATGTAGCATCGAAATCTTTTTATCAGAGTTAAATACACCCTTTTCCCCTAATGCTAATGCGAAGAAATGAAATGTGATACACGTATACACCGTTAGGAATTAATTAATAACCTAATATCCCTGTCGTTCTGTAGTCAACTGTTCAAGCGCAATGGTTTAAGTATAAGATACAGTACTATTTAAAAAAAAAAAAGAAGCAGCCCGTATTGAATATCCCGCAATACGGGTAACTTCTTTTGTTTCATAGTAGTTTATCTAACTTGTAAAATAATGTTATAATTTATAAAATAAAAATAAAAATCCCGAGAACAGTTTTGTTTGTGAACGAAATGTACAGAATTGTCCTATTCATGTTATAAAGGCATTACATATTGACGTGTCCTTGTACCTAACGTTAACAATTCAAGCGTCATCGAGATTAAAACGTTCAGCTAACCACTTATGGAACAACAGCGACGTCTGTCGAAAGAAATTTGGTGAATGATCCCTATTATCGCTTAGCGTAATCAAGGACGCACGTAGTAGTATCTTGTTTTCTAATATGACGTTATAATGACGTCACATTACCAAATTCTTGATAATTAAGTGATTAACGATGTAAAATATTAATTGTGTTTAAAAAAAATATCAATATCTCTGCAAAAATTATTTAATTATAAATACAAAATAGCGATAAAATAATTAAAGATGTTTTTTAAAACTCGAGGACGTTTCTCGGTCATCTCTCTTCTCAGGGCTTACATCTAGCCCTTCGATGAGAGATGACTGAGAAAAGTCCTCTCGTTTTAAAAAAAACATCGTTAATCACTTATTATCTATCAATAATTCTAGATTTGCAGAATTTCTTCCATTGATATATCCTCCAGGCTGGAAATGAAAGAGACCACATATACAGCTTCGTCCGCATCATTTTTGGACTTGTACCTCGAATTTTTGACGACAGTGGTCAACTCAGCACTAAGATTTATGACTTCAATTTTAAAATCATAAATTTTCCAAATATGTGCAGCAATATACCAGCTTCTCCTGCATATGGTGTTTACATCTCGCAATTGATACGTTATGCAAGAGCCAGTAGCAATTATTCTGATTTCCTGAAATGTCATCTTTATCTGAGAAACAAGCTACTGGACCAGGGCTATAAAACGATTCGCCTTATTCGATCTCTTAAAAAGTTTATATTCCGATACTAAGATCTTGTCGAAATATATTCTGTCTCTACAGAGACGATGGTGAACGATGGATTTTCATAAAATGAAAATGTATAAAGATAAGGGAGTCAACAAAAATGTCAAAAATATGTTTTATCAATGTGTGACGTAAAAGTGTTTTTGACATTTACTTTCGTAGTTAAAATTCGTAGTCAGGTGACTCGTAGTTGTTGATGGAGATGATTCACGATAGATGTTCCACCCTTCTCACTAAATTTAGTACTGCGTTGACTACTATTGTACCTATTTTGTTCCAGGATTGTTAGAAATACTGTAATAGTCACAGCCGGAACCTTTGAACCATAATGAAAGCGAGAGGTTTGACGCCGTAAAATATGATTCAATCCACCATTTCTTTAGAAATGCCTGTACCAAGTCAGGGCCATTGCGGTTTTCCCAGTTTTCCGGTTGTTGACTGATTTTTTCTGTTGATTGATTTATGAGTTTTGACTTTCCCTTTATAAGATATTTCGGTGTTCGGTAATTTTGTTATTACCCTTATTTTTCTTTTTATATACTTATGAGTTTTGACTGTTCGGAGGTCGGTAATTTTGTTATTATCCTTCAGTAAGCAGCCCTGTAGTTTCTACAACAAAAACACCTTATGTTACCTTAGTTAAAAAACGCCTGATCTACACAAATAAACACCCTTTGCTTGGAAACATCAAATAACTTCAAGTACCGTTTAGATTTAATCAAGGTGTAGTACATGCATCTGAAAATATGGTCATAAGGTTTTAGGAGCTATTACTCAACTGCTACGTCGTCTTATCCATCTATTTGATCACACTAAATTACAAACATGGAAAGGTTTATTTACAGGAATGGTTATGATTGACTTTCAAAAAGTATTTGCGCCGGTTCACACATTTAAGCCAATTATTTACACTTTTGTTTAATTTTAAGAACATATATATTATTTACTGACAATAATCAACATAGCAATAAATAAATAATAAATATGCTATGTGTAATTAAACGCGCAAACACAATTTCAATGTTCCATCAATAAGACTTTCTTGTCGTAAAAGTACATCTTGATGATTCATCGTCTGATTTCATAAAATAGAGAACGGTAAGCCTTTATCGGTGTTAGAAATATGATTGGAAGTGGACCATAAAGGTTTCCACTATAAAAACATTGATCAACAGAAACCAGCTAACTGTGTGAGACACTACTGGATGCAATCACAGGGACTTGCTCCCGGTGAATAAAAAGATCGATTATCCACATATATACACTAGACAAGGGAGATACAAATGTCGTCGGTAGCCACGCTTCAACTCATTTTATTTCCATTAATACCTTTCATCTCACCGTTAGTCCTCCTTAATTCGTTTAACAAGATGTTTATCTAAGAATTACAACAGCAGTTACCTTGATTAAACCCTACTCGACTTCAAAAAATAGCTTCATTCACTCCAAATCATCCTTTTCAACATCCAATGATTACCAAAGCGAAACTGACGACATTGAACTTACGTTCGGGCTTACTCGGGGCTTTTCTTTCATGCACGATAACTCCAGTTCATTCACATTCAAAATCCCGCTTTAATATATTAAAAGTTTCGCCAACAAATTCCCGCGGTTTTGCAACTGGAGTTATCGTGCATGAAAGAAAAACCCCGAGTAAGCCCGAACGTAAGTTCAATGTCGTCAGTTTCGTTTTGGTAATCATTGGATGTTGAAAAAGGTAATTTGGAGTGAATGAAGCTATTTTTTGAAGTCGAGTAGGGCTTAATCAAGGTAACTGCTGTTGTAATTCTTAGATAAACATCCTGTTAAACGAATTAAGGAGGACTAGCGGTGAGATGAAAGGTATTAATGGAAATAAAATGAGTTGAAGCGTGGCTACCGACGACATTTGTATCTCCCTTGTCTAGTGTATATATGTGGATAGTCGATCTTTTTATTCACCGGGAGCAAGTCCCTGTGATGCAATCTATGAAAAGTCGCCAAATAAAAAAGGGTTCCGTCATGAAATTGTAGTGGTTGATTCAGAAAAACATCAAGTTCCAACAAATATCAATCTGTCAATTATAGAAGTCAATCTCGACAAACTTCTCCAACAAACAAATAATTCAGCACCAGTTAATACCATTACCATGCCATCATCTACATCTTTCCGCTTTAAGGGAATACGATACAGTAGCAAGGGCAGATAATTACTTTGCCGAATATGCATGTTGTTTTCGCGACGTCGCGGTAACGACATTGTAGGGTATTTTGGCGCCGAAATTGACGATGTCTAGGTTTGTCATGAAAAATGCACGGTTTTTGTTCTGTGGCTAAAAAACAAGCACACGTACCCCTTACTTTTTTTTAAAATTCTAAATAAAATCATTGCGAGAATAACATGACAAAATATTAAGAAAATATCAACTGGCATTTTTTTTTTCTACATGCAAATTCATTCATGAAGAAACCACTAAAGAATCCATATTTCACAAATAAGTAGAATTTTTGGACTACTTAATCTATTATTGGCAATGTACATGTTCATCATCTTTGAACGAAATTATCATAGGAAGCTATTGCAAAAAACCGGATGCAATTATCTTTTATCGTTTTGAAATTGTGATATTTTCTTTACCGCTATAAAAAATCCGTATTTTAATTTTTTTTCGAAAAATGGTCGAAATTTGATCGTAAATATCTCGATAACTAAGTCACGAATGTATATTTTTCTTTGCATATTTGGAAAGAGCATGTCGAAATTGCCCAAATCACGAATTTTCATGAAAAAATCATTTGGCAATCCCTACTGTATCGTATTCCCTTAAGGTTGCACCAACTGAAAAGGAATTAAATGAAATATCAGATGCCAGAATAGACCACAAAAAAACAAAAACAAAAACAAAACAAAAAACAAAAAAAAAACAAAAAAAACAAAGAGCATGTTTGGCGGTACTAAAATACATCTATCAAACCACGGGTTTCAACATTGTTCTAGTCATGCATAACCTGAGGTACATTACTGCGCAGTTGATGTTAAATGGTTAAGCATATTCATGATCATACCAAGTTTTAAAGCAATTAATGCAGTTTATAGATGGAGTATTGGGATTTACCTTTTAGTCGAATGTTTTGATGACAGGTGTAAGGGAAGGCAATAAATTTAGTCTACAAATGTTGTCTTGGAACGAACTGACAACGAACACTCCTAACAATCTATTGGTTATTAAACACTGCCTTTACCTGAAACGGAGGCGACATTTTTTAGACACGAGACAATCATTTACCTACTTAGGAGTTGTGTACTTCACGCATTGTACCTCTTTCAGAAGGCTCCGCAGCTATACTAGATTCCTTGTATAAAGCATTCTAAATTAAGACAAAAGAAAAGACATTTAGTACAGTATCCCTTTTTCAATAATACAGCGGACAAACTCAATCCTATTTAAATACTTCCTGCTCTTTACTGATATGTCTTGGTGTCGGAGAGCTGAAGAAACCCCATTCAACATCTCTGAAATCCTGATTTTATCCTTCTTTTTTCTTTCTCATCTGTAAACGGATTGTAAAACTGAAATATCGGTTGCTGATAATGAAATTGGAAAAAAGAATTCGGGGTCATGCAATTATCTATAAATGTTAACACTCAAGTTTTTAATTGCCTGTATAATTATGGTTGCTAAGAAATATTAATGCTAGTGTTACTGGCAAGTTAAAACATGTTGTAAATTATTGATACACACATTGATTTTTACAGTGTTATAATAATGTGTTCTCGATCTCATTTTACTAAAATATCATACAAATATAATATGTTTAAATTCACAGAAATGGAGATCAGTTATCGTTCCATTAATAATTACCGGTAAATTGTAAAACTGTGAACAAAACTTCTTTAGTTTTCTTAGTATATGTAAGAACATGATAATCCCTGTCTTCATGAATAAGTACGAGGCAAAATTATATTGTCGAGAGTACTTTACTATGTTCTAAATCTAGAAGGAAGATATTTTCACACTGTAATATTATTTAAAGTTTATTAAAAAAAAAATGTGTACTGATATGAATTATAAATTACATTTACATGACAGTTATCTCTGATGAAGACATCCCCGGTATAGTGTTTTGTTTATACATGCCGCAGTTGTATTTGTATTGTGCAAATATGATAAACAGTTTCAAATGTACTCGCTATCAAAGAAAATTGAAAATATATGACAAGTATTAAGTCAAAAGCAAACATTCATCATTGATTTGAAACGTTACCATATCATTGTTGTCTTAGTTGTGGGTGAATTGTACATCATTAGGGTAGAGGTCTTGTGATATGTGTATAACTATATAGAACTAACAACAAAGAAAAACAAGCAAATACAAAAAACCTAAAATACACAAATCAACTACAAAATGCAGTACATCCACTATCACAGTGTGGGAACGGAAATATATTATGGTCAATAATTGTGAGGTCAAATCTGGAATTTAGGCAAATACCTATACATATCAAACTTGTAAAAGTGCAAAAATAACAGATATGACAAAACATTGATAGTATATTTTACTTGTGAAGGCTAATTGGGAATTTTCCTCTCTAGTTTTCATAATAAAGTTAATTTGACACTCTCATAGTTTAATTTAATATCCAATTAATTGTGTCAAATCATTGATCGTCATTGATTTTTCAGCTTGAAAAAGCTTCTTTGATGGAATTTACAAAACTCTTAAGCTTGTTAGGAGATACTCTGGATTCTTAGTTCATCGATTAACCGTTATAGAAAAAGTTTACTCCCGATTCTTTGCCATTTTCGTTATTTTTGCATATTTGCTGGTTTGTTGTGTATAGGTACTTGCCTATATTCCAGAATTGACCCCACAATTGTCGACAATTATATATTTCCGTTCCCACACTGTGACTATTGAACATAAAAAGGAAATGTATTATGCGTGTCGTTATACATTGAAGTGAGTAGTATGTTCACTATATTTACAGCGAGACAAAGCTTGCAAACAATAAATAGTGCATATGCTAAAAGGTATAGCTTTTAACGCACTACAAGCAGAAATATTTACAGCCACTTGTAAATGGAAAGGGCCGGAATACATTGCTTCCCAAAGAGCCATAAAAAACTCTTAGCAAAACTGTTGCAATTTGTGTGAAGAACGTAACCTTCTCCAAACTCCAGACATTCGACGTCTTGGGGCAAGTAATGTATTTGACTCGACCAATGCAGCCTTTCGGAGAAATTGCATACTGTTGCCGCTAAACTATTCCCATAAAGGAATCTTTATTTTTCTTAAAATATTATAGTTTATGAGTAATTGTGTGTATTTTTTTTCACATTCCTGCCATGCATTAGTCCAGATGAAAAATTGAAAATGAACTGGGTAAAATGACATTGTGACTCCTTCATTTCGTGTGAGATGATGCACAGGGGTGTAGGAGATTGATAGCCCTTTGGCTTGTATTCTGGTCCTCTGAGGACTGCACCAAATATCTACAAGTATACATACAATCAGATTACAATGTTGTAAATATTGTTTACAGGAAACCCGCCCCCCCCCCAAAGAACATCGGTTTGTAAATTACACTTTACGAGTATACCGCTTGCGCGTGTTCCTGGTCACTGCCCAATCTTCGATAACTTAAATCTCATGCAACATGTTCTTAAATACTGACCGCCAAAACCGGTTTACGTCCATTGTATATAATACAATAGCAACAACTCTATACAAAAATCATTACGCAAACCGCACATAAATACATCAACCTAATATTTACTAGTATTTATAGGGGAAGTCACATAAATATACCGTTTGTTTACAAGCCAATCAACACATTTACAAAAGAAATAATTATAGCTGATAATGAAAAACGGTATTAAAATCATCAATAAACAGTTATGTGTTTTATTTATTAAAACATGATATTTATCAGCATTCAAATTGATATTCAACAAACATCTTTCTTTTTTGGTTATAATAACATTACAATATGATTTCAAAATGGTCTTGTATCCTTCACAGCCCGAACTGTACTTCATTACCTACAAGATAACATGCCTGGTCCATAATTATCTTTATGCTGAAGGCTTTTGAATAGTGGTCCCCCCTCCGGCATTGTTCACTCTCGCTATATCGTGATGCGTATCTTCATATTCTATCGCGTGGTTTTCTCCGGGTGCTCTTGTTTCCTCCACACACACAAAAACAACAAAAAACTGCCCACCACAATATAACTGAAACATTATTGAAAGTGACGTTAAACATAGAAAATCAACTATATTCTATCAGTACAATATAATATGTAAACATTTTGCCAAATTATGTTTATTAAAAATGTTTTAACATGCTGTCAAATATCTTTTGTTTAGTGGAATCATGATCCAAAGCAGGATTAATTGTTTACTTCTACCTATAAGTTGTCAATATCGACCACATAACTCTTCGTTTAAATTGAAATAGATGGTATCAGGGAGATAACTCCATGAACTTAATTGAATGAGATATGTGGTCGACGACATTTGTTTAATTTGTTTCATCAGTTATGGCACAAGAAACATATCCAACGACTTAAAAAATAGCTGAATGAACTCTGAAGATCTAAATAAAGATGGAGATGAATACTAACTAGAAGTTTGTATACTGATAAAACTTTTAAACTGATAAAATATACAAATTGTATAAATATCAATTGATAGACACATTTATATATACATCGTATGTCTTAGTCCTTTGTCGATATATTTGTTTACGTATTGATTAACTTCTTTTCGTCCCAAATATGCACGATATATTTACAGCGAAACGTTACGTAATCCAACGATTTGGGTAGTTATGTGGGGCAATATAGATGAACAAGTAGCCCTTACAAGTTATAACGTAATTTAAAGGAGTAACAAACTCATTCCAAGTAAGACAACTTGAATCAGCTCTTAGCGAACAAAATTGTTCGGATGATTCGTTAGTGGCCTATTGGAAGGCAACATTATCCCACTCAAGTTCGGATGAGTCGCTAGTGGCCTATTGGAAGGCATTACCCCACTCTAGTTCGGATGAGTCGTTAATGGCCTATTGGAAGGCATTACCTCACTCTAGTTCGGATGAGTCGTTAGTTGCCTATTGGAAGGCATTACCCCATTCTAGTTCGGATAAATCGTTAATGGCCTATTGGAAGGCATTACC